>OX402529.1:12277267-12716144 GCA_948098885.1 Drepanosiphum platanoidis | reverse complement strand
CCGACGACGACGGCGACGGAGTGTGTGGGTCGCTCAATGTGCGGATGACGAGTGATATCACCCGCAGCACCACTCACGTGCCGGCCAGATGTGCAGACGGGGTCCGGTCGCAAAGCGATTTACGCAACGCCGTCGTCGCCACCGACCCATTGGTTCTCAAAAAGAATCTGCGCGATCGCCGACACGCGTTTTACATTTTTCACGTGATTATTACACTCTTGGACGTGTGTTATTGTTGTAATAATAATTATTACGAATTAAAAAAAGAAAAAGGTGGAAAAAAAACGTTAATACGACGTTAACATTGATTCTCATATACATTATTATTATCGTGTTATAATTACCTACCCACTTATATAACGATTTACGAACACCGAGTATTTTTTTTCCCGTTTTTTTTTTGTATGTTTTGTTTGACAGTTGGTTTTTTATACTCTCTGAATCGTATATACCGCCACATCTATATTATTACCATGACGTATATAATATTAATATTATGTATCGTTACTATATATTGTGTAATTTGGTGGTACGGCTTTTTTTCTTTTTTTTTTCCTTTTTTTTACTTGACACGCTTGCCCGTTTTCAGGTCGGGGTGGGTATACCTGTCTCGGCCGAAGATATAATCCTACAGACTTTCGACAATGATGACAGAAAACTGCCGGTGTGCGTATGTATGCTTTGGAAATCTAATAGAAAAAAAAAACCAACCTAATACTACGTTTTTCTCACCCGAATTCAACACACGCTTGCGGTTAATGTGTCAAATATTATTTGTTGTTGTTGTTGTTGTTGGTGTGTTCTTCTTCGAGTTATAAATGCATGCGATCGCTTGTTTGTTGTCGGCATGCCACGATAAGATGACACGTTTTAGACGTGTAGTGCGTAGACGCCGATATACTTTACCGCCGCGGTGCGTAGGCATGCAAATGTAAGCGCTTCCATATTATTTTTATTATTATAACATCCATTCATAGCGTTGTTTCCCATAGGGCAAACGCGAAACATTCAATAATAATAATTATTACAATCCGTCGTGTCGTCGTTTTTATTGTTTCTTCGTATCTAATAATAATAACATAATTTATACAACTCACTATACTTTTGATTGTCGTAGTAGACGCATTTTATTCTTCTTTTCTCTTTTTCATTGCTATTATTATTACTATCGTCGATTTGTAATTAACAGACTCACACCGCGCGCGCGCGCGCCAGCAGTTCGCGAACTGTATAGGAAAATATATGCGTAGGTGTGGACAAAGTGCGCTATTTTTGTGTATAGGTAATAATAATAATAACAACGCGTATACTGTACAAACAGTTACCGCCGTTCCAAATTCCAATATGTACATATATATATATTCTCACGCCAACCGCGCCGCGAACGATTTGCACAGCTTTTCGCACGGTTTCGAAATCTCCTCGTCGTCGTGTTACGTCAATTTACGGTGCAATATATAAAGTACATCTACCCGTCGCCGTCGACGTGATCGTTTTTAAACACAAACTGCTGTTGTAGATACGTCTTAACACTTGATCTCCGTCGTCGTCGTCGTTTTGATTACGGCGAATCCCTCGAGTTTAATTTCGAGTCTCCGTCCTCGCGGTCGAACTAATACCTCCGTCGTCGTCGTCGGAATAATACCGTAGTCTGACCGTTGAACTAATAAATAAACCACCGATAGTGGTGTTCTCGTCCATTTACCGCGCGCGTACAAACCTTAATATTATTTATAAATATAAAACGCGCGTTTAAAACGATATTGCATAACCACGCCACTATAATCACTACGCAGGCGGGTACGCGTTCTTATCTCGATACGGCACGGTCGTTGAATTTTCTTTCGCGTTTCGTTCAAATCTTCTGCGTAATACGCCTCTTACGGATAACGAGCGCGGAGCGCAAGTAGTATGCTTTTACGTCCTATACTGTCTGGGAATGCTTCGTCTTGCTTCGGTGATTTATTCGTACCGAATCGAAATCAAATCTTCCAGAGGTCCTGCGCCGCAATCGATCGTCGCTCTTAGTTTTTTTTCTTACCGGATCTCGAGGGGATAAAAAATGAAAACGCGGGAAAATCGATTGCACTTGAACTCGAGTATGTTTCTGACAGCCCTTGCAGTCGCCGCGCGTCACTAGATCGATCGGTACCAATGCCGCAGTCGCACGAGCAGAGAATATAAAATGTTTTTGTCTGAATTATAATATTTATGTGCATGCGTTGCACGACGGCGGGCAAAGGGCTATCCGGTCCCCTCGACGTTAGAAACGAAGCACGCGAAATCCCTTCGGTTCGATTTCCCATAAAAATGAAAAAGCGTCGCGAAAACATTAGGTAGTCTATTTAAAATTTCATTCACGTCCGTTAACAGATACTGCTGTCCTTTGGTCTACATATCCGCCGTTGAATGATTTTAATTTACAGACCATATATTATGGTGTGGTCTACCGAAATATATTATTCACCGATATCAGTATCCCGCGTATCTCGTCCACTTAATTTTTTTCAATTAAATTAAAATTGTAGTTACTTACTACATAATATATTGTATTAAATTCGTATAATTTCATGGTTTTATATTTTGAAATGTATTTAGAAATATGAAAATTTGTTTTTTCGAAACGAATTCATTCGTTCGCGTTCGGACCGTAGTCTAAACAGTAAACACACCTTTAAATTAAACGAAAACACGATGTTTTATAATATTCTCGGACGTGACATCTCCGCGAGATATCATTTCGATTCTTACTCGTCAGTTTCGGAGAAAAATCCAGGATGGCGCTCGGGTACCGGAGAAACAGGTTTTTTCCGTTCTCATACAATACCCGACGCGGGATCCCACATTCCCGGTACCTGTCGCCGATCCTGCGACAATAATAAGACGGTTTAGACTTCTGGGTGATTCCGAAATATTATTATATTTTGTCGTACTCTGTTCGAGTCAAAGAATACGATGTCTACATTTCAAAAGAAGACAAAAAAAGCGTATTCTTCATAAGTGAAATATAACGGTGACACATGGCAGCAGTGACTGAAATGTATTGTGTCCCTCTCATTTTAATAATACGTATTCTTCCCCGCGGTAACGTTCGATTCAATCGACGCAATCTTGTTCCTCGGAAATAATATCAGTCAAACACTTGTAATGATCAATAAGCATATTATAATCAATTACATAATTCGTTACATGAAATAATTTATGTTTACTGAAACCCATTAATATTATCTACTGTATGGTAAATATAAACAAATTATACGCCGTTCCCGGTTTTATTTTTCTACGAGCAAAACGAGAAATCTGTATATTGAAAATAAATAATATTTCAGTAGGTTACAAAGATTTGATATTATTTTTAGGATCTTCATCGGGGAATACTTTTCCGTATTGTTTATTTCTTCGTGTCAGGCACGATAATGGGGTATTACGATTTCTCAGTTTTATAATATTATCGTGTACACGAACGATGTTTTAATATTATAATTTATACTATTTGTCTTTTCTGTTGACTACCGTGCAGGGTTGGTCTCGGGGGGGGGGGGGGGGAGTGTGCAGGTCAGCCGACCCACTGTTTTTCTCTCGATGGCCCCTATTTATAACGCAATTAACAAATAACAAAATGCAAACAGTAGTACACCTATTATTGTGGTACACTGACCTTTTTTGAATAGTGATAATGGATTTTCTCTATGGTAGGACAATTATTATAATTAATCTATAATTATTTCCAAACGTGTGCCATAACATTATGTTTGGTAGTTTATTTTAAATAAACACACGGGTGTTATATTTTCTTTCGCTAACTGACTTGTATTTGAACACTGGCGCCTGTATAGTATTATGTTGGCTTTTTTTTTTAAAAGTATTGCAAACGAGATTTTTTGCTTTAGTAGTATATCTCTAATAGGCAGGTAGATATAAATTTTACGAGTTATGACCTAACCAATATTCATTCGTCAACAATCACAGTTAATTATGTTTTTGGTTTAATAAATTTAAACTATGGAAAATTAATTGCGTTATAATTTTATAATGTAATTAAGTATGAGTAAATCGCTAGCGAAACGCGATCTTGTAGCTAGTATCCTGCATACATTCTCAAACGGAAGGGATTACGTCATGGTCTCGCCGTCGGGTTTTCACCGGAAGAACCGAATAATATTAGAGTTGTGTATTCTCTGCGCGAATCCTTTTTGTCGACTCTGTGTCGCGCGTGTAAACGACAACGGACGAACGCCGTTTTCACATTGTCGTTATAATAGGTAATGCGCTAAAAGTGTTTTCATTTATTTGATCGTATTGTTTTCAAAAATAGATTAGACGCATTGTCAACGAGTAGGTACATAGCGCGCGGAAAACGAAATTATTTTAAAATTTATTGCTGTTTACAGTAGCGCAATTAAGGAGGGGTAGGGGTTTGGGGGTTGACACTCCTCTCGTAATATGACATTCGTTTTCTCACCTTGTAAACGTCACCTGTGTATTATGTAGATTTAATCTGTTTAACGATGTATTGAAATGAATATATGCACCGTATGTCGTTAGGTGTGTTATGCTTCGAGAGACTTTTCAAAATAAGGATTTATTATGAACGATATTATAATTGATAATAGCGCTACGGTGCGGGATAAGCGGTTACAGTTACTTTAAAGAATCGTCGAATGGCTACTTTTAATATACATAATACTAGATATACAGGGTGTTCCAGCATGATTGGACAAATGCAATAACTTTTGTTCTATACAATATTTTAAAGTTTTTTTTAAAATTTTAAAATTTCAAGATCCAAAAATACATTTTTTGAAATACTATTCTTTAAGCGTTCATTGTGTTATAAATTTATAATATTTATTTAAAAATAAGTAAAAATTTTATTAAATAATAGTAAATATTTATATTTATCAAATCATGCTGAAACACTCTGTATACTGCAGTGCTCGATAAAATGGTGATATATATTTTTTTTTATAAATTACCAACATATTTACTATGATAAATTTATTTTTTACGAAGAACTAATAATTATAGATAATACATTTTCGTTTCATATTATAAAGAACGTTTAAATATTTAGTATAAATCTCGAATATTTTTCTAAATACCTATCATCTAAATCCAAAATCTGAAGGTAAAAGTTGAAGAAAAATTACATTCGTCGGTTTAGATATAATTCATAATCTCAACTCATATGATGCTGAATTTTTTTATTTTTAAATTCATAACCCTTTCTGAAAATGAATTCCGGTTGTGCGCCGCTAGCTATTTTTAATCAATACGAATATTATATTTGCACTCGATGCGCATACCGTGTGAATGTATAAATTACACAGGTCGTATTATTTTCTTTGTATGTCTAACGCGCCGTTGTATTCGCGTACTTCAAACACACCCGGCCCGTCGTTGATGATATTCGAATCGTAAAAAAAATATTCAAATACTACGCGTTTTATCGATGTCTCCAATATATTACAACGGGTCGATTTCAACGTGCGCGCTTCCGGTCTCTGAAAATAATTATCAGTCGGTAAACAAACGACGCCGCCGCTGCCGCCGTTTCGATAAATAAAAACGAAAAGAAGGAGGGTTTCTCCTGGCGTTCATGTGTGCGTATTAAACTTTATTACGCGGTAACCATATGTTTCTCGGTGATAGTGTTTCGACAAATCCAATTCGTTTTCGCGTGCCGCGCGAATCGAAACTTATTGTAATCAATGTCGTCGACGGTAACGTTTCGGTTCTATTTATAATGTTATTATTCATAATTATCGTATTATATTGTTTGAGTATTTATTTTTACTTCTCTTCGGGCGCCGTGCAACAATCGGGTACGCGGAAAGAAAAATTATTTGCGATTTTATCGTTAGGTTAATATTGGAAATATTATCGTTTATTTTTTTATTTTCCGGAGAATATTCAAAGAATATTTTTGCATTTCTACCGAGTTCATTAAAAACATCATATTTCGAGTACTTTAAATGAATAGAAATCAGACCTCTATTTCTGTTCTTCGCTTCGTCGATCATTAGTTCGGTTTTCTACAGTTGTCCGCGCTTCCCTTTGGTAACTCAATTCCTTCTACAAATCCGTATTATTTTAGTTGCCCACGTCTATTGTACATATTTTATGGTTATTTACTCACTCGTATTTATTTGTATTTCTTGTTTCGACCGTCGAATAATTCTCCTGCTAGCTATTATCATTATTCGTTTGACGCGTTAAAACATTTTTCACCCACTCGTATGCTATTATTATTATTATTATTATTATTATTATTATTATTATACATCCCACGACCACCGCGCGTAATTACCGTATCGATTAATAGAACTTATGAATTCAATATTGTTTTTGCCCCTCGTAGACTATAATGATTTGAATTATTATTGTGCGTCGCTTGAACAACCGTAAAACAAAAATAGCAGTTGATTACAGCGGTTTTGTGGAATGCGTGTTTTAATATTCATTTTGAAACGTCGCGACCACTCCCCTTGTCATCGTTAAACAAACATTTCATTCTATTTTCGTTGTATAGTTGGCCTATCCGATGGACAGGTTTTACGCGGACAGCGGCGGTGATCGATTTCTCATGGTTACGCGAGAATCGAACGATTCCTCTATAATAACAATTGAATTTTTATTCTTAGCGTCTTGTTTAGCATTCGATTGAAATATAAAAACGAAATTAAAAAAAAACCATTTATTTGTTTTTAATTATTAAAATAATTTACAATAATAATGATATATTAAAGAGTTCTATATGTGTTATATTAAGTTATTGTGTTCGTTTAAAAAATTGGAAGCCAAAATCTCTTAAGAGGACGCCATACCCCCCCCCCTTGTATTGTATCCGTCTTACAAACGTACATGGTAAATTTTTGTTTAGTACAACTAATTTTGTGTGTTTAGCTTAAATATTAGAGTGAAATGACCTATTATCAAACTTGGAAAGAACATTATCTTTGTTCTCTCGTCGGTTTTTTACGATCTTTAAATTTATAAGTTAATTATGAGCGTTTTTAAATATTAATATTTTATATTCTCATAACTCGCTTAAAAATTAAAATATCGTAAAAAACCGACGAGAGAACACAGATAATGTCCTTACCTTTGATAATAAGTTATTTCACTCTAATATTTAAGCTAAACACACAGAATTGGTTCTACTGAACGCAAATTCGCTATGTTGTACGATTGTAAGACTGAGACAACACATACGGGTTTGACGTCTTCTGTATTTTTTAATTAAAAGAGGAAATAATTTATATCGTTTAAATGTTTAATTATAATACGAGTGCATACCACCCGGATCGATATTCTTGCGTGTAATATAATTAAAAGTTAAAATATTTATATATTCTAAAAAAAATTATCGTTACGTCTGTCAAAAATTTGATATTCTTACGCGAGCGTGCAATTTTTCCACTTTTAACTCGCGTGTTTTTTATTCCATATTATGTATAATATGTTAATATTTATAATATTTCCCAAAAATATATTCCAAGTATTAGCGTGATATCAAATTACTCGTTATCTGCATTATAAGTTTGAACTCGAATTTATATCTAGGCCAATTATTTAATCAGTTAGTACAATTTTGTAAACGCATGTGAACTTGGGACTCGAATATTAGTTTTCATTAAAAAATCCGTTAGTAGGTAGGATCTTCCATGTTATGATCACACTTGTCGATGGTATTACTACGACTTTATGATAATATGTATTGTAAGGTCGCGATACAATTTTGCATTTTTTGTCTCCGCGACTAACCGCGGTCAAAGTTTTTCTCTTCCGTCACATCTCCGATCCGGCAATGTAAAACTGTTTAAGGAACGCCAAGGTTTGTTTAGCATTGAATGACCTGTCCGGGACATTGTCGTCGTCGAAGTCGTTGTATCGAAAACGTTTTGAGTCAGTCCGGTCACGTACCGCGACGACGGCGACGACGATGATGACGATGACGACGACGTCGTTTATTTTGTTGTGACTTGTGAATACACTTGGCGCTGCAGTGTCGCAAGAAGAAAACGATGGACCGAAGAGTAATAGGTACATATAATAATAATAACATGCGGATCGGAGTGAAAATCGTATTTTTACGACTAAACAACAAACCGCCGCGTTAGTATATAGAGCGCCAGCGCGAGCGGTCGAATGGTTTTTATTTTTTTATTACTTCTCCTATCGTCATCAATAAATTGTTGTTTTACTTCTCACGTCTAACTCGCGGACGATTTCGATTTTTCTAAACCCGGTAAGGTCGTCTTGTATAGCCACAGTCGTCAAGCTTAAAAATAAATTAGAACATCCGAGTAATTCTTGAATGTCAAACGGTGTGCGTATTTTTCTCTTCTCTCCTCTCATCGTCGTCGTCGTCATCATCATCCTACACCTACAGACCCGATGTATATTTAGCATCTGGCATCTCGTCGTCTGTACGGTAGCCGTGACGTCGTCGCCGCGGGTGGGGAGTCGGGGAAAGGCGGGTAAGGCGTTATTATTGGAAAAAAAAAATACAGTATAGAACCGATAATATATTAACATAAATATTCAATATCGCGCCGGGAATTACCGCGGCGGTGTTGATTATAATACTTCATAAATTATACGTTTCAATAAGCGCGCACAAAATACGGACTTCTACATAATAACGTACGCTACAACAACTGTATAATGTAATTATTATCGACAGCGCCGATTGTCTGTGAATGTATATACTATATACAGGGCGGATCAAAAAGTGCGGCTATTCTTTAGTTGTTATTGTTATTGCGAAAACCGACTGGTGCACTTTCCGATTTTTAAATCAGTTCGACATGTTTGTGACGTGCAGTAGTGTCGTCGTCTAGTGCCATTTGAATTACTCGTTTAAGTCCGCTCGACAATTCTGTAACCTGTACGCGAGTGCAGGGCGTCGTCGTCTCCTTATTTGAAAAGGCGCTCTCTTTCACGCGATCGCCCTGTCGACAGTAACCGTGTCGTATTTACGATTTTGCTATAATAATATATACCCTGGTAAACCGTTCGTGTTTACTTTCGCTCGCCGTTCGCCGTTCGCCCTTTTGGCAAGCGCGTTTCTTCTCGTAGTGTCTATCTCATCGTGTACAGAGAATATACGACAAAAAGTTATGAGAAAACCGCCGTATAAGACGTAATAAACTCTGGAATAACGATTTTCAGCTGTTCTCCTTGCTCCCTCCACCTTGTTAAACACGCCGCTGTTCGTGCGGATCGGACCGCGCCGCCGCCGCGCCGGTATTCTCGATCTTTTCCGACGCGGTCGTGATCGATGAATATATTATTGTGTTTATGCTAATATTCGCGTTTCCAACACTGTAGAAATATAATAATACGAGACGTGCGGGTCGTGTACATACATTACGTGTAAAACATTACACCGGGATCACTGCTTATAATATACATTTGTAAAACAATCAATGCGACTGGAGAAAATAATTGATCCGGGAAAATCATTATTTCGGGTGGCCTTTGTTGTTGTATTACGACGGAGACTTTGACACCGATGTTGTTCCGTGTGAGTTCTGTCGTTACTGTTCTGGTATAAATAGGTCGGTATTTAAATGTATTTTTTTTCTCTACAACAACACCGCACCATTGGCAAAAATCGCCGCTATTACGTTTTTATACCACAGAAAAACCACGTTCGTGAAACGATAATGACAGTAATAATCGTATAGTAATTGGCGGTAGATAGCCGTCTGCGCTCCATAGCCCGTATTCGTATCTGCGGGATATCCAAACGAGTGCTCACACAATTGATACCTAAACCATTTTTTTACGTCGCAGTTTTATCAAACTCTGCCTGATTATGTATTCTAATCTTTCGGCCGTATTCGCTTAAAACATTTTTGTTCGTCACGTACAGTATTTTTAGATTACATAGATTCATAATTTAGAATATAAAAATGCGAATTCTCAACGAGTAATGAGACCCATATGGAAAAAAAAATCGACGACCATTGTTCACTCGGATTATTGTTATCTGCTGCTGATCCTGTCTACCATTGCTATATATAGCAATATTAGCATACCAATTCACGTCCAAATAACACACAATTTTCGTACAACGCAGGGTCGGATTTAACAGTTAAATTAATTTTACAGAGCCTCGAGGTAGATTTACTTAAGTAGAGTAAAATTTGGGTAACCATATTTTTTTAAGCATTTACTCGATGTAGGTATAATTTGATCTGAATAAAAAATATCATATTTTTGCATATAATAAAGAAACCGCGGCTAATTAAAATGTATAAATGGAGTGGACAAGTCTTAACTGGAGGTGTAAATTATATATTTCACTGTGCGTTATAATTTTTAACTTGCTGTGCTGCGCGATGAACTTTTTTTTATCAAGCTCGACTTGAAACATTGTATCCTTTGAACAGCGTTTCGATATGGGCAAGGATGGTCTCCTCAGAGCTCTGGAGCCCCTCGGCGGTCGTCTCGTTTGTTTATAAGCAGTAATCAGTCGCTCCGTACACGTTTGTTAAAAAAAACCTACTTTTCACATGCTTTTACACAATGTTACGTACGATCCTTTTGCTCCACGATTTCTTACTACGAGAGTGCGCGCATGTGCGCGTCATTGTTTCACGTGCATTATCGTCGTCGCACTGTTACGACGATGTCTAGACGTTGGCTTTTGGCCTCGGCCTCAAACAAAAATTTTCCACTAAATAATAATAATATTTTTATTGCGCGCGCGCTAGTCCGTGTAAAAAACCGACGGAGCTCTCCGCAGTGAATGACCGGCGCTCGCCGTTTGTTTTACGGTTGTTGATATTTACTTCTCCCCTTCCGAAAATGACCACCGTTAAGACGTGTGCAAGGTACAAGCGCGGTGTATGTTATTATTTTAATGCGAGTGCGATACCTTATTTCGTCGTGTTTTTTCGCAACTCAATATTTATTTATTTATTTAGTTTGTCAGTTGTCCTTCCCCGATTGGCCAAAAACGGGAAAACTCTCCACGTGCGCAACGACTGGAACCTTGTAAGTGCGCCAAAAATAAAAAAAAAACTCCATAAAAGTCATCCCTCCCTGTTCAACGAAAGACTGATTTTTTTCGAAAATTCAATTATCGACAGTTATTCCTATGTCGGACCTTTTTATATCGTTTTTTCTCTATCGGTAGACTCCTGAAACTAGTTTTCCAAACACATCACCAACAATGTCGTGACGACATTTATACGTTTTCGTATACACATACGGGCTTTCGCTTTCACGGAGAGCGCCGCGAGTATACAGAGGTACAGAAAACGTTTTGACATTTTCTACGACCATTCACATTTCCGGCGTATAGATCCCTTTCGTCTGCTCGTCTCTTCACACGTCAGTCGATAATGACGTACATATATGTATCAGTTGTTGTTCCAAATCGGTCGTCTACGAAATAAAAACGATTTCATCGTCACACTCGGTAAATTTTAATTGAAACTCGATTTCGAATAATGTTGGATTTTTAGTATTATTATTTACTGATCATTGAACCCGCGTGGTACACTGGTACCGGTTTTGTGTCGACGCATTTGCGATTAATTTCGAAGATCGAATACGATCTTCCGTTTCAAATGGCTTTTTTGACAAATCCGCCGCTTACAGGATATCGTTTCGAAAAAAGGAACTACTATTCTCTAATAATCTGTGCGCCTATCTGTCGCGACTAGCGCGCTCTCTATCTAATCAAATTAGACGTGCTCCAGTTATGACTCGGCAACGCATAACAATGAAACCCATAATAATAAATAGGCCTGTGTATTCTGTGCATGATAAAAACCTTGAAAATGCATTTGAAATTTCAAAAAAATGCAGCTTAAAATGTATTTGAAAAATCCAGTTCATCGGTATGTTTCTTATTGTAGAATTCCAATAAATTCACAACTTTAAATGTAACGTAATGTTATTGTATTTTTTGTAAGTTTGCCCGTGTTTCGCAAAATAATATAATGAATTTATGAATTATGAGAAACGTTCGGATAATAATGATTATGTCAGAAAGGAACCCGTGCGCGGTTTTGTAATAATTTATTTTCTTTCTTTGTTTTCGTCCGCATACACTATTATTATTATTATTGTTTTTAACGATCACCTTCGCGGCGCGGGCGTTACGTATATCGAATGTTTCGTTTTGTAAAAGTGTAAAAAAAAAAAAAAATATAAGACTGCACGAAAACAAACGCACTTGCGCGTGACGTATAAGGATTGTTGAACGAAATCGTTCGCTCGCGGACTCTTCCGCACGTGTTTGGCTACCTTCCGGTCACGAGTTTTACGCGTGTGATCCCATTATAACCGTTAACCACCGAAACTAGACTGTTGTTGTCGATATATATTACCCGTTTGTTTCCTTTTTTTTTTTTTATCATTTTCGTTCACACCCGAATTATATATCTATATTTACGTTCCGAAAACGATCAGCGGAATTCGTTTGGTTTTTTTTATTTTCTTTTCGCGTGTGCAATAAATAACCGCCGCGGCGGCGGTTCGCTCGAGAATATTTATTCAGTCGAGAAGAAAATAATAATAATAACATAGTATGTCATTGGTTCAAAAATAATAAACTTCGGGCCCCTCGGGGGATTCGAATGATAAAGATCCGGTGTCCATACTCAATATTTTGTTCGCACGTTATTTGCGTTTAAAAAGCGTTTATTGCTATGGTCTTGTTTGTTTTTTAATATCAAAATATGAATACATGATTTTATAGGCACTCTGACGTGATTTGTGGGAAACTAAGGGACGCTTAGGTTTGCCAATTTTCATTTGAACTTTCTTGCAGTTTTTTCTTCTCGAAATAGAAAGTTTTTCATATTTTTCACAACAGTCGTTGTGCTCTACAGTAGTTTTGCAAGTGGATTCAAATTCAAGTTTAGAGACAAACAATTTTTTTTAATCGACCGTACTTGCGAACGATCGTTTTTCGAGACGTTCGAAATACTATTGACTCAGATGTCATTGTACAGAGATTTATCGTAACTCGGCACTTTTAAACATTGAATAAGATTTATTTGCACCCACGCTTAATTAAGACGAAAAAGATACTCGTAAATTTGATCGAGTTAAATCAAATGGAACAAATTAAAAAATTCCAATTAAGTCGTTGTCGTTGCATTGTAGTATGCGTGTTATTTCATCTACTCGTTAATTGTTAACGATGTCTATCGTCAAAGTAGCGAACGGATTTCACAGAGAAATGTACTAAATGGCGCGGTTTTATTGATTTAAGTCACTCGGACAAAATAAAAGGGGAATTCCCTTTTTTGGACTCGTGTAGCCCCTAAAATCTAACGCATCCTGATTTTTTCAACTCAATTATTGCTCCTGCTGTGCTCGCGGAAATCGTTTCGAAACTAGAGCACGCAGCAGAGCAGCAGCCGCTGCAGGTTAACAATATTATCATGTTAGGTACTCGTATAGTCGAATGATATTTTTTTCGCAATAAAACAATGCGCACACGCGCGCGCGCCCGTGTAGGTCATGGCTTAAATGTACGTCTCGCAATATGTTCCGTGATGTCGACTAATAATCAATTTACGTTTAAGTACACGCCACCGTAATTGTGTATTTAATTTAATTTTAGTTTTTTTTCCTTCCGATCATTTTACAATAGGAAAAAAAAAACATCCAGTGAATATATCATTGCGATGGAAATAATAACGGATGTATTGTTATTTCGTCGTCGTTATAACCGTATGAAAATGACGAAACGCTAGCCACCACTCATTATATTATAGTGGTAACTGGTGAGTTAATTCGAAGGCGCGAAATTTTCGCTAAAAAACGAACCGCCGTTAAAGTACACTATTCGTTACAATATTATTATTATTGAACAATATTATTCCCGAGTTCCGTATTCCGTATCGATATTATTACTTATTAATTTATTACCATGAATACGCGAGGTACAACGTTTATGCTAATAATAATAATAAAAGTTAACTGAATTGCTTTAATTAGACGTTCGATTGTGTACAGTGTGTACAGATAATAATTGAAAACGTTTAACAGAAAACAAAAAAACTCCGCGTTAATTTTAAAATATTACCTGTTCACGTTCTATATTACGTATAATATCATACTGTTAATAATAATAATAATAATATTATTGCATTACACCGACTAATGTTGAAATTACTTTTTTTATTTCTCGATGTATATATTTTAATAAGAAATTCGACTATTCAAATAGGAAGGTGCAGATTTACCCTTGAAAAATAAACCGTATTATTATACTGTAAATGTGAGAAACTTTTTCGCGTCACCGGTGTTCAAAATTACCGGTTTCACAAGTGCGAGTATACGGTACCGATGTTATTGACTTTTGCCCCATTTTTGTTCAATAATAAATAATCGACGATAACATTAAAATTGTTGTCGATAACGTCCTCTATTTTAACAATAACAATATTTCGAAACTTCATGTTTCCATCGTACAGTATACCATATGATAGAGATGTATCAATTATACTCGAACTTAAATTGTTCATCTAAAACCGTTCGCGTACACATCGTTTTTGATTTGTTCCTGAATTTTTGTCATTAATATTGTCGTCGAAATGTTATTCCGATTAAAATCCTTTTCACCATTATCGCGTGGCGTTCGTTTCGTGTTGTCATAGTGTTCACGTCACTCTCTCTCTCTCTCCTTCTCTCTTTTTCTATCTATATATGTATACGATCTACGGAGGGTATACGTATGACGTCATGTCGCTGCACGCGTCTGACGTCTGTCCCTGCTATGTTTTGTCGATTTCCACGACAACGTGCCCTACGAGTGGTGAGCCCGACTACGGTGGTTGTCCTTTGAACGGATGACATCGTTTCGTTCGAGACCTTTTGGCACACATCGGAGTAATTTTTTTCACACAAATTAAAGCCGTGCGGAGCGTGCACGGTGCCGTTCTGAGGTTTTTCGGGGTCTAGGACAACGGAAAACGCGGAGTCTATTGTATTAAGGCCGTTTGAAATTCAACGATAAATTATTATCGAGTTTATTATTATCGGTATAAAACCGGACGATTTCTAGAACCTAAACGAGGACAGGGACTTTTATCGAGATGAAATTAATAAAATCTAATTCTAGGGAAATATCTGTGCGATTTTCATTTTTTTACTCTATCATTCTCATTCTCTTTCTTCTTTTTCGACGTGTTAAACTTCATCATCCTATTCATACTGCACAGTACTTAATTTTATACCAAACGTTTATTATAATTAATACCACGACATAAAATATAACCAGTTTTAGAATTATTAAAAAAAAAACATCATATTTTGTATTTTATTTCCGTAAAAAAAAACCAAAATATCAAATCGTTTCTACAAACGCTTAGAAATTAAAAATTTTAAATGGTTTCACTGTCCTTCCCCTCTCGACGGCCTTGGGTGTACGAATAACGTCTTTTCGGTAAAACGTACACACGCGTGTTATTAATAAGACCATCATTTTCTCCCCCTCGATGATGTAGCGAGCGAGATATCAATATTTCGAAACGTTTCTATTGAAATATAATATATGCGCGCATATTGTACGCCAGTGCTTCTCAACTTTTTTTCCACCACGACTTCAATCCACAAAAATAACGGCGGTTCCCTTTATTTTTATCGTATAAAATCCACGATTCTCATGTTTTTTTCTTTTTTTTTAAGTTTCAAAATCATTTAAAGCTCACACGAACCAAAAGATTGAACGCGCGTGTTGTTTTGCTTTTACTCGATAAAAATTGCTAAATTGCGCGACGAAACGAATGAGACGGTCAACTCGAAAACTGTTGAAAATTCGCGTTTTTATCCGATTCAGTGTTTGATTACCCGAGGTTCTCTTATGTGTTTTGCATATCGGTTTTCTAATTCATAATCGTGACATGACTTTTTTTTCGCGTTCGGATAAATCGGAAGTTTTTATTTCGTTACCGCGACACACCGGTCACTCGTGCCACGGTTTTTGCCGTAAACGCATACCGCAAGCGCGCGCGCGAGAACGTTAATATTTGTACACCGGTATAATTTAATAGTTACAATAATAATAATTCGTACGTTCGTATGTGTGTACACTGTGTACACATTAAACCGGTGTGCGACGTGTGATTTATAATGCGGATTTTAACTACGACATGTGCGGCAGCTGGCAATAGTTATTTCGAACGGCAGCTTTACCTGTTTGACGGGAATCGATGAAATCGAAAACGTCTCTTTTTGACCCGCGCGGGGCCAGAGTCGTCGTACGCGCGTTGCCGACGAACGCGGCGAATATTAAATTATAAAATAACGTCGCGACCGTTTCGGTCTGTCGTGTAAACACGGCGATCCGCGTTAAACAATAATCATCATTATTGTTTTCGGTTTTTTTCTTCTTTCTGTATTATTTCTTTCGTTTATAATAAATAATAATAATACAATGACATCGATCTCGATAATAATAATATGTTAAAGAGAAATCGCCGTGTTATCGTTTCGACGAAATGGCGATTCCGCGAACGCGACATTGAAACATAATAACGACGTTTACAGCAACATCGTGGCGATGATCTGTTATTAAAAAACGTACGTCCGTCACAATGCTGGTGTTCGGTTCGGAGACGGTCACGGCGATGTAATAATGCTGTTTTTATCGCGTACTATGGCGGAGATTAAAATACAGAGTGAAAAAACTAGCGACGACGAACGTGCCCAGGGATTTGTTGTGAAACGTAGGCGTTACGGGTCCATTCGCTATTGTGTTCCCGGAGCCCGTCGGATCTTTAATCCCGGATCGACGGTGATAACCAGGGTTTGGATTTTCGTTTTTTAGAGCGCAATGTGCGTCGGCATTGATTTGATTCATCGAATCGTGATCCTTATCTTTGGTCTTGAGAAATTTTTAGAAAACTAGGATAACATATTAAACCGAGTTATGTATTTCAAGTATAGAGAATTCGAGCCGTCGATTTTCAAATGACCTCCCTGAAAAATTGTCAAAATTTAGTTGAATTTTAGTTGAAAACTAGTCGTTATTTTATCGCGATACGCGTAGGTCGGGGACAAACAGAAACGAAAATTGCAGAGAAATTCCGAGACGACCAAACTCCGCGCCGCCGCCATTGTCGTAAAGTGCTGTGGCGCACACGTATTATATATTAATTTATTTACGAACACACGGTTTTTTTTTCACATATATACACTCGAATTCGTTCTACTCTTTATTTTCTTAAACGCGCGCCAGGGTCGCCCCATTATAGCAATAATAATAATAAAAATATTATTACGTGTTTTGCGCGCATACGTTTTACTCGCGTTGTTTTTAAATTCACCTCGAAAATTCGCGATGCCTTTAGAAAAAAAAAATGAAAAAAAAATAATAAAAACAAAAAAATCAATAGTTTTGTTGTGTTTGCGTGTTTCGGTGGCGGGGCTGTACGAACTACGGCTTTCTTTCTACGCCAGAGTCTTTCTCCATTTATAATATAGTATTGCTACAGGTTATAATATATTTATACAGTACCCGCGGCGATCGGATGTCAAATCGTGTGTACGAAATTTTCAATATGTCGTCTCCGCGTGAACGCGTCACGATATTTTCGTCGTGTCGTACGCTTACATATTTAATGTCAATCATTGATTAAGTATACATATATTATGTATTTAATCAATGTGTCAATATACTATTGTAGTATCGGGACGGCGCATAAAGGCCCTCGTGGCAATTTTCCAAGTGCCCCTCCTCCAGTAGCTTGCGACGAAGTAATAAAATCTCAATAGTAGTATCGGTGGAAGGTCTTGTGGGGAGGCTCAGGGCAGATTTTTTTTTGTCGACCTACCAACCGAAATTTTCCCTAAAAGTCGTCCTAATGGAAACGCATTTGAGTTTTTTTTCCATTACGAATCGAACATGTAAACACATGTACACTCAAAGATTCGAAATTCGTATCTTTAAACAACATAATAGAATATTATTAATCTTACATGTTTTTATTAGTATGAATACCACGAATATAGACAAAAACCAATAAAATTTCATATCCGCGTGTATTATGCCTTTTTACGAGGCCCCACGAATTCACGGGTTCCCGAGCAGCTGCCCCTTCCGCCAGCGCTGCTCAATATAACATAATAAGAATATTTTACTATACTAACGTTTCGAATTTTTACTCGTCAAGCAAGTTGTATATATATATATTATACATATACATTTGAAAAAATCATCTCGCTTGTATTTTGCATAAACCCAAGGATATATAGTACAATTTATTGTTTTTTACGGCAATTAAAAGAACTATCGAATCGTCCGACTGCGTTTTTTAACGTCTGCGTAGGACTACGCGGAGTCCGCGGAAATAATATACATACATCCATGTATATATTACTTATTCACAAGCCCGAATCCGACGTCCCCTCCCCTCGTCCACCGGAATACGCGATAGACACTCTTGCGCCGACCCCTCTCGACCGGCAGATCAAAAGCGTATTAGCTCCTCTCTGCTGGAAACAAATTTGAACTGCACGTATATAATATTATATATTATATTATATAATATTATATATTATATACTGCTCTAACTCGTATATTAAATCGCGTTATGAATATTATTTATCGTTTATAGATTTTTCGAGATTTAAGCGACAGTAGGTAATATAGTTTTGGTTTTTGATATTTCTTTACGGACGTCGCGAACGCGTTTCGTGCGGAAAGGAATGATACGGGTTCCTGTAGGGTTTCGTTTCGTAATCTGAGCGTTTAAAGTGTTAACTTATCTTAAGTGTCGTCCGTCTCGGGGTTTTGAGATTAGTCGGAGACGTCGTTTTTGTAAAGACCATCTCCGTGGGTGTGATTTCGCGTAAGCTGCTGACGTGTAATATGAACGAATATGATCGCCGACAGTATACGGAACTGAATTAATCGGTCCGAAACGGACACACGAGTATATTGTGCGAAATCGTCGGGCGAACATTTTCGTGTCACAAATTGTTGTTGTTATTTCGACCGAATATAATTTTCTTCGTGCGCAACGGCGGGGGTGAAATATTATCGATAATAATATGGAACCCTCGTGAAATTGACGCACGGGGGGCGGTAATCGTTCTGCAGCCGATCCTATAACGAATATACTCTCCAAACGGCGGGTAAACCCGACGAAAACCGCGAGAAAAATGTTCGATCTCGCTCGATCGAGAGAATTCTCGAATTCCGCCCCTGCGATCCGCCGATAGTAAAGTCACGATACCAGGTGAACACGTAAAAATAAATTTAAAAAAAAAACACGCGCAATAACGAGCGCGTAATCGATTCAGTTACCTATTTACTGTGTAATGTTCAATTATATTATTATTTTTATGTACCTACTATTATCATCCAGTGCGGCTATTCCTAGCAGTGTATGCATATAACGTGTCGAGACGCGCGCACGCGATGCGCAATTTAAAATTAGCATTATGCAATATCGTTTCGCAGCAAAATAATAATAATAATTCGTTCATCCGTATTATTATTATTATTATTGTTTATTGTCTAGTTTTCGACGCACAAATCGCATACAATTTCCACGAATAATAATCGCGTGTAAAAAAAAAATTTGGCTGAGGCAATATTATTTTTCCGTGCGCGCGCGCCGCGGAAACGTCCGTCACTATAGTATATTATTGTTATTAAATTTGATTTTCTATGCCAAGTTTGGTACGGTTTGTCACCGCAGCGTACGTCATACAGTATTTATCGATGGCCGTGGCCGCGAAAACGAATACGCCGCTCGTATGACCCTTGTGCGTTTTAAATATCGTCAAATATTTGAAAACCGGCGTATTATGCCCGGGTAAAGGTTTAAACTATTATTTAAGTGACGGTAAAAAAAAATAAAAAAATATAACTCGTCTCTAAAATGATAGGTAAATAGTATCTACTCGTTAGAAATATTTCCACTGTCCGCCGCCGTCTGCGTTGTATAATCTATATTATGTGTGTCCTCTTTTATATTCTCATACTTTTCGATCTATTCGTCACAAAAACCTAATAGATCTATGAATCTATGCCGTACACAAAAGCCCGTATTTCGTAGTGTGGAGGATAAAAAATATAAATATATACGAAATATATGCGTGACCGCCGTCGCCACTGCAGCAATCCGCCGAACTTTGGCCTTACCCGAGTCTCGGGTCCTTTTTTTATTATTATTATTACTATCCTCGCCGCCGCCACCGCCGCCACCGCCGCCACCACCGCCCCTGCACCGACGTGCGTCATTCGCTCAGACCCGCCGCCGCCAAATATCGATTCAAATGTGTATACAAACGCGCAAGCCACCGCCTCCGCTGTATTATGATATAATATATATATATATGGCGGCCGACATTTCCGGAAGCCCTCGGCGATTTCAGCACTGCCTCGGACGCTATAGTTTCGAAAAAATGATTGATACCCCGAAGGGCGCCCGGTCCACTTGATTAACGAATCATAAATATAGACATATATATATATACCTAGTGTATATTTATATATTTATAATATTTTATACGCGCATTCGCATTATAAATACGGCTGTGTTATAATAGAGGACACATCGATCGGAGCCCCGGAATGACCTTGGCAGTGCTCTCGGAGAGGAAAGAAAGAAAGAGTGAGAAAAAAAAAACTGCCATGTATATATATAATATACACACATAATAATTCATGTCGGTCGAGTTTATTGTGTCACGAAGAATACGCCCCCGTCCCCCGCGGGGTGCCTGTCGTACCAGGGTTCCCCCCATCCCCCGATCTTACTGCACGACGGCGGTCGTATCCGGATACGATTTTTTTTTATTCACTTTTTTATACTCGTATTTATATAATGTTATTGATGATACGACGAGTTTTTCGGATACTAGTCTAATATTGTATGCCACCACTTGTGGGCGACGGAACGACTAGAAAAGGCCTAACTCTGATTGAAAATAACCATTCTGAAAGTACGTAACATTTCTAGAGCGGGTTCGGGTGGCGCGGTTCGAGATAATTACCGCGATACAAATTTTATTCAATCCGAAAAACTTATAAATAATACGATATTAATTATTTATAACGAACGCGGTTTATTATTTTTTTCTAGTCAGTCGTCGGCTGCGGCGCAAATGATTTTGATTTCTCTTCGTATTACGCGTTTTTATCGTTCGATCTCGTCGGCACGTCTCGGTAAAACGAGTAAAGGTTTATGCCCTTTCGAATTTCAAAAAGAAATATACATATTTTATTTTTTTTATAAGAGTTTCCATCGTGTTTGATAACTCCCGTCGACTTTCATATTATTCCGACGCACGTGAGACCGAATGGAACTCCAAGCCTTAGAAACGCGTTCGCGTTGTATTTCAATAACGAAATGCGATCGACTGTTAAGTTTTTACAATTAATGTTTGTTTACATAAAACACGCACGTTCGGTGAAGTGTATCGTATAACAAAGTTCAATATATATTTATATACACACGAGTACGTGTGGACGAATGATATATGTAATTCGTTATTACTACGTTATGTAACTGCGCCGAGGCGCCCTTGAACGCGAAACGCGCGAACTTTTCGCGCGATAAAAATGATTTACGTTCACCGCCGTCGCTAAATCAATTAGCATAATATTATGAATTACGATATTATAAAACGTTCTTCGATTACGGTACCTTTATTAATTATTTCAGACGAGTTGTCGTATTCTCCTACTCGGCATCCAGCCCTCGGCGACGCGCATCGCGTTATATAGATCTCGATGACTTGCGCGGGGTATTTTTTTCTTGCGACTCCTGTCCAATGTGGTTTAGCCGAGCCACGCGAATTCGTTTCGTCCTGTGCAACGCGTTGATTATAATATCGCGTAGTTTTTATTTGGCGTTATTTATTTTTTCGTCGTCGTCATTTTCCATTTCGAGCGCATTCTTCGCGTTTTAATAAACGCGTTCGTTTCGAGTATTTATTTTTATTTCGGTAAAATGTTTAGACATCAACAAAACGCGGTTTTCGGTTGTAAGTCGCGTGTAAAGTTTCACCGCGTTCGGATTACGCCTCGCCTTGCTGCCCCCGTCCGTTCAATCTCATCTCAAAATCATACGATTTTGCCTCATTTTATATAGTTCTTAATATTTTCTCGTACATAATATTTCGCGATTTCATTTTATTTTTTCGGAGATCAAAGGTCATTTTTGACCAGTTTTCTTTCAGATTATATCCTATATCTAATAACAATTACTTTACGGCCGCGAGCGTTTATGTAATATGTTTTACTTTAAAGACGGAAGAGCCCGAATCGATTTTTTTTTCTTTCTCGTGACGCGTAAAAACGACACGGAAACTTTGATGTCGTGTCGACGTTTATTATAATACCGTACGCTATACTTGTATATATATATAGGTAAATACAATATTTTTATTACTATACCTGACGACGGGGCGAAACAGCGACGGAATGAGAGTTTTACGCGCGCGTCGATCGCACACCGCACAAGGATGACACGTACGTCCCCTCGCTGTGTATATATTTGCTCGCAAACGATATGTATACACCGCTCGCGCGTCCTTAAATTACGATAGACTATAATATAATACGGTGTTTTTTCGTTCTTTCTTTTCGCTACGACCACGACCGCGACGACGACGTGTGTTCGGACGTCCCGTTCGCGTCCACAATTTACCTATAAAATATTATCCGTCTCGACGAGAACGAGTAATGATGACGGGCGCAACCACACTTAATATTCGCCACCGACAATCGCGGTTTACGATATCACAATAATATCACATGTGTTATTTATGAAAATAAACGAATAACAGAACGGACGTTGGCCCCGCGCATTCGGACCGCGTCCGAAAATTAAATTTTGTCCGAGTTTATATCCGATAAAAATTACGAATTTTCCTTCCCACCCCGTACAGGCAGAGGGGATTTGCAGATTTTCATAGATTAATTATCGATTTAAAATGAATAATTATAACGCGTCATCGCGTCGCTGAATTCCGTTTTGATATTACAATTTACAATACGCGTAAATTTTCGAACGAACTAGAGGCGTGATTAATATTAATTGTTTACTTTTTTATTCACCTAATCTACTATTGTATATTTTTCTATGTTCTGTTCGCTGTCGTTTGTTTGTTTGTGATTTTTGAACTCTGGAAACGCCGCCGGTTTCAATATTCTCTCGTACTTCTGAAGAGTATTTTGTCTCGACCCAGTGTAAACAGGGCTTAACTGTTGTCTGTTTTACGGGTATACCGTTAAAAATAAAATTACAATTTATTATTACGTGACTCGGACGCGTTACGAGAGAACACCGCGCACGTAATTTAGTTGTCATATTTTTTTTTTATTTTTTTTCAGTGACGCAATTCGTACGCGGCCGCTCTATAACCGTTTTTTAAAAAATTATATTCTAACTAATACTTCATCGTAGAATTCTATATCAATCGTTTACGTATCATTATACTGCGACGAGATTTTTCAGTCTTTTTGATTTCAGCTCTCCCCCCCCTACTTTAGATTCAGAAAAGTCTCAAGCTTATCTATCGATTTTGTTTTTCAAAAACCGATGACCTTTTCAAGTTTTTATTAGTCTGACTGCGCATACTGTACAGATAACATTTTATGTAAATATAGTTCTAATAGCATACGTATGAATCAGCTTCTATTTTATAGATTATTTCTCACTCGCTTTTATTTAATTTTAACAGTATCAACTATTGTTTGAAACATATTGGAAATATAAATAATTCGATATAACAATATTGTCGAAATAAATAAACCTAGTATACACAGCAAAGAAAAAAAGACGTTTGTCGAACATCTGTCCTAAATCGTTTTTATTGTACGCAGTTGCACGTTTAGTTGCGACTATTGCATTGACTATGTGAAATCAACGCCCCTCCCCCGCACATAGTGCCCCCCCTACGGATTGGGGCGGCAGCTTTCACGACGAGAAGCTCTGACGTAATTATTTTCTATATACGACCAAAAAGGAAACAATCGAGCAAAGGAACACTGTAAATCTAAGGGGTCGTTTAATCGAACGTGAAGAATTATTACCGACGTCATCCAATATATTACTGCAATAACTCAATAACTGCAATACGATAATATTATGTACTCGCGTAGTAATTTTCAAAGCGCACCTGTGTGCACTTTTATGTTTTCTTAAGTCTTGTACTACGTAACCTCGTCTGCCGCGGCGAATAAAATATACCGAAATGTCAGGTAGTGGTGTGGTATTTTTCGACTGTTCTTTTCATCTCTATACGATTGTACGTCCAGCGGTTGTTCTGTCAATGCGGTTTAGTCGGACGTTTTTTTTTTCGTAGTACATTGATAAACACGTTACGCAGTAAACTATACATATAGTTTACACACATATAAGTGTGTCGATAATACGTATACAAGCGCACTGTGATTGTTTTGTATTTTCGTTAAAAATTCAATATAATTTTTATTCGTTTTTATGCTTACCGATTGAAAGCGAAAAAAATCAAAAAATTACTCGTTTAGGTATATATTTTAATTCGTATTCGAGTTTAACTTGAGAAAATTACACCATGTCTTTATAATTTACGGAGAACAGGAAAATTATCCAGGCATATCGATTGAGACGAAAATATTTGACGAAACCGTGATCTGAGGGTGGGACCGGTTTGAAGACCAGTGCGGGCAGAAGGATTCGGGGTAGATCTTTACGCAAGTATCTCGAAATACAATCAAATTTTTGTTTTAATGTTCGTTTTTCCCACAATTTTTCGAACGTAACGCGTATAGAATAAAAAAGCATTTATTTTTAATCAGTCGGAGCACTTGAAATTCGTATATTTTTAAATTTAAATAACTCTAAAACGTTATTTATATTTTATTTACCTACTTATATATAGTCAGTAAATAGACCGTATTTACAAGAGTCTAGAAAAACGTAATATTACATCCCTATATACCGGAGGTGTAGGGGGGGCTCTCAAATTAGAGTGGCCTCCGGGCGATCGGCGAGTTCGTCGCACTCTTTCCCCGGCGGCGCTTTAACGAGGGCTTTGCGCTCCTCGAGAGTCGAGTTTTCTAATTATTGTCATCCGATCGAAACGCACTATAAAACGTTTACGACCATATTATACAAATATAAAACGATAAAACAACGTTCGCTGTAAATATATAAAACGAGTCGTAGTCGCCACTCGCAGAGCAGAAACTCGCGGTTAGGTTATACAGTACGGTCGCGAATATTACAATAACAATAAACAACGCGTAAACGGAATATTATAATTCTTTCTGTTTCGTTTTTTTTTTTTTTTTTTTGTTTCTCGTCCGACGACGGTGCAACAGCACTCGCCGAGTCGCACGACGAGTTCTTTTATTTTTTTTTCGGACAATGAGTTCTGTTATTGGCGAGGTCGGCGTGTGTGCGCCGGCTCCACACCGCCTCCGGTCCCCGCGCGTTCGTTTTCCAGATCAATACCGAGCCGGATCGCCCGACACCGGACGTCCGAAACCTACAGCCCAGGCTGCGCCGCGTAACCTCCCAGCGCCAACCGATATTATTATTATTATTACTATTACTGTTACTGTTACTATTATCAAACGCGCGCACGTGGTCTCCGATAACAGTGCCCGTCCTATAATATACAGGGTGGCCCAATGTGATATTTATTTATTATTTTTTTTTTCAATTGTTCGTTATAGTGCGATTTTTAATACAATCACGTTTTAACACTAGTCGCTCTCGGTCGAAATCGTACGTTCCTTTCTCGACCGGTCGGGAAAAATGACTTTGGTTGATTTTTTGTTAGAATTGTAAAACTATACGACCCTTTCGAGTCGTCGTCGTGTACATTTCGAAACGTCGCGATCGAAAACCGAACGATCGGTTTCATAATAATATTATCGTCGTGGCAAATGTAAGTCTATGTGTATAGAAGAGAAGGCGAACGCACCCGGTATACTGGCTAATTATTAGTATAAATTAGATAACCTTTTCGATGACAATATGTCTTTACGACCGCCATTCATTAGGTAAGTACTTACCGTGATAGTCCGATCAGATGATAGATGGTGCTGCCGTATAGACACCTGGATAAAAAACCGTTTAAACGTTCGATAATATAATATGTACCGGTATATATTAAGCTATCTAATTCATAATATTTTTTTAATCGGCCAGTACAATTATTATACCGGGTACACTTATTATTTCCC
The DNA here is from genome assembly GCA_948098885.1 of Drepanosiphum platanoidis. Classification (NCBI taxonomy): domain Eukaryota; kingdom Metazoa; phylum Arthropoda; class Insecta; order Hemiptera; family Aphididae; genus Drepanosiphum; species Drepanosiphum platanoidis. The sequence continues at coordinate 12,689,971 of OX402529.1, read as the reverse complement.
TCAAACTTATACGCTATTATAGTTATGAAACCAATACCTAATTCGATTTTCGATTACGACGCTTTGTAATTTTCGTTATGACTATTGTATGTATACACCAATGAATGACTGCAATTATTATTTAACTTTATTGAAACGAACGATTCGAAATTTATTTTTCTAAACCAGTTAAGGTAGGAAAAATATCAATTCGACTGGAAACGTTTAACGAGACCCCTCGGCTGTTAAATTTTACTGCAACAAAAACATTTAATGACAAATCAATACTTACGGAGATATTCCCATAGGGATATCACGGTGGGCCACTCGGTATAATATATGAATATATTATTATTATTATTACTATTGTTGTTATCATCGCAAACTACATGCAGTCGAGACTGTGTAATGATGGGCGAATAGTTTTGCAAACAGTCGATATTTTAATTCTAGTATAGTATAATGTCATTCACTAGTTCCTCCAAATTATCGGACGTGATCGTTAGAATGAATAAAAATCACACCGTGTCCAATATGCGTTCGATTTTCGAGTTCAATCTTTTTTAGGTACTTTTGTCAGTCTTTCCGACCTTTTTGACTGCAACACCCTTCCTCTTGCATTTGGGTTCACAAAAATCTCAAAGGCTCTCCTCCCCCTCGTCGTATTTCATTCAAAGTCGATGACTTTTTTTGTCTATTTTACTGGTTAAATATACAATATAATTACAGAGCAGCACTCGTACATGCAGTCTGCCGATAACTCGGCTTCTAACGTCGGCGATTCGAAAAACTCATTAAATCGAACGCTTGGTTCTTTGAGAAAACCTCAACATCTATGTAATTCGAAAAAAAAAAATGTATTTAAGTCTCCTACGTCATAAATCAAAATTTGACGCGGGGGAAGACGCTCGACAATTAGAATATTTTTTTGCCCAGAACGTCACCTACACAATTTGAACTTGTTCAGTAAATATGACGTACAAAATGTGCATTTATAATATAATTTTATTCGATTTTCAAGGCCGTCAGCGCTTTGTAAAACGCTTTCGATCTACAGATTGCGCCGCCAACAGTAATTTATCTCGCGAGTAGATCAGTACCTAACAGATTTTTTTTCAATAACATTTTCATTAAAATGTCATTATCATAACTATACTCACTTGAATTTGAATTTGTCTTTGTTCCTCGTCGATAACTCGAACACTAGCTAAATCTGATTCTCAGCTCTGCCCCTTAAATTTCCAATTCTCGAGTCTATAACTGTGCTAAATCGAAATATTTTCATGTTTTTTAGCAACGCGCACAAGAATTTTAAAATCAATATAAAGATTTTCCGGTTAAAAATAACATAAAAAAAATTAAGTATTCATTGGTTTTCAAAAAACAATCGAGCAACTATTATAATAGGTAGAAAAATTATAGTTTCGACTTTCAAACTATATCGAAATCGGTATGTACGCGTGTACGTATACGACATAGTATAATCGCTCATTTTAATCGAGTTTTTTTTTGTTTCTTTTTTTCCCCATGTCATATCGTACGTATTATGATGATGATGATAATATACCAAGTGTAAATAGGAATGTAAATCGAATTAGATTGCAGTGCATCGTCAACGCGCGCACGCGTTTTCGCGATTAAAAAAATAAATAATCGATTAATCGAAACCGTGCGCGCGTGGCTATAATCGTTTCGTCGTAAAATTCTTGGTCGGAAACGTTTAAGTCGGCAAAAACATTGACCCTAACGAGATCTCGACGTGTTTCTCGTCGACGATAAACGTAGTCTTCGATTACAATAATTTTTTCACTGCGTAACGCGTAACAGACCGAGTGAGTTTTTGAATCCTTGACATTATAATATATCGTCCGAACCGCCCTTTATGAACGCGAGGCGCGCGGACGTGATGTGACGCGGCACCTCCAGAACGGATTTGTAATTATTAACCGCGCGTTTATAATTCTCGCCACAAAAGTTTTGGTACGTCGATTTTGTTTTGCGCGCAGTCCTATATAGACGATACGATGCGAGTGGCGACTTACACAATGTTGTAATAATTCGAAAGTTTCTGTGGATTTTTTTTTTGAAAGTTTTTTCATGAAAAATAATTTTCTTTTGATTTTTTCAAAACGATTTGCGAAAATCGGCTCTGCGAAAGACCGGAGTGTTACACTGAAACGTCTGGAAATCGAAACGGCCGCAAGTACGCGGCCCTAAATATTATACTCGCGAATACGCGTGCGAAACGGCCGATTTTCGTTTGCTCTTCGGGTCGAGGACCGCGCTCGCGGGTGCCGATCGCCGTCGGTTTCGCAACTACTCCGTCCGGTTTCGGCGGCGACGGCGAGCACGTGTACGAAGCGTGATGTTCGCGCATGCCATTTCTCATTTTACGTACAGGCATGCACGACGGCGGCTCGTCGTACGGCGGGTGTGCGATAGAAGAAAAAAAAACCTGCCTGCGCGCTTGCTAAAAGCCTCCTCCGTCGCTCTCTCCCTCTGCGGCTCGCGTCTCTCCGTCTCTACCCGCTGTCGTCCCTCTCCGCCCGTTTCCCTCACGCGATCCTCTTCTGGAGCCCCACTCTCTCCCCGAATCCTTCTCGTCCGTTCGCTCTCTGCGGAGATAATAATATTATAATACGTATATAGACACCGTATATCTACGTATATCCTCGTCCGCGCCGCCGCGCGCCGTCGATATATCGTCATTCGCATCTGCACGCGGTAAACGGGCAAAATGGTAATTTATACGCGGTCGCCGCCGCCGCCGTCGTGTACGGAGAGAAAAGCATTCGAGGAGCGGGGAAAAAAAAAAACATAATAACGAAACGTATAGAACACGAGTGAGAGACGACCGACGACGTTGCCGCGAGAGAGTATTCATTATAATATGCATTCAGGCCAGTCGGTCTTCTTAGCCCCGGGCGCTGCCGGTACGAATAGTATGTAATATAGTAGCCAGTAAATACATATATATATACACGTACGTACATAATAGTAGTCGCATAGTCCGTACGCATCGTCTATATCACGTGACTCGTCGTATAAAACGGTTGCGAGTTGTTGTTTTTGGTATTTTTTTTTAGGTTTTTTTTGTTTTCGTTTTACACGAGTTTCGCCGCGCACGCGTCGAACTCGGTTACACGGCTCGTCCCCGTTCCCCACGAGCTACTTTCGGCGCTCCCCCTCCTCCCTGCACTGTATATGGAAGTCGAATTCTCGACCGTTCCGTCTGTTTCGACGTTAAAATATTGGCCGAAACTGTTTTGGAGACGCGAACGTCCGCGCCATACGTATATGGTATATTATTGCTGTACAGACGAAACAGTACGATTTACTGCCGCTGTCTACTGCAGCGAAGACAATACGTCGTATCCGTTCGTATCAATGCGCGTCGTCCACGCTGGCGTAACGTTCGTGTGAACCGTGATTCCGACGAGCGACCGAAATCTTAAGCGCACGTTTTAGGTTTTCCATTTTTCCAACGATTTTTGTTTTTCGGGTCCCATATACTGACGCGACTGGGGAGGGCACAGGAAACTTGTGCGCCCTCGAGTTTTTGTTGTGTTCTACCGTGGTCCCAAAAAAATAAACACTTTTTTCAATTATATTTTGATTCTTTTGAAGTAGTTTGTCGATTTGTACACCCCCGAGAATAGTGTTGATCTAATTGCGCTTGTGGTCCCATTTGATTTTGTTATGTGTTTCAATAAATTAAAGGGTGTTTATTTTCTATCCTGTCCGCCACGATTAGAAAAAAAATAATAAAAATAAGTATAATAATTCAAATTTACGGGCGAGAAATGTCGTCGACTAAGCTTCTAATCCTGTAGGTAGTCGACTGAACTTTTAAACGTACATACAATTTACACCGACGAGTATCGAGTTTTTTTGGGTTCGTAAAACTTTCGTCGACACGCGTTTTCTGCACACATGTCGTAACGAATTCACGAAACATTCTTTGATGTCACTCCGGGATACCGACAATCGGCGGATCGCTGGTTTGTTCACAAGTATTTCCAAAAGTTCGTCGTTTCGATGTGCGCAATTGTGTTCGCTTAAATGTCACGCTTGTGTGGACGCGCCTTTAGATACAAACAGGTTTTCAATGATGTCCTGTTAGGTTAAACAATACGTTTCGCCGGGATAGAGTTTGCTCCTCCGTTCCAACGACTGACAATTATTACTTTGCACCGTGCGACGATTTACTTTTTATTTTTTATAAGAAAACACTAATGTTTGAACGTTAAATAATGTATATTATATTTATCAATTTATCATTTTTAGTTACGTGTAATTTTTTTTTTTTTCGTTAGAAGTATTAATGTTTTGCGTGTTGGTCTCGCGGTAAGTTATTCGGGCCCCACCAAGACATAAATCTCGTTGACCCCCTACTCCTGTTTGGAGGGGAGAGAGAGCACTGCGATCGTAAATGTTTTTTTCGTATCGAGTCGGTTACTCTTGTAACATGCTCGCGATAACGGGCGTAACTCCAACGTTTTTTTTTTCAAGGGGCAAACTTAACGTCGTGTTAAAACGATAAAATCAGAGGCAGTTTTGGGAGTGAAGTAAAAAAATGTGGTGTTTCACTCGAATTATCGATTTAAATAATCCTCGACGAAACGTATCTATCATACGAGTATATATTATTATGGTATTATATTATTCTCGGCTAATCGATTGTCCAAAATTTCGAATTTTCACTCATTCGCAATTTTTATTCGACTCTGTTAAGAATGCTATTGAATAAAACGATAGGAAATTTTTGATAATAACACCAATCTAATACGATTAAATTATGGTGTTTTTTTATTACAAAATAATCAACATGAAATATGCATGTAATCGATTTTTTTGTATTGTCAACTATTTTGTTACATCACAAGATGTATGACTAGTGGATTTAAATGAAAATTGAATATCTCCATAGGAGCAAAAGCTCTTTTGTTTTCAAAAAGCAGTATTTGTCGAGCATAATTCATTTCATATAAAATTGTTTCTCATTTTTCGAATTTTCGTTATGTTCTAAGGCTATACGTATATTCTTTTTATTTAATTAATTCATTTTTTTAATGCATTGAAATCCGTGCCCTAGTTATGACTTAAGTGATTATTTTTCTGAATTAAATTGAACTACCCAAACAAAATACAAATAATTGCTTTTTCGATTAAGTTATGTTTTTTAATTTATAAAAAAATCAAGTTGCTCATTTCGATTTTTTAAATAGTGAATAAAAATCGAATACTTCTTTTATGCCTAATAATGTAATTACGTATAATATTTAATATATAATACTAAATATTTACCGTTTGGTAGATAAGCATATTTTTAGACGTTGTATAATACAATTTTCGGGCATAAAATTTCAGATATAATATTTGCAGTGGAACTTTTTTTTTTTACGAACATCTCGACTATCGGACGTTTAATTTTTTAGAAGTGTTAATCCATGTATAAACGAGTCACGTGGTGTATTGTTACTGTATCGCGTCGGGCGTATTTTCTTGGGGATTTTTTTATTTTATGTCGACGAAAATCACCGTCGGCCGTGACCGGTTAAAAGAAATCGTTTAAAAATAAAATCTCTCGGAAACAAGAGAGCGCAGTGTGGTGTAGAGTATTGTCCGCGGAGTCGTCGAGAACCATAAAACATGAGAATATCGGCGGCGGTGGCGGTGGGAAATAAAATATTTCTAGTCTATTTTTAAAATCACACCCGCGTACGTGTCGGCGGACCTCGGCCGAATCGTATTTCGAACGCAGCTCGACGGTAACATTATATTATGCCGTCGTAAATGTATCGCGTGTGCCGGCGACGACGAGAGGACTCTCAGAAGGATTTGAGTGTTCTCGTCGCGTCGCGTGTATAATGCGCGGCAATCAGTAGAGGCAGAATAGATACCCACTTGACCGTTTTAATACGACTTGTCGTATAATGTGCGAGAGAATCTGTGCACGGGAACGTTGTTTCTATTAGGAACGCGTGGGTCGAAAAAAAGAGAGACGCAGAGATAATATGCGTCTTTCGTCGTCGACCGTTGCAACCTTTCAGTATTGTCCTCGCCGTTACGCGTATTATTGTCTGCCTTTATCCGACGACCGTTTATAGGACGGATCGAGGTTACTTTGACCCGGCAGGGTCACGAAATCACTTAAATCCATCGACGTAGGTTTCGTTTTAGCGCCGACGTGGTTGTTTTGTTATTTCGCTTCTTTGAACTATTTAACGAACGCAAGAGTAGTGCAACGATGGCTATATAACCTTTTTTTGGTATAACCTTTTGAATAGATGTGTTTTGACATCCTGTATAAAAATTAAATCGTTACTGCAGTCGACAATCGTGATAGAGTTTTCTGTTGAATCAAAGACAATCAAAGTATTGTCGAGGAATCATCTGTGTCTTCGTCACAGTCAAACGTAATTGTAGTTTTACATATGAAATTGAAGAAAACAAAACGAGTCGGTAACGTACCATCGTACGCTTTCGATATTTTTCGTAAGACCAAAATTTTACCACAGTCTAGTGTCTGCGATTATTCGTTTTCGAGAGAGAAAGAGAAATAAATAAGATTTCCTCAAATTCCGCTGCAGTATTCCGTAATAATTGTTCGTCAGTTTTTAACTAGAAAACATTCGCCACGTGGAAACCATGCCTGAAAACTGAAATAGGAAACTGGACCGATTCTTCTAGTCACGATAACGCGATGACGAAAACACGTCGTCGTAAAACCGCCAAAACGATCCTCGGTCCACTCTAAGGCTAGGTTCACATGAAGAGCGTTAAACGCGCGTTAGCCAAACGCGCGTTTAACGCTCTTCATGTGAACCTAGCCTTAGAGTGGACCGAGGAGGTGAGAAGGACGTGTTTCCGTGACCCGAAGCCGAACCCGCCGCGCCGCCGCGATATTGTTCTCGTCGCAGATAAAAAACGGCCGCGTGCTAAAGGGCACGTGCGTAGGCGCGCGTATACAACATAATTTAATATACCTACGCTCACTATAATAATAATAATAATAATAAACGACGACGGTCGTAAGTCTCGTAGTTTTATCGGCGCGCAAACGGGTTTTCATTACACGCGATTCGTTGCGATATAATGGTAATAATAATATATTATTATAAATACGGCTAGTACGCGCGCAGACACCACCGCTGCGTCTCGTGGTATTATTACATCGTACACTGCGCGCGTGCACAATATGCGTTATCGCGCGATTTATGCGTCGCCCGGTCCGTATTTTCACGCGTTGCATTCGTTGCACTCGCATGGGGGGAGGCGGACGTCGTGTACGCCATCGTTATATCGCAAGTGCATACGACGGGCGACCGAGATGACGATGGCTGGCTGCTGCTGCGCACTCTCCGCTTCCATTATCTCCGCGGGTAGACGACGAGAACGTTTCCGAACGCGGTTACCCGTACACGGCCGGAGTTTTCTGCTTTCGGTTTGCTAGTGCCGGCCGTTATAACTTACTACGCGTGTACTGCGAGGACTCGTACGTTGTGTTACGGTTTTTTGGTCGTTCGAATTCGCCGTTTGTTTCCTTTCTTTTATTTACGATTTTCAGCGGACCGTGCGAAAAGTTTACGAAATCCGTTTCGTACCGCTTTTTCCGAGTTTAGATGCGCTTTGGTAGGTAAATGTCCGAAACATTCGAAGTATGCGTGATAACACGCGCTGTTAAAAATATAGCTTTTTAATTCTGTTATCTCACTCGGCCGCGGCGCGGCGGCAGTGTGCAATGCGTACGTCGTTATATGCGCTCCGGGGGTTAGTTTCGTCCCCTCTATAGATTACTTATAATTATTAATAAAATCGAAATGTTTGTCAATAATTTCCTTGTAATATACGTATATATCGAGTTGGATTCTTGACAACCAAAAAAATTTTAGACCAAAAAAATTATTGAATATTCATAAAACGGAAAAGTTTGACCGGGTCGTTCTTTGATACGGCCGAACCGATTTCAACGCGGTTGAACTGCTAAAAATAATATTATAATAAATCGTTAGAAACGCGGTCGTCGTTCTTTTCCGTCGTTGCCAATGATTTATCATTATTCTCATTATAATGACGCAAAGTACGTAGTCGCATATTAATATATTATATTATTTATAACGCGTTTGTTCGGGCGTACAATAGAGCAGCGAATCGAACACAATATTATTTTATTATTCGAACGCGCGCGGAACGTGCCAATAACCTCGTCATTCTGTAAAATTATAATAGTAGGTACCTACATATATCGGAGGCGGTGGACGGCGTGCCGAATAGTGATTTTTCGAGGCAATCGTCTCGGAGAAAATATCGAACGGCGGGTAAGCGGGCAGAGCCGTGCCTGGGGAAGTTTTAAAAGTTAGCACACGTCTTAACGTCTTTTTATTGTCGACAACATTAAATTTAACGCTGTTTTTTTTTGGTACTTGCGTTTCACGGTTATATGAAATCATGTGTTTATTATAGTGTTATTGGATCTCGAGATTTGTGATAAAATAATATTTATCTAAAATCGTGCTCTAGACTGCTGATGATTTTACGATTAAATAATATTATGATTCGCGGTTTTTAGACGAGTCCGTCGATTAACGGTATGGACGTACACGACGTTCTGACGACTTTTTATTCAGTGTACTGACGAAAACACACAATATACTCGAGATGTCGTAACTAATGTTTCGCAGCACTTTGAACGTATAGTGTTCATATTCGGTTCCGATTTATACATTTTGCCCTCCCTACGATATAATTCTCTGGACACGCTCGGTAGAGCTAAAGTACCGTGTTTTTCGTGAAATTGATTTTTTTTCTTCAACATAAGCGTTGAAACAAAACTAAATAACAATAAAAGTATTCGAAAAGTATAAATATTGAATATTTGATGACGCGCCCGAGTATGAATTACGTTCGGAAAAAAAATCGCATGCGCAGAAGTTTTATTTCGAGTGGGCGGGAGACAAAATTATACTTTTGCCATACTAGCATAATTCTGGGGGGAGCAGTCGTCCCCTTGCCCCCCTTCTCTGACACCGCACTGATCACGTGTGTATGGCATACCGTTGAAACGGTATCGAAAAGTTTTGGCGACTCTCGCAGTGTCGTATTAATAATAATAATAATATTGTTTATTGATCCGCGCCGCTATCCGCCGAACCCGGCGAAAAACGTGATTTCATGATGTCCCGAAAAACCAGACCGCGTGCGCGAACTAAATTTAACGCGGCGCTCGCATATGACATTATTACGTTATTATTTGCCGACAGCGCGGTAGTGAATTTCGACGACGACGACGACGACGATATAACTCGGTACGAAACGAGTTTTAGTAACAGTTGTACCTCGTATCGATCACTTCTATAGACATTAAAATAATAACGTATAAATCACGTTCGACTAGTAGTAGATAAAAGTATGAAACACGAATAGAAAAAAAAAAAAAGAAAAAACCGCGTATACAGGGTGTCCCGCCTCTCGGCCGGTGTGTAATGACTTTTGTTCCGGTCAATATAAATTCCGATCGCATCGCCAGTACTCTGCAAAGGCTTTACGGACGGTTTTATTTTCCTCTTCTTTCAAGTAACGTTTTGTAACGGAGGATTACTATTGTTGATTATTTTCCTTTTACATTTTTTTCGTCTTTTTTTGTACGATTTTTGTTTTTGAAAAATGTCCCGGTGTCGGAAACGTCGTTATCGTTTTGTTTCGCCCACAATATTCTTTTCCGAACTCTACACGGAAATTTTCACTCTCGTTTGTTACCTGGCGGTATGTAAACGGCCGTCGATCACGTAATGATATCATTACGCCGATAAGATTGATTAGGTACCGAGCGAGATAGAGAGCAACGTTTTTAAATTTAACGAGGTTCGAAAATTATATGAAAACTTAATGACGTGACCCAATTAAAATAGTTTTAAACGATTTTCTAGAAAGAAAAAAAAATCGTACTATCGAATCGAAACAAAACTTGAAAAAAAAAAAAAATACTGTAACGAAATTTTACATTCTCCTTCCGAGTTCCTTTGATTTAGTTTTAAATCGTAATCATTACAAAGTTCTGTTTCGAAAAGAATTTTAACTTTCAAACGTAACGCGATAACGGCGTACTGTTCGTCAGACCTCTCCGCGGGACACTCTGTATACATCATATAATATGTATATTGTATAATATTATAATATCATAACTGGTCGAGTCGACTACTTTTATTTCTCTTGCTTATGTTATATTATTATCACGCGCGTGTTGTTCGCTCGAGGTTTACAATCGTTCGTCTATTATGTTTTATTGTTAATATCATATTTACTAGTATGTACCTATTCTAATTGACGCGTCGTCGGCAAAGGATGTTCTGCGGTAATGGCGACGCGTTTTCAATTTTCGCGTTCTTGAGGGATTATTGTTTCGTTATTATTTCGGCCGTCTCGGAATCACATTACGATATTATCGTCGTCTAAAGGAAATGTACGTGAGTATTTTCGATAATATTTCTTTCAATCACGTCGTGGGGTAATACGGTTTATGGCTTAAAGTTGTACGCGCACTGCGACACGCTTTGTGTGTAGTTCGAAAAACCAAGTGCGCTTTGTGAAATTCAATAGTAAATCATTTTATTCATTTTCATATTACTATACTTTCTAATTTGATTTTTGTTTCCGATCGTTAAGTACGGAAGAATTATTGTTGTTACCGTTTAATCGATGTGTAATTATTGGTATAAATGTACGAGAAAAATGTAAAATCAGTTTTAACAATGAAAAATTTACATCGTTTCTATAATACTTTGTTTAAATCACTTTTTAGAGAGCACATCGTTGCCCGTCGATTCGACTGAGTTCGTCACATAGCTGTGGATTTTTTTTAAAATAAAGTGCGTGTTTAAATAGAAAATATCGAGCTTTGAATTTAATACGTTATTAAAACGAATTTTAACAAAAAATAAAACCATTATGGTGATAACTAGGGCTCAAAAGTTCATGCACTAAATCTATCAAAATATGCATTAAATTTTTTTTTTTTTAATAATAATTTCCAAAAAATATTCGGTATGAAATGACGATAGTAATTAAAATAATGGGAAAAATAGATATTCGATTTAACTAAATATAAAATACATTTGTGTGGATTTATTACAGTTTTCATTTTGTGATTTGGATAGGTTTTCAAATAAAAAAAAAACGATGTTTAAAGGGCAATATATTTTTTTAAACATAAAAGCTTCCACTTGTGAAATGGGCGCATACTTCAATATTTTCAACAATGTTTACTATTTATTTTCATACAGACATAATATGTTTCAACAAATTACATTTAAAATACCTACTTAAAGTACATTTTTAGAGTGTTACCGGACCGTTGAAAAAAAAAATCATATGTACGCAGTAAAATACAATTTGATTTTAAAATATGCACCTATATATGTAAAAAAAAAAAAACCTCAAAATATGCGAAATTCAATTCAATTTTCAAACTCCTTAGGTCGTGATTCAAATTTGTAGCTTATCTAGCAACTTTTCGGCGTACTCGGTCAAAACATGCAAATGCACCGAACTTCCGGGCTCTAGTGATAACCACATCGTAATCGCGATATTCGTAGTTTTCGACACTCGACGTTCGCCGTCGTCGTTTCGATTGTTCTGGTGATAATCACACAGCGATTACGTTATCGATCAACCCAAAACTAGAATTTTCACGTACTCGAGCGGCGGTTTCGGCGAGTGATTTTTTCGTCGACCAAACGTTGTATCGACCGCTCGCATACCTGCCTTATCTAAAAAAAAAAAATACTATTAATATAACGTGTACGTGTTCTTTTTATAATCATCATCATAAAACATCACTTCCATTCCATCGAAGCCTGTCGTCGTTTAATGTTCATGTCGATCACATTTACATAATATGTTTAATCCGTGCGCATAAAAAAAAAAAAAGGTTGCTTATAATCATATTATTATTATTAGATGTATGAAATTCCGTTACAATGTCATGGTATATGTTTTTATCGTATCGTAGTTGTACGTTTATTGTTATTGGTGAGGAAAAAAAAACCGATCGATTCATTAATAAGTATTAAAACATTATGATTATGAATCGGTCTGAAATCAATAAGCCGACAACTATAATATGTATATAAATATAATAATATAGTGCTGTGTAGTTCTTCTCATTCATAATTATATCGTTCACGATGTCATATCAATGACTTTCTAAAACGCGTTTTCGTTTGAAACCATAAATAATATAATACGTCCGCGGAAGGTTTTTCGGAGCCCTGGGCAAATTTTTACTGGTTTTTCGGCGGTACCGAAAAATACAATTATTTTTTTGTGTCGACCTGCCGACACTTTGAATTATCGGAACCCGTTCGACAAACATAATAATATGTTAGCTACTGATTATAATTAGGAAAAGTTTTTTTTTTTTTAACTACAAATCGAATAAAAGTATGAGTAATACTCACTCACGAACCATTTGAAATTCGTATCTTTAAATAAATAACACGATATGTCAATATACTCTTCCGCCGGCGGCGCCGCCGTATATATATTTATAATATTTTAATAATTCTTTAGCGCAAATTTGTTGATGATTTAAAATACCCACTTGTACTATGACATAAATATTTTTCGTATAAAGAAAGAAAAAAAAACACTCCGACATAACTCGCGTTTTAAACACTTTCCGATTTAGAAATATTTAATAATATTTTATATGTATATACAATACGGTACTTCCTCGTATCGTCCTCGAGATATTCTTATTCAAACAAAACATTTGATGCTTTCTCAAGTCGATACGGCACAAATCCTTAATTTATATAATAGTTTATGATAAAATAGAACATATATCTATAACGACCAATTATCGGAAGGAGGTGTCCTTCGTCTATTATTAGTAGAGTTTCAATTAACATGTACACGATCGAGTGTTGCTAATCCGGTAATTTGGAAAAAAAAAAAATGTGGTTTTCCTCGCCGTTCGATAATTCGAAACGTCATTGTATTTGCACGAGTCGACAAACGATTTCAAAAACGAATCGGGGTCGTCCCGAAAACCTCGTACGCCCACCCAAATATTGCCCCAAATACGTCACCGTATTATCGTATCGTCGTTTGGCGCCCGTTCTATCTTATCACGACGTATTGTTTTACACCTACAATCTATCAGATGAGTCAATGTATTAATCGTTGGTATGTTATTAATCTAGTTTTGTAATTAAATATTATTGCGGTGATTATATGACGCGGTACGGGTCAAACTTACCGGTTGGTAGCGGTCACATATCGGTTTAAATATTCAACGGTAGGTCACGCGTTTTTTTTTTTCTCTCGGACCTGTCCCTAGACTTTGGCTAGCGACATGTCTATTTACTATACGTATATTGCGATTGATAATCGAACATTCACGAATTTTTCGCAATTCCGGAGTACCACAATAACGATTGTTATCCATCGTGTGTATACATTATGCCCGCGATTTATTTTTTCGTCGTTTCAAACTTTTTGCCATCGCTGGCCTTAGAATCAGAAGAAAGAAAAATACTGTACTCCCGGAATTTTACCCTAGAACAATTAGGTTTATTTATAATATATAGGACACGACACGCGAAAAACGACATATTCGATTATGTTTTATTTTCTTTTTGTCTTTTTCATCGTACCGCGGTTCTCGAAAGCTCGATTTTCCCCCTCAACTTATTGATTACCTAACGAAAAAATACGTATCGAATAGAGATATCTTCTTTTTTTTTTAAAACCACCGCAGCTGTTATTTACGCGTTACATGGATGATTTTTAAAAACTATTATTCCGTTTCATTCGAAACATCGCGGATTTGCGGTCGTTTCGCGTTACGTCCGCGAAAACGTTATCGACGGCGATAAGCACAATAAGCTGAAATATAATATTCGTGAGTACCGTGTTCTATTATTCTCCTACTATCGACTATGTCGACCATTATATTTTTGTTCGATTTTTCAATTTTTTTTTTTTTTTACTTCACTTAAATGTATAATAGCGCACAGTCGACTCGAAGGTTATAATATTCGAACCTCGGGCATTTCGAAAAACTCTAGAAAACAACGTCTCTGCAGAGAAAACCTCTCTCGAAAAACTCGGAACTCGCGCGCGCGTAATATAGGATTCTATTTTCAAGGTCGTCGGTACATTGGATGATACAAATTACGTTCTTTTGACCGAATCGTTGCCAACTATTTTGTCTCTAAAGAAGATTTCTTTGCCTAATTAAGTTTAATTTATTCTTTTGTGCGTTTTTCTTGCGAATCTTTCAATGAATCCTCTCGACCGTGCCGTTTTCACTCCAATTCGAATTTCTCTCCCCTCATCCCACGTCTCGATTCGAACGCTCATTAAGTCGAAAACTTCGATAAATCGAATTTCCAGGCACGGTCTCCTGGATTTCGAATCATCGAGAGTCTATTGCTAGTGCGTATTATAATATATGTAGTATGTACACGCACGCGAGTTCGTTTTTGTGGATTTTCGTTCGCAGTCCAACCATAACATTCACATCACGTGACGGTAAATAAAACGTATTTTTCTGCTCGGTTTCGTTTTAATTTCGAACACGCTCTCGGCGCCATTTGTCACCGACTCGAAACGTACAACGCGACGTGTGTGCGGGCCGAGTAAAACGAAAAGGTGTATGTATGTATCATACTCTCGCGTACATGTACACACATCGAGTTAGTTTTGAACTTGTCGCGTTCGTGAATTCTTATTTATATATTATATTACGCGGTGTTGAGCACACGCCTGTTTTCGGTGTTATTTCACGTTGACGCCGCCGCCAGCACTTGTACAAATAATAAACGGCCGATTCATAATTTTAAAACGCAATTGTGCGCGTGTGTGCGTTATTTCGAAAAAAAAAAACCATTTCGTTTAAAATGGTAATAACATAATGCGCGGCGTATTATATTATATGTAGTGTGCAGTAAAATGACACGTGCTCGGAATTTTTATTTATATTTTTTTTTTTCGCCTAATCTTTCTACGGTTTTTTTTTTTTTTTAGATATAACGCACATTTTTGTGTACCTAATGAAGTAATGACTACGTACAATGTACAATATGTACATAGTGTTATTATTATATGTACTGCTGTGAGAGAGTACTGGCAAGCTGTTAATTTGAAATTATACATTCCTCTACAGAGAATTCCTGCAATTACTCTTGCAGTTTGCGTTGCAGTAGTTTCGCGATCGCAATTTATCATCGTACAATTGGGAAACGCAGTAATAATAATATTGTAGACACATTCTCGTCACGGCGTTTGTACGAGCGAGATATTTATTCGTATTTATTGACCATTCGATTAATAAAATCGTTCGGGTACTTTTTTTTCCCCGTTTTTTTTTTTTCTATATTGAGTACTATTTTAAATGCTTTTGCGAGTATTTCTGTTTGATAAGTATACCCTCGGGACACGGGGCCTATGCGTCGAAACGAATAATGACGCCACTGTCCGCGTAAAACGATCACACGCCGCACGCAATAATTATCATCTAGACGATCTTTAAATGAATTCAACAACAACGCGTTTCGCACATAATTTATTGTATTGCGCGCCGCCGTCTGTTAAATTTTAATTTTGATGCGTTCGAGCGCCGCGGCGTTGTTTCGTTCGCAACGGCCGCTGGTATTCGATTTGATAAACTCTCTTTGTTTATCATCGTAAACGTCCGTCTAAAACGCGTTTTTTTTTTTAATTCGCTCGTACAAAATATGACTTTGCCACAGATCGAGCAAAGTATTTGTGCAGCTGTGTTTGGAATTCGCGTGTACGCGATGACTTTTCGACGCTATTTTATCAGTCGATGAAAACGTGAACTTATTATTTTATCTATCTATTTTATTTATTTATTTAATATCATCTGTTCGGCGAGTTCGACGCGTTACTAACCTAATGACCTTAAAGGACGCGTCCGCGTTAGACCGAAATCATGGATTAGTTGTAATTTTAATTCCGACGCGCACACTCGAATTCTCTTTTGATCGTAACCACCGAGATAACCGTTCGGATCGTATGCGTTTTATGGCGCGAACACAAACACCAAGCAGAAAAACACACAAGCTCAACATGTGCCGATAGGTCCTAATTTGTCTAATATTTGACCCGTCCGTCGCACGGAATTCAAATTCGAGCGCACACAGATTTGCTTTGACGTGGACGCACCTTTGAGTTTATTTTTGAACTCCGCGGAAACGTGTGACTGCTTTTTCAGTTTTTTTTTTCATACGGTTTTCACTTTATTTCTTTTTGCTCTACAATATTATGTTTTATTTAAATTTTTTTAAATGAAAATCGATAATATGCGTTTTAATTTTTTTCAAATTCCTAACGCGCCGTTCTATAATTTTATATTTGAAAAAAATAACGTGAGCGTTAGAAATGTTTACGGCATTTTAGTATTCGTTGATTATCATTTTGTTTATTGAAATTTGTATAGTTTCAATAAGTGTTCTGTGACATTATACATCAATAATTATTATACGAGCGTGTATAATAACGATTACCGAGAAATATACTATAATTTTTACTACAAATCTCATAAATCGTTTAAAAATCAATATAACGCGTGACCCAATCGGAATAGTCTTGATAGTCCTTCGTTTTTCTCGTACTTACGATATTGCTATAATACGAATATACAGAGTGAGATGCTGAAACTGGCTGCAAATTTTGATGATTTCCTCGAACGCTCTTTTATACTCTTCTTGTGTTTTCCACTGCACGGCGTGCCCATCACTTCAAAACAAACGTATTTTTTCTCAAATTTTCAGTCTTCAACGTTTCGAGATTCCTTTGCGTAGACCATAATTTTTGAATAAAAATAAATCGAATGCCCACAAGCCTAACGACTAATTAGATCGAGGAATATCATTGTTTTTAGAAATGAACGTATTTCTTTTTTTTACTAGAAAAATATACATTTGTACACATAAATTGGTACATTGGGCGTATGGATTAAATACAAAAACAATAAATCGGTGATTGCCATCCATTGACGAGACTCCGGTAATCAGAAAAATTATATTAGACTCAGATGTCTGTACACCGTTTTCGTTTTAAATAAGTCCTGTCACAGGACAGGGTGAATTTTCGGAGAGATCGTCGGATACTAGATTTGCAATTAGAGGATTAGGATGTGTCCAAAGACGGCAAGACAATTCGATCGGAAAAAAATCGTCGTTTAACACTATACACATACTGTTCCGGGCTTACTGAATGGAGACGTGTCGCGTATAAACCAATTCATATCTATTTCATTCCGAGTTTTAGTCTTTATCGAGAAAATATGTCGTTATAAATCGTCCGTTTCACTGACCATATGATGAAAAATGAATGAATCGGATTACAAAGTTTTAATTTTTATCTTATCCCTCGTCGGGTTTTCGGTCAGATCGCGGACGCGTGGGACGTCCTGTACAGACAGCGCGGTAGTATACATATATTATACGCCGCACGGCGATTAGAAACCAAATAAAACGCAGTGTACGGTGACGTTCTTAATTTTGTTTGTTCAAAATAAAAATAAAAAACAAGATCATTACGCGTTATTGTTAACGCGCTCCAGCGACGATGACCGCACACACTAATTATCAGAATAATAAATTTTAATTAAAAAAAAAATAAAAAACGGCGGCATCTCCTCCTCCTTCGGCTGTCCTGCTCCTCTTTGCGCGCGAACGATAATCGTAATTAATTCCAATTCTCGGTACGCGCGCGGCGTCATGCACAACGCATGACGCGTTGTCTGCGCGAGCCCCCCGCGCCCAATAATTGTCGCTAATTTTTGCAATCGTCTTCGACGAATTATCGTCGTCCTCGACCGTTTTGCGTCGTAAAAAACCGCGCGACGGTCAAGTGCGCCGCCTATAAGTTCCAGATTGTGTATGGCGGCGGGGGCCCTTCGACGGGTCACCGGAGTCAAGGGTAAATCGATTGCACAATATAAAATATCCAACGCTGCCGCCTGTGTGAGTAACGTGTATTGTTCTCTCGTTTATTGAGAAAATAAAGAGATAAAAATCGATAAATAATATTTTAGCGCGGACCCGATAGAATCGATTTAGAGACGTATTACGGCGCTTGTCGTACGATTAGAGCCCTGCGGATTTAATGCACTGAAAAAATAAAAACAACTAAATAAATGCAATTGAAAACGCACGCGGAAAAAAAAAATAATCACAATAAATCCGGTAAAATGTACTGTAATAAATCAAAATTATAAACCATAAAAAACGTGGTTCGTCGAATCGTCGTCGTAACGAATATCACTAAAACGACCACCGCGCACGGCAATAAATTATATTACAGCTCGTGTAAACATTTTTTTTCAACACGACGATATCATATTATACGAATCCGAGTGCCGCCGACGACGTAGATTATTTAAAATACGAGATGAAATTTATCAATAAAAAATGTACTGTGCGAACACGATAAAAATGGGAGACGTAAAGGGACGCCGTAAAACAACAGTTTCGAGAAAGAATACCGCGTTTTTCTTCGAATTCACAGCCCTAATTATTCGTAACGTGCACGCCGGAAAAAAGTGAATTTGAGACGTATGTAAAACGCTACGGCCAGTATAGGAATTGGTCTCAAGGCGATTAACGGAGGAATATATTTGCATACGCAATCGCGTTTCCCGGGCGTTCGGCATGTTCACACGAGAAAACTAAGTAAAACAACATTTTTGTTTGAAAACTATATTAGAATAGGTACGTACGATATTGTCTACACGGATTTTACAGTGAAACTATATTATTATCGGTAGATTTTTCGCATTTTGTCGCCATGTTTCCGGAACGGTGATTAGATAAAACGATGTTATGTATTCTTACATTCGTAAGAATGTACCCGCCGCAGTGGACTATTGGTAAACAATACTGTATCGATGGTGATTTTCCGTACTTCGAACTTACACCCTCCTACCGCGGCTGCCTTACCGTATCCGGAAGAAGGAGGGTCTATGATGGTGTCTCGACGGGTTACGAAATTTTTAAGTACCTGTCCGTAGAGTCATCGATTATTATGGAAATTAAAACAAATTTTAATCGAATGAATTATGATTTAATAATCATATCATTGGTAGTATCAAATGACCTAATTTTTGTCGAAATCGGTTCATTAGTTAAGGATATCGTGTGTTATGTGCGTAAATACATAACCCTCCATAGCCGGGTAAAAATAAAGCACAAAAACGTTCGGACGTCATTAGATATTTTTTCAAGTCATAGATTCGTCACGTCATGCGCAATACGAGGTTTTTTATTTTGTTATTAATTCGCGGTGGACTAAAGATTATTTATCACCAAATAGGTTCTGATTTCGGGTGGGGAGCAGGATCGTCGATTCATTTAGACGTCTCTCGACATGAAATCCTGAGCGGATCGAAGGAGGATTTAGCCCGGGTTTTCGTATTTGAAAATAACGAAAACGTCTGATCCGCGAGTCTCGTAGTATAATGTAGAAAGTCTACGTTTTATTCGAGTTAGATTAGGTCATCTCGTATTGTTCGAAGGAACGGTAATAATTATTATATAAATGCTGTTTTTTTTTTTTCGTATACGAGAGTTTTTTTATCGCACAATTTCGAAGATTGTCTGTCGCTCGTTCAAGTGCGTATAAATAATATTATATCTAAGCGTCGTAGGTACATCGTGTGTCGTACGCAGAGTCTCTGCTGCGTTCGTTTTCAAACGTTTTTCAGTGCATCGTGAACTCACGAACCCGGCACGTCGCGATGGCGGCGTCGTCGACGCGCTTATCGAACGCGTGCGTTCGTACGAGAGAGACTAGTATTTATTTTTATTAATTTTTTTTCCCTTCTATATTTCGATTCGAAATAAAAAATTCATCCGACCTGACCGCGGCAGTTGTAATATTATACGTATATAGTAGTTAATAATCGTTCGTAATAAGCGTCCGCGGCCCGACCCGTACGCACGCCGGGCATAACGTTTAATATGAAACTATTACATAAACTGTTGGATCACGAGTAGGTACTGACACTCGACGAAAACACGCGTTTTAAAATATGTCGAACGAAAAAAATTGACGAAAACTGAGTTTCCAGTTTCCCGTGCGAAACCCTTGAAATCGATCGCTTGCGAAAGCGTTTAAAAACGAGCGTTATAATAATATAAGCGCTGGCGCATAAAGTACACAAAATCAAGCGAACAAATTTCTCCCCAACTTCAAAGGAAAAGTCGAAACAGAGAGTATCGCTAAAAAACTTTCGAGTTGTTCTTCTCGTTCGCGCCTTTAACAAGCTCGATGAGTAAGTATTTTGTGGACTAATGTATGAAAACACGCGGATTGATCTTTTTTGAAACGATAACACATTAACTAACCTAACGAACTGAAACAAAAACAAAATACTAACTTTGAATTTTGGTTTCCTGTGGAGAAACTTTTAGAATTTTAAATCGTTGCTTTCGTTTACAAAATTATACAAAATATGCAACGATATATAACTCAAAACTCCTAAATTTCATACTTGAAATCTGTTATTATTATTATTTTTTGTTCTTCAACGAAGCACGGTCCACTTATTTTTCTCTCGATTGACGACGAAATTAAATTTAATTATTCAATTCTAA
Organism: Drepanosiphum platanoidis; assembly: GCA_948098885.1. Classification (NCBI taxonomy): domain Eukaryota; kingdom Metazoa; phylum Arthropoda; class Insecta; order Hemiptera; family Aphididae; genus Drepanosiphum; species Drepanosiphum platanoidis. The sequence continues at coordinate 12,669,362 of OX402529.1, read as the reverse complement.
ATGAGTACATTTTTTACAACTTTCAATAATATCGTGTTTACTTATTATCAATATTTTTAATGCGCTTAGCATTGGTGATAAACAAATTTTCGATTTGTAAACTCGTCGCGTAAACAGATTATAATAATATCCTGAAACGAGCTTAAAATTATAAAAGTGTAGGCTTTTTTTTTTTTAATATATATATAAATGTCTGATAATATCATTTGTAATGTATCTTCGTTGTGTCGTAAAAGGATTAAATAAAATATTAATAAAAGCAAAACGAGAATTACCATACCAGTCGATTACGTAATGCTAAACGTGAGTAAATAAATACTCAAAACAAATCACAATACAAAAATAGGTTGTTTGTGTTTGTTTTTGTACTTTAGTAACCAGCAGTATTTTTTTTTATTAATTTTTTTTTGTTTTGTTTTTATGTATAGTACCTATCGATACGAATAACTCGATTGCCGTTGTTATTTCGTAGGACCTACTCGTATACTGGACAAACTGTTGTTGCTCACACGACTATATAGCGTTTGTGGCGAATGTAATATTTTTAAACTAGTCTACGCGCGCAGTAAAAAAAAAAAAAAATGTTGAGTTTTCGTTCGAACATAATGATATCGCAAATTAAATAATAATGTAATATTGTTACGAATTTAATGTCAGTGCACGCCTCTTGTTTGAAAAGCTTATACAAGTACTTCACATCATAATAATTATATAGTCTTACTGTTTTTTTTTCCCTCGTCTAAATGTACGTTGGCACTCGGCCTATCAACAAGTAGGTACTGAATTCAACACTCAATTTAAAACGAGTTGTAGTGCATATTATTATTTCGCGTAGATAAATCGTCGAGATTATATTATACCGCGTTTTATGCGGTTGAAAAGTAATGCGTTTAATTTTATAATATTTCATACATCGGAATTCGCGGATAAGTATCGAATTTTTTCTCGAGTGTAGTAACTTACGTTTAATCTATCGGAGACTTGATATTACAATGAGTGGGGTTGTGAATTCGATGCACTAGAAAACCTTAAAAATTCAATTCGAAATCTTGTAAAAAAATCGTATTAAATACACGAAAAAAGAATAAAAATAAAAAACGTTAAAAATATACACTATAAATCCCAAGCAATCGAAGAAGAAGAAAAAAATTAAAACTCTATAATTTAATCACTATCGAGTTTTATTGAAATAAAATTGAAACAAAACTCATGTCTTTGATAAATAATTATTTTACAAAAATTGTTACGACTATATCGCGGTTTATCGATCGTAATCATTATTGTCCTGTCATCTTATCGAATCGTTTTCGAATTTCACAGAATAGACTGTACGATAACAGCTTATGTAAAATAATAATCAAAAGAGAAAAAATCAATAAAACTCGTGTGTACCCGACCAAGCTTTTAGTAAATGGGAATGCTTAAAAAAAATACATTTAAAAGGATGAAAAAACGACTCGAAATCGTATTCGTCGGCGGTAACGAATTCAGACTTTATTGTGCCAAGAAAATAATATGTTTCACAATAAGCTGAAAATAATGCGTTTTCTTACAAACTCACGGCCTCGTTAACGAGTGTACTCGTTTCGAATTTGGTATACTTACTCGTGTGACTCTACAATTTATCCGCTACACACGTCTCGCGTGGAAACTTCGCGAAAAATCCCTTTTTTTTTTTATTTATCGGTGCTGTTCGTGGTTTTTTGGAAAACAAGTTCGACTTATCGAAAATTGTCGAATAACAAAAAGCTATATCTAATATTAATAGTAACGAGTGCGATTCGTGACGGAAACATGGATTAGACTTTGCAGGTTACAGTCTCCGAATTTCCGGTAACGAATCGTTACAGATTTGAGTACTACTTATGCCTACTAGTTTTTAGTAAATAAAGGAACCTATATTTTCAAACGAAAATACAGAAGTTGAAATATTGATAAATCATTTTCGGTACCAATGTTTTCATATATTTCTGAGCATTTGATAAAAAAAATTAAAGCCTGTCTTCGTGGAGATTGATCGAGAGCCACTCTCGCGGTTCTTCGCCACTCGTCTGTAAACAGTTGAATTCGAACGTCGTGAAATTCAAGAAATTTTCAACTGTCGATACTATCGGAGTAATAATGAGATAAATCTCAAAAATCCATACCGTTTTCGAAATCCGCATCCACTGCGTGCGGCGATGAAATCGTGTGTCCTGATGAAAACGGAAAAATTCGATTGCGAATGAATTATTTTAATCGCGACGCTTGAAACGCACGCCTAAGTCGTAGTTTTTTTTTTTTTTATTGCCCCCGACGACGCGTATTTATTTATTTTCCTCTCTGCAGACATCATCGCGGGAGCGCTCGATTAATCACGCGCAGACCTTATAATATTTTATCGTTCTGAACGTTTTTTTTTTTTTTTCTTTCTTTCCACTAGCGTGTTTAGAGCCACGACGACAATTATTACGGCGAAGTATTATTATACATGTAAATTACGCGACCGCTTTTTTTCTCGGTAAAACGAGTAATTTCGCGTTTCTCGAGACACTGCTGTGGAAAACGTTAATAAAACGTTCGCATATTTCTTATTCCGACTGTAAATTATAAATAAAAAATACCTCGAATTATTATCGCGCTCGATCGTAAACTACTACACGTAAAGCTCACCGGGAATTCATTGTGCGCTGTGGCGCGAGCGCGCGCGGACGTTTTAACATTTTTTTTTTACAACGAGATTTTCACTTGGCGCGCACGACACGGTTGCTGTCCGTGGAATCGTCGTTTAATATTTTCGGTCATTATATACACGAGCGAAGACGACTCGTGCACGTCACGGACAAGCGCGAGGACGACGAATCCGACTATCGGATCGAAATATCAGACACCGGAGTGAAATTCCAAATAAATAATATTGTCTAAAAGAAGACGAGACGACTAGACTCGGATGAAATACTGATGAGGCGGATATATTGTTGAATCGTTTTTATGGTTTTGAAAGAGGACGCGGGTGGATCGACCTCTGTTTCTATTTGCTATTATATATTAGTTAAAAACATTATGAGCGACAAATTTTAAGAATAATATTACACAATGTAACTGAAATATCGTATTTGACGATTGAAATTCGTCGAAACACTCGATTTCGTCCTAACACGTACATGTCAAACGCTTTCGGGAGACGACCTGCGGATCATTTTAAAATTAAAATAACTTCCTTTCCCTCGGGACAGGACCTGTTCAGCGGGGCTCGTTGGACTTCTGTCGGCAGATATAACGGTGAAATCAGTGGACAAAATACGATGATAACATAATACGCCGTGATCTTTTCGAGTTGTAAACACGTCTCAGAGCGATGGCGAGCAAGTTTTGACATTTATGCGATTCGTACACCGGACCGATAAAGCCGTCCAAACGTCCAACGCTTGTTTGTCGAGTAAACCGCGCGCGGCGTTTTCGTTTCCAGCACAGACCGTTGATTTCATAACAATAATAATAATCTACAATTGTTAAATCAACGCTACGTTTTATAACGCCGTCTCACGCGATATCGATCGTACCGTCGTCGTCGTAAATAATAATTATCGGCCGAGTACGGATTTCGAAGCGACGCGACGCGTAAAACTAAAAGTGAAAAATCGTTAGAAATCAAACCACAGGCGGAACTTTTAAAAATCCTTCGAGAAAAAAAAAACCAACGGAAACTGTTGCGATTATTATTTTTTTATACTACTTAAAACAACAGAAAAAAGTTAACACGAAAAACAGCATAAAAACGCCCAATAAAACGAAGAACCGTAGACTGCAAGTCTACTATAACATTAGTATTTATTTTTTTGAAAAACCGAAATTTTCGAAACGTTTAGACGTACCCGCACTTAGGCACTGTGCGTTTATAAATTTAGCGTGAATCTAATCCAAGACGTTTTTTTTTTTTTCTGCTTTCAATGACACTCGAATCGTCGTTAGAGAGTCTTGTTAACAAACACGCACGCGTTTTCACGACGATTAGGATTAAACAAGACGCGGGCGCGCGCGCGTGCGTACGTTTTCAAGAGCTGCGGCCCGATACGGATAACTCCGCGGAATTCTTTCAGATAAAACACGCGCAAAAGCCCCCGTCTCATATGAATGAACGAAACGCACTCGAACGAATAAAATCAGAAGTGAATTATTCAGTGTAATCAATCGATATTACATTATTATTATATTATCGTCGTCGTCGTCGTCGTCGTTTATCTCGAGTGTTTTTTCGTATTTAATACCACCGTCGTCGTCGTCGTCGTCGTCGTCGTCGCCGCCGCGCGTTGGGTGTGGGAACGACGAAACCGTCTAGTTTCGCGTTCGGGAATCAATAAAACGTTCGAAACGATCGCGTTCGCCCGGTATTCGATGACGACGACGATGACATTGTCGTCCTTTGTCCACATGACATTGTAGTAATACCGTAGTCCGTATTTTCGCATAGTCAGTGCAGTGATCGTCGTCGCGGTTGGCCGCTCGTGTGCAGTCGTTTCACTATGAAACGCCCCAGGGTATATTTTTCGCAATTTATTTTTATGTATATTTTCACGCGCGCGGTTATTAAATAATTTTTATTTTTTTGTTTTTCACGCTTGTCGTCTGCGTGGTTGGCGGTGACGGCCGCGATCGGTTCGAGTGTTTTTTTTTTTTTTTTTTGCCGCGTCACCGTTTGCTCGTTTTCGATAGTTTTTAAGAGTTTTTTATTTTATTAAATATAATATAAAAATGTGTTATAACAGACTCGCGCCCGGGCGGTAGATTATTAACCGTTTGTGTGTCGAGGCGAGAATATCGTCGGTTTCGTCTCGTTTTTTGTGGAGGAGAAAATCCGCGTTTTACATCGCCGGCGAGAGGGGATTTTGGAATTTATCAGGAGCACCGCGGAGGAAAGAAATGTCGTGCTAGCGGCGGCGGTAGATTAAAGTTTTCGTAGAACGCGATCGTAGTCATTACCGTACCGGCGAACACGGTATTCTTAATATACAAGCCGGAAATTTCAAGAATTTCCGTCGCACTCGTTCGATCCGCCGGGGGAGCTTGATGCCTCGGTTAATATTTCTAAAATATCGCCGGTTTCGTCGATTTACCGCGACCGCCGTATGCGGCGAGTTCAGTATTCGTTAAACTACGGTGGACCGCGCGACACCGTCCGGGGGGCGAAGATCGGAGATTTTTTGGCGATTTTACTTTCGTTTTCTCTCGTCGTAATCAACAATCATAGGTTCACAACTGCTGCTGCCGCTCATAAAAATTTCACTTTGCCCCGCTCGACAGAAATCTCGTCTAAAGCGCAGCTAAACGAGTAAAAGAACGACTGTAAAGCGACTGAATAATTACGAAAACGTGATGGCGCGAGCCGCGTGTCAACGGAAAGTACAAAATTCGAAGCATAACAATTATTGTATAACAGTGTTAGACTCGGAAATACGAATGAAATTCAAATACAAAATAATTTGTCTCCGAAATTATGTATAAAACCATCGTTGGCGCGTTCGTTAACTCAAATATAAAATATTTATTTTCTCTCTCTCTCAAAACGATTTCAAAGTTTCTACGAGTCGACTGGTTGTTTTTTTTTTTTTTCGTGTGAAAAGTTTAGACATAAAACTCGTGGAAACCAGTGCTTGCCGTCGAATCCGAAAAACAATATTTATAATAAACGCGAACGTCGTCGCCTGTTTGACTTTTCGTCTTGGGTTTCCGCAGACACGTTTATTCATCATCGCATGTGTTTAATGTGTATTGTTAATACGAACTTTTGTTGTTTCCGTACTTTAAATAGCGAGCATGAATACTATGACGTACTGAATAACGCGCGCCGAAACTATATTATAAACATATTGTTGTTATCCGTCCCGTTGTCGTTTTAAGTACTACCGCTATTATAATTTAACAATAATTTATAGTTGATTATTAATAATACAAACTGCTCAATGTGTTGAGAAAAAGGTCGCGTCACAAGCTCCTCTATATATAGTCTCCTAACTTACTAAATTATATAATATTATTACATAGTGTGAACAGAATACTTCGCTTAATTAGATGTTAGATTATTATTATTATTATTATTATTATACCTAATACACTTTATTATATAGTCTCGTAGTTTTTCGACGCAGTAACGATTAAATTGTTCGTTTTCCAATAATATTACTCTCACGACTCGAATTGACTTTTCGTTTTTTCGTCTTTGAGAAATACTTCTCTCGGCCGAAAACGCGGTGAATTGTAAATCATGATAAATATTTTTTTTAAAAACGAAGTTATGGCATTAGCAACAGTAACGAACGAACAGATTAATTTTCATTGCGATTTTACGCGTCTTTTTTTTTTTCCTTTTAATTTTTGATCGAGAAATCATTGTTAATCGTGGCGTTTTGTTTTTCAGGGGTCCATGCGGCCGATCATCACTGAATTGGACGGCAACAAAAAGGGATCGATACGAACAGACGTCGCAGATCTTGTTTTGGTCAAGTACGTTTTAACGATATTATTTACTATAATAATAATAATAACAACAACAACGACGACGACAAAGATGGATTCGCGTCGGAAATATTAATTAATAACACGTACGCGTGGGGACCAAGATTGTATTATTATAATAACATGTTTCGATCGCATAATGTCTGGAAACGTAATGACAATAACACAATACTTTTCGATTTAATATTCGATTAAATTGTCCGTCGTCGTCGGTAAAATATTATGTATTTCTAGTGAAAATCATTGTTGTTTTTAACGCGTCTTTACACGTCGCGTAAAAACATGAAACTTATAAAAACATCGTTGATATATTAATACGGTTAAAATCTATTCGATTTCAATATTGATAACAATCGCACGTCGTACTTTATAGAAGACCACTTCGGTCCTATTTGATCAGAGGCGAAACGAACGAGAAAACCGAGAAGCCGATTTGTCTTAGGTTTTTATCGGGGTGAATGGAATAGAAAAATTTATAATTAAACATTTGAACGACGTTCGTTTTTGATTAATATTTATGTTTACCAAAACGCTGTCTGGACTGCCGTGATGAATTTTATACTTCTCCTCACGGTAAACTCGACGTCAGCAGATTCATTAATAAAGCATCACGTTTTGAGAAGCGACGAATTTTTTCGATTTTTCTTTCGTTTTCTTTTACAATTAAACTTTTGTCGAAAACCCACCGTTTGAGTTCCTAAATAATCTAAACTATCGTTTAGTCTAATACATTTCTATTGCCGCCGTACATAATAACAATTTATCGCTTGTTCGTGTTATCTTTTCATTAAATTTTTTTTTGTCAAAAACGTATCTTAAAAAACATGTAGAAAGTGGGTCTCGCACCGGATTTTGTGGGTCCTCGTGTAAATGTCAGTCCGGTCCGGTCTTTTAATATCGTTAAATATTGTGTGCTAGTCTTTGCAGGACTTTCGATAAGGATCCGTTGAATCAAACAACTCGGTGTGGTTTTATAGAATTTGCGCGTTATAGAATAATTGTTTTTAAGTTATCAATGACCGGTGAAATAAAATTACGTCCGACCGGTCGCGTGTGCGGAGATTCGCGAAGTTCGCGTCGCCACCGATTGTTTAATATATTAATTTAATGTCAGCGATAATATTGTTATCGATAAATCGAAACGTCTATAGCGTGTATGTGTAATTTCTCAGCTCGTGACTTTTTAATCAGCGACGCGCACCCGCCGCGGTATCATACCCGCGCCGTGTAGATACGGCACGCTCGCGTTCGCCCACTGTGTGTACCGTGCCGCTATTACCCAAAGCACTTTGCCCGATCGAAAACGCGGCGGGCGAAAGTGTTTTCGTCTAAGTGAATTTCGTATAGGTATACCGCCGCGCGTACGTCGTTGTTTGTCCACGCCGCTCGCCGCTCGTGTTCCGCTCGCTACACTCTCGTGTGTATACACAATACACATGCGCGACCGACGAATATTCAATTTAATCCCCAAAAGGTATATCGACTTCTCGGCCGGATGCGCGATTTGGTCGAAATCACCGGCGATTGCGGCCCGCGGATAGAGCGTTTTGGGTTTAGCGATTTTACGACGCGTCGGTTTTTTTTTTCTTCATCGGTTTTGGTTTTCGCGCTATCGTGTCACAAACGACACCGAGTCCTCGCCCAAACGCGGGAATTTCTCGACTTTGGATTTTACAAGTCTTTGTGTATTCGTTATTGCTGCGTATTAGCACGCCTACTTTTTCACCGTATTAGTACCGTTCGATAAATATTCAAATCGTAAATTCGAATATTATTGATTGCGCACACACACACCCGTCATGCGCGTGCGGGTTATCTTCGTCGTCGCATATTATCTTTTGATGTAATTTTTCGAATTTCCAAACGCCACTCAATCTATCCTTAGTGTACGGGAATCATATTCTAACTGGTACTATATATTATGCTATAGTGCTGTGAAAGAAAGAGGATAAAATTTGTAAATTCATTATCTACCATAACTGCAGAATACTCCAAGACGTACAACGTGTTTTGTATGTCGATTATCAGGAGAATAAATTAAGGGGGCGAGGAGGGAGCGTAGTTTTTTCAAAATCAATATTATTGGGGAGGGAATGGTGTGACCCGAAAAATTCGGGTTTGTTTTTTCGCCGACGCCGCGAGAAATTGCCAAAAAGTATCCAAACTCCAGTCCCACGCGACCCGTGTAACATTGATCACCGGTGTTATTTACGACCAATGTTGACCGTTGTTCCCTCCACGACCGGTGTTTATGTGCAAATATGAAATTGCTCGCGGGGCACTGGCGGTATACCAGTTGTCACGGCGATTATTGTCGATTTTCCCAGACGACCGATTGTGATTAACAAACGAGTAGTTCACGTATTTCCAAATTCATATTTTTAAACGCTCGTATTGGCCAGATGTATTCAGACGTATAAATATGCAAAAACATAATCGAACTTAATGAAATCGATATTCAGTATGTTTACGAAACATATTATGATGATATTATACGAGTATTTTAGTAAAATAATAACTTATTAATATCTAAACGTTGCTTTTTGTTTTAGTTTTTTTCTACTTATTACAGGTCAAAACAGAGTATACGATTTATGGTAAAAATATTTGACTAATATAACAAATTATTAATATATATATTTAAAAAAAAATTACAATGAAGTTACGTTTAAAAAACTGTATTATTATACAACCGTCGTCGGTTGGGGCGGGCTCGTTGCATCGTTTGCTCGACGTCATTGCAGTAAAAAAAACCTATAGTAAAATCGATTGCGGAACTATTGCACTAAAAATACCGAAGATCGCTCTAAAAACTGCAATGATTCGTTTTTCATTTTGCCGAACAGTACCTATTGGTTTCGGAACGAAACGTCTCGTCGGACGTTTCAAATTTCAAAAAACCGTGTCGATACGAATATGTAAAATTAACGTAATTAATTGTTATAAAAATTGAAAATCGCGCGCGCGTCGTTCGCGTAGGGCAGTTTTAAGCAGTTACTAGTGAGCACTAATAATAATAATATTACACCGCACGTCACGTCGATTATTGTTGCGCGTTATCGCGTCGCGTTTTATTTGCTGCCGAATAGACGTTTTTAGCGCTCGTGTGCGCTTATCACGTATTGCCTGCCGCGCGATCGTTGAAATCGTCATCGGCGCTGTAAAAAAAAAAAACATAAATATTCATATACATTACTCGATTATTACATAATAATTATTAGGCTGTTCTAATCTGTTATAATCGTCGACGGCCGCGTACAAACACAAACACAAACGCACACCGCGCCGAGTGTGTTTTCACGGTTAATCGTCTCGATCGGGCGCTCGATTATTGCTCGCTCTGCCGCGTCCCGTTGTCGCGATATCGGCGGCGGATGTTTCGGACGAAAAGTCTGTCCGCGACCAATATCGATCGTCAAAATGTTACGATTGAAAAGAATAAAGGATCGTCGAGACTCCTTTTCGAACTCGTCGGAGGGGGGACGCGACACGACTCGGTCTTTAAGTGATCCGTCGCGTACACGTTTTACGACCGGACGAGTCGTAGCGATAACCGTATGAAAAAAACAAATCAACATGGTTGTAAAACGTCAGGAAATCGTAGTAAAACCGTCGTATCGCAGATAAAATTCGATGTTTGGGACTTTTGACCTCTTAGCCTTCGATATAATAAAATATTATGTGTGTGTGTGTGCGTGTTATACGACCTGCTCAATATTATATTTGTCGATCGTGTTGGAAACCTTTGATTCACCTTTTTTTTTTTTTTTCCATTTGAATAAAGTGTGCTGCACACATTGCTCGCATACCGACCGATAAATTTAATACTTTTCAATGTGCGTGTGATAAATAACATAAACGATTACAGAACAATAATTAATACTACATAATAAATATATATCTCGTTTAATTGAATATCGAAAAAATAATCCAACAATAATAATAATATTACAGGTACATTATTTCAAGTCGATACGAAAAAATTGCACGTTAAACATTTTTATTATCCTGCACGTATGTGCTATTATTATCACTATTTATCATAAGGTATTACGACGGTTTGTATTTACGAGTGCGATTTGTTACACTCGCGCATATTATCAGTTTCGATAAATCATATAAATTTCCGCCAGGGATATCGTTTATTCGATTCAGTGGCGGGCGGGTCCGTTGAGATCGGGGGGATAGTAGTTAGAGAGCGTTTTTATATTCATGACTTGTAGTAAACGATAAAAATGATTTTAAATTTAAATAACGCTTTTATCATAAGAAGAGGAAAAATCGTGACTACAGATTTTTCTCGCCGACTAAAATTAGTTTTAATTCGGAAATTGGACGGGAAAAAAAAAATTAACTCAAAATGTTCCTAGTTTTATTGATTATTCTAACTAATCGTCTGCTCTTCGTTTTGAATGACATACAAATAAAACCGTGTTACTTCGCTTAAATATCTGTAAAATGTGCCGTTATTTGTGTTTGGATTATTTTTCAAACGCGAACAGTATCACCGCTCTTCAAATAACGTGTTCGCTTTTTTTTCGTAACTTTTCGCGATTCCGATATAGTGTGACTCGAATCAAATAAACCCTTAAATCATTAATTACCGAAAATATAACTTTTTACTAGTACTATACTGATTCGCGGAGCGATTAAAACCTCAGAGGGGGGGATCACCTGCCCCCCTATCTATCGTAAAACATCCGTTGGTCGAAGTTGGCGGAGGACGTTTTTTGGGGTGCGCGCGCGCGCACGACACGCGTCAACGAACCGTCATTATAATAATTATAAGCGTATAATTATCGATGCGCGCGTGGAAAACGTTCGACGTGGAGAGCTCTACCGGAATCGCTCATAAACTGACAGTCAAATTATAAACGATTTTGTTGTTGTAATTTGTCATCGTAAACAATATTACGTTTAGCCGACGACGCCCCGGAGATCGCGCAGACGAAGGCGACGAGTGCGTTGTTATTATAAACGGGTCGCGGTAATGACGGTTCGTCAACGCGTTTTCGATTATAACGCGCGTCCGCTTGGCCGACAATAAACGAGTGTGCGAAACGTCGTCGGATTATCGTCGTCGGCCCTCCCCAGGGCCGTTGTCGCGGAAGAGGAAAAAATATCCGGACGCGAACGCTCCACATTTCGGCTCGGCCGGAGAACGGCTTCAAAAAACACTTTCGAAGACGAAAACTCGCCGTTTTTAAAAAAAAACCCTTCCAACTGGCTTTTTTTCCCGCTGCGAGTCCGCCGACGGAGTCGACTATTATATACTTTTTATCGGTCAATTTGAATTTGGTTTTTTTTTTTTATTCTCCTGCGTTTTTGCCAATCGAGAAGTCGATGCGATAAATCTTAGAGTCTAGACGGATGAATATCGACCAAAATGGCGATTATAAAATTTCTCAATCGAACACCACTCCGTCGAATAGATTTTAGTTGTCCGTCGAACATAATACGTAATACGGTATTGCAGATTAGATACGCGATATTACGACGGGGACCTCTAAGACCGACCACTGTTATCACGTTAATCGTCGTACGACGAATGGACGAAATAATTATGTCATATGTGTTTCGGTGGAAATTCAAAATTAAGATTAACTCGACGACAATAATAATCGCGACAATCGAGAGCGTATATTACGTATTACGTTTTGATTTAAAATCGAGGTTGGGGACGCAAATCCGTGTCGAAATCGAGTGGATAAAAAACCACAGACGCGTTGCATGAAAACTACACCGTCCACTTATTCGTTATATTACAACTGAAAGACGCAATTGTCATTTGTCTCTTGGGACAATGTTTACATAATATTATCCGTAGGTAGTTTTTTTTAAAAATTGTTTTCGCTCCGGGAAACCGAATTTTTCGATTGAAATTTTTCCTCGCTTTTAAAACTTCAATACAACTCTAATTCCCGAATATGAGCACATATATCATATTAGACATCAGCCAGATCCCCAACATCGTATTTAAGGAGCCCCGAAACCGATTTAAAACGCACTCCACCCCGATCCTCTCACTTCGGTACTTGAATTGGAGGGAGGTGAGGAGGGGAGTACGCTCTTTCTTTTGAAAAAAAAAAACGATTTCGCGTACGAGTTTTCATAATCGTTTTAGATGGGACGCCAAGGACATTTAGGTCAGGACAATTTTAGTTATACACGTCGTAACAATTACACCGTTTGAAACGATATTTTTAACTCGTTCACAGCCGCGGTATTATATCGAGTGGCGTTTAGGTAGACCACCGTATAAAAAACACTCGAACCTCCCGAGTGACTTTGAAAAAGGTACGCTTAACTTTTATACGGTACACATTTAAGTGCTCTTTGAGGTTTTTTTCAACGTTTTCGAGTTATGTCGACTACAGTAGACATTGGCAATATCTAACTCGTCGAGAGTCAACAAAAACGCTGTTAACATGTACATCATCTGTACGGCGTACCTCGGATTATTTGTTTTATGTATCTATGACGGATGTTTCCACCGAGTCGATCCGCTACGGACCGTACATACAGAGCCGCCAGAGATAAAATCTAGCCATATGGCGCACTCCGAAAACATAAACGGTCCAAAACCGCTACAGCGGAGCGTGTCTACTTTTTTTTTAGAAATAAATACGTGTAATGTACCATAAATTCAAGTATTATCACAAATATAAACACGTGGATCTGTGATAGCACGGGTTGTATAATATCAACAAAATTCAGCGATACTCGTCTCAGAACACGGACAATAAAAACGGTTATTGTCTCGGGAATAATATTTTCTAATAAAGAAACGTATTCTCCTTCTGGCTCGACCGTTTACACTCGGCGAGCATTTATACACTTGCACCGCCGATAGTGCCCCCCATCTGGTTTTATCTAATCCGGCGGTATAACTACGGGTTCTATACGTCTAGGTTTATCGTCGATTATATCGTATATTTCGTTTTTTTCTACCCAAGATCGGGGAGGAAAAATAATATTTCGTTTTATTTAAAACCGCGGGTGTAATCGATATGACGCGTCGGCCACAAACTTTCGACCTTAGGTTTTTTTTGTTTTTTTTTTGCAAAAAATAATCGAGTGGGCCGGGACAAACACAAACATGACCGTAAAAGAAAACCAAAAAAAATGTCTCGATCGAAAACACGTCATGGACGTTATTAATATATTTTGTATTTTTCGTCGTTGCAGGTACAAGTGTTCGTCGAATGGAGTGCCCGTCACACAGACCAACGGTTCGACGCTCCCGTTGGTGTCGAGCACCAGCAAAGATGCCGAGCTCGGTGGCTACGATCCGTTCGATCATCGGGTCGTCCAACACCCGACCACGTAATTATAACAATAACCAAAAAAAGAAGAGAGAAAACGGAATTCGCGCTGACGGACGCGCGGATTAGCGCGACGAGGGGGGGGAAGGAACTGCACACAGCGCCGCGTTTTCATAAATACTATATTACGATTGGCCCAACGTCGTCGTGCGAAAACGGCGAGACGAAATCGATAAACGGAACTGTGTGTAACCGGGTATGGCGTGCAGACCGAGAAAAGGTCTGCCGAAAACGTTTTTTACGGGCGCCGGTTTTTTTTTTTTTTGGCCCAACGATAAATTATGATATTCGTCCAATGTTTTCGGAGGGAGGAGAAAAAATAGTCTGATATTTGTACGTTCGAACGGAAGATGTCGGACGAGTACTTTTGCGAGCGAAACGCGTCGGAATATTAATGAGTACGTTTTTATCGTCAGGACTCGTCAGTTCGTTCGGTGCACGTTTGCATAATATCGATTTCGCCGAGTCGCGTTTAAATGTTGCGCGATGACACCGTGAAACGAACGCGAGAAATTCTATATGTCGAGATTTTTCACTAGTTTTTCTAGTCGTATAAACATGCTCGTATTATTGTAGTTTTCGACATAATCTACCTAATATTAAAAAACATTTCGGTTAAAAGGGTGCATTTTTTTTATAGGAACGATTTCCAAGCTGTAATAGTCTTTTGAAACCGTATACGCCGCTTAAATACGTTCACAGGAGTATAGGACGAGCTCCGGCGTTTCGAAAAATCTCGAGTGACCAACAACACTTCCGAGTAAATGTACAATATTAGGAATTCGATTAAAATATTTTCCTTTTCAACCATACGTATAATTATTATAATACACCGCGGGAACTAAAATAGCGCGTCGTAATATCGACTCCCCTCCCCGTTTGCGCGCGCCCGTTCGCTCTTGCCCGTCTATTTTAAAGCGCTGTCGTTTTCTCGAACGTACGTAAAACATCAAATATAAATCGCATAATATATATTTTTCAGCGACACGGAAACGTTTATACATCTGTTGAAAGGCAGTCTGGGCTCGGGCATATTGGCCATGCCTCTGGCGTTCATGAACGCCGGGCTGATATTCGGACTCGTGGCAACCGCTACCATCGGATTCGTCTGTACATATTGTGTGCACATACTGGTGAGATTTTTTTTTTGTTACGCCTCTTCCGCGCCGGAGTTATTCGGACCGTCGTCGTCGATCGATAATCGTCGAGACGAGGAGCGTTTTTTTTCGAGACGTTTCTCGAAAAAGCGCACTGCTGCTCGCCGAAACAGCGGAAAAACAAAAAAAAAGGGGAAAAAAGACGATCTCAAAAATGTTAACTCCACGTCCACTCGAACCTATTCATAATTAGAATAAATTAGTGCGCCCTCTTCGCGCCAGAAAACTTCCAGAGTTTCACTCCTCCTAACTATTGTATTATAAGAAATATTTGTACGTCTCAGTTGTTCAGTAGACGTTGACGAAAAACGTATAGAAATCGAAAAACAGTAGTGTTTTTTTCAACATAAAAACCGTAAACTCCGGACGTTAGGTTGTTCCGTTTTTTGACTCGTCAAGTTTGCTGAAAAAACAATAATAATCAAACCGGCAGAAAGCTTTTGGAAAAGTATTTTTTCGAATAAACGTATTAGGTACCGTCGTGACACGGGACGACACGTGTTAAATTTTCATAGCGATTTGCTAGGTGTAGCAAAAAAAAAAAACAAACAAATGCCGCCGACTGTTTTTACGTGAAAATAACCTGGTCGCTTTATCACAAATTACCGTGTTCAAAGTCTCTCCGCAGTCGACTAAAATATATAATATACATCGCAGACGATTTGCACGAGTTTGCACTCGGCTTCAAGAACAAACAAATCGCAATCTCAAACATTCTGTAACGCAATACAATGCTTTCCATTCATTATTGATCCGATTTTTATTTTCCAAAGAAATTCCGAACGTTTCTACAACAATAGTGTTATCAGTCCGACCTTTCTAGACTCGCTATATAATATATTTTATTATGTGAAATTTCCGTTTGTTTATTTATTATAAATTAATCGCGCCGCGGTTTGCAAAGTTTTCTACGCGCGGCATAATTATTATTCATAGTGACCCGCCGCCGCCGCCATACGGTGAATTTACGTTTATCAAACGAAAACCATATCCGTATAATATCTAAACGGTAGAAACGAATCGAATTATTCCAGTTTTTTTTTCCTCTCCGGTATTGAATTACTATTTTCAATACTTATATTTTGAGTATAAGCGCTTTAAGTGTTTTTTTTTTTCCCCGAGTATTTTTGAAAGTACTTAAGTATCCGAAATACGCTTTATTCTGTCGTGAAAGATTTAATTTTTCTCAATTCTACAAAACGCTCGTACAAAATATTTCCATATTTTTGTCTCGGTAATTTTTACACAATTACCCCGTTTATAATATAAATGAGAAAAAAAATTACATTCGTTTCGAAATATTATATCGCAGTAGTATTTCAAATTCTTTTGATAGTATATTTGAGCAAAAGTATCCGGACGAAAAAAAAAAGCGTATTTTACAACACCTCTTGTACATTTATAACGATATTATCACTTTTTAAAATATGATTTAAAACAATAATAGCGTTACAAATAGCGCGTGCGGGTTTATTCATTTATTTATTTATTTTTTCAGGTGAAATCTTCCCACAAATTATGCCGTAGAATGCAAGTGCCGGCGTTGGGATTTGCCGATGTCGCCGAAGTTGCCTTCCTCGCTGGACCTCCAGCCTTTCAAAAATTTTCCGGACTCTTCAGGTACTGAATCTTATTACACCGTCGACAACCTGACGTCGTCGTTTCGACGCGTACCGCGACGACCGTAACATTTTAATGAGGTGTCTCTAAAAATATTCACGTTTATACTTTGTGACATTTTCAGAGGCCTCGTTAACACGTTCCTAACTATCGATTTACTCGGTTGCTGTTGCGTTTACATTGTGTTTGTTTCACAAAATATAAAACAGGTAACTTTCGCCAATAATGTATTATTATATTAACCAAGTGTTTCCCACTATTATGCACTTAAATGTTCATGTCTCAAACCACAGTAACATATCGGTTTTTTGTTTTTTTTTTTTTTTTTAATAATTATATGGGTAATCTTTTGTTCATTGAAAATCCAAATTGGTACTTATAGAAAATGTAAAGAATTATTTGTTTGGTTTTAACAAATTGTACGCTGCACTTCCTGCTCTTTAAAGACCTAAATATTGTTTATAGTTAAAATTCTAATAACAATCGCGCAAATAACAAATATTCTTAAAAAAAACAAAACTTATTCGAAAACGTACAATCTTATGCCGTAAATCAGAACGGCTACAATCGCGACATCGAATTTATCATCAAATTTCTAATCGAATATTGTACTTTCGCCGTGCGAAAATTCAAAGCTACATGTTTTAATATTCGACTTTTACCGCCACGTTTCAATTCTAGTAATTAGCTTATTCTCTCGCGCCCCGGTACAAACAAATGTAATTAGCGAATCGCATGCAAATTCTATACACAATCAAGCACCCACGAGGATTTATTCATGCGAGTTTAAAACATTTGAAATTTGTCATTTGGCACATGACGTTTTGACATTTGCATACGATTAAAAAATTACACAAACTCCGCCGTACCGACGAATAAAACGTGAATAACAATTTCAATATCCCCGGGCCGGCCGGTTCTAAGGCTTCGCTCGCTCTACGTCATCGTAATCATTTATATTATTGTTACGTTTTTCACTGCCACTCGCATCACGTCCGTAATGATTTCTCTAACGTTTCGATACAAAATATTATCGCGTTATCTCCCGTTTGTGTGTGCCTCCTCACACTCGGAAATCGCCCGGTCAGCGGTTAAAAATACTATAAAAAAAAGAGAAAAATGTTTAGACTTGATAAATTTCAAGTCCGATTAGTTTTACGGTGAAGACAAAACGAAATAAAATATTGAGTCTTCGTGAACGTGAGCGTATGAATTAAAAAAAAAAACAACTGAAACCGATATTGTACTTGTAATATTATTATAATACTATTATGCATTGTGAGTTCGTTGTGGACGTCTCGCGCATTCCGAGTTCCAAAACGTTTTCTTTTGTTCGCAGGTGGTGGATTATTATTTCGTAGATAATTCATTGCACATCAGAATTTACATGTTGATGCTGTTGCCTCTGGTGATCGCCATGAATTTAATACGTAATCTCAAGTACCTGGCTCCGTTTTCGATGGTCGCCAACATTTTGGTCGGCACTTGCATGACCATCACGTTCTGGTACATGTTCCAAGACATGCCCTCCACCAAGACCGTGGACTACGTGGCCGATTGGCACAAGTGGCCGTTATTCTTCGGCACCGCCATCTTCGCGCTGGAAGGAATCGGCGTTGTGAGTTACATCTATTTTATATTAATAAATAATAATTGTACCCCGAAAGTCCGAGGTTGGCGAACGTCGTCGCTGACATTTACACGCACGATAGTAGATAGTAGTGACGGCAATATCGATTTTTATTTTTTTTTCCCTGTCTTCTAGTAGTACGCGATCCCGAGATTACGGGAAAGTAGAGTAGTAAAAAAATGACGGTTTTCACAAACGGTTTTATAATAATTAAGCGCGCGCCGAAAATCGTAGTTTTCAGCGAGCAAAAGAATTTTATCATACCGATCGATGAAATGTCAACTGACGGACTTGGCCGCGGGTTCCGACTCGCAGGAAAGTGGCGGCGGACGAGAGTGGTGCACGCGACGCCATTGTAATGATGCGTTATTGTTGTGCTGAAGAGTGTAGGTGACGTGAAACGTTGATGTTTCATAAAAACGTCACGAAAACTGGCCCCGCTGCGATATGTAACTATAATAACAATTCTGCAGGTGCAGTTTTGATTTCATGACATCGATTTTTTGCTCTTTTAATATTCGTTTTTTTTTCCAACACAATACATACACGAAACGCATAAATCAAGTTCGCGATATTCAATAATCGTATTATTCGGTTATTTTTTTTTTTCAATTCGATTTCTACATTTGTTCAAAGCCTGTTGTGTCGACGTTGACCGACGAAATCGTCCGGCACGCTGGCCAGTGTGCGTGTTAATGTAAACGTCTGCGATTTTTTTTTTTAATTCGTCGACATTGGTCGATATCGTGTGAGTGTCGGCGCCTAACCACCGGTGACCGTTCTCGATAGCAAATCTCGTAGTATACGTAGTATAACGTCGGTTTCGCGATCGATCGTTTCAACTCGCCGAGGATAGCGATTACTCGACGAACGTCGTCGGATAAATGTGTTTTCGACCGATTCGCATTGGACGCGCTCAGAAGAAGACGTTTCAACACTGTACGACGAAACCCCGCCGCCGTCCCGAACGGAACGCTCTTTTGAATTAATCGTCCTTTTTTTTGTTTTTGTTTTTCGACGTAGTAACACTGAGTTTTTCGTCCGGTTCGCAGGTGATGCCGTTGGAGAACAACATGAAGACGCCGCAGCACTTTATCGGCTGTCCCAGCGTGCTCAACATCGGCATGGCCATCGTCGTGCTCTTGTACTCGACCGTCGGTCTGTTCGGCTATCTCAAGTATGGAAACGACACCAAGGGAAGCATAACGCTGAATCTGCCCAACGACCAGTTGTGAGTGGCCGCCGATCGATCGAATACGAAAAATATAAATATCCTCTTACGTGCGACGCGTCGTGTAACGCTACGATATTTGCTTGCAGATTGGCGCAATCCGTAAAGGTCATGATAGCCGTCGCCATCTTCTTCACGTACAGTCTTCAGTTCTACGTGCCGTTCGAGATCATCTGGAAGGGCACCAAGCACCGGTTCACGTCGCACCCGGAACTCTTTGAATACGTGCTCAGGGTGTTTTTGGTCGTGTGCACGGGTAAGGACGGACGGACGGTCGTGTCGTGCGCGTTTCTCGCGGTGGCGGTAGTATCCGAGTTGCAAACGATTGCGGGGGGGGCAGGATAAAGGGGAGGGGGCGAATTTAAAATCCCCGGGCGGGGACTCACGGGTGCAATAAGAGGATCGTGCGCAGTGACGAAAACGGGGAAAAGGGGCTCCTTAGCCCCACTAAAACTTTTCTAAAAGTCCACTCGAAAATATAAGAAAAGTACCTTTGAATGTATTCGATTTTTTTTTTTTAAGTAATTGTTTTTTTTCCCAATATTATTCGAGCGTTTGACTAACTATACTGCAGTTATTCATTTGTTTTGAAATTATTTATTTTTTTTAATGACGTCGTTTCGGGTGAAAACTCAAATCTACGCGAAATTAACTGACATACCCGTCTACCACCCCCTCACCGTACAACCGCCACCGGTTTGCCGCGCGCGCGCTTTCTAATCGTCAGCTATATTTGATCGTGTTTTTTTTTTCATTCCCTCGCAGTTTGCGTCGCAATCGCCGTACCGGAATTGGGCCCGGTCATATCGCTCGTCGGAGCGCTGTGCCTGTCGTTTTTGGGTTTGATCTTGCCGAGCTGCATCGATCTGGTGACGACCTGGGAGGAGCCCGGTCTGGGCAGAGGATACTGGCGCCTGTGGAAGAACCTCGTCATCATCGCTTTCGGCCTCTTGGGCTTGGTCACCGGCGTCTACTCCAGTTTGCTTGACATCTTCGAATTGTTCAAACATTGAGCGGTGTCGTCACACACAAACCAACACACCACAGTAACGATGATTTCGATCACAAAGCGATGGCAGCGACATACAACTCTCATACTCAGACAGTACAGCAATATTAGCGTTGTCAATTACATCTTATAGTGTCCAGTAATATTGTTTTAAAAGATATATAAAAAAAAAAAAAGAAAAAAAAAAAACGACAATAAACATTTTGTACTGATTTACCTAGGGTGCAACAGTGAATTTTGAAAACAAAAAAACCCATTAAAAAAAAAAAAAAAAAACAAAAAAATATTGAATTAAGAAACTATGGAATTTTTAGATTACTATTTTATCTCTTTTGTCGTCATCAGAGTTACATGGCGTTATCGTATTATTATTATATTGTTGTACACACGGCGCTGCTGCGTTACGGCCGCCGGCGCTCTTGTAAATATAATGATATATATGTGTAATGCTACGTGTAACCATGTATAACATCAAATTACAAAAAAAGAAGAAAGTATATATTATAATGTAATAAAAATATTCTTGTTGCTCAATATTTGTTTCCATAATTAGTATTCGATGATTTCACTATGAGTGTTATTCGCTCGTAAACGGGTGATTGGATCCGAAGAAAGTTTTCCCTATTTTTTATTAGAATAATAATATTTCACATACTATCATCGTACCATAATTCATTTTTAATCAACTAATTAATCCACGTTTAAATACAACTTATATCTTATATATATTTATTATGATCTACCGACGACGGTAGTACTATTTTTTTTCTTTTTTTTTTTTTTCCCGATATTATATAATATAATGTCTACCATAGAACATTAAGTAATTTAGTTATTTTTATTTATAATATACGCATTTTTGTTTTTTTTTTTTTTTTTTTTTTTTTCAATCATTATAAAATTCTCGATTGTCTCAAAACTTTATGCAATATTTTGTTTTTACATTATATCTCATGTCTAATTGCTCGAGAAAAACAAACAAACAAACACACACACACACACACATTGCTGTCCGTTTATTTTTTAATAAATATTTGTTTGACCGAATAATATCTCGACACTTTTGATTGTCACTGTGAAATTATTATACTTGTGTAATGTCTTATTTTTACTGGTTTTTTTAGATTATCAACAAACGTTTGGTCTTGGCCGACAGACTTACTAAAAATTACAAGTAGACCACCACTACACGCCTGTAGATTAAATAAACACTTTGACTTATTTTTTCAACGCGCGAGTAATGTTCAATTTACTCGCTTAGGATTTCAACACCTTTTTTTACCCATCTTTTTTTCTTTCTATTCTTGACTATTGTATTAGTCGTTGTATTTCATTACCCTAACCTTACGTTCTGTGTATGTATAGAAAAAAAAAAAAAAACAAGGAAACCTCGTAAAAAAAAATCATCATGATAATTTTTTAGCCAACCGAATATTTTAGTATAATAATTGGGCAATAACTATATTCGATTGACGATGAGTGCAATTCATTTTACTATTATAATTATTATTATTATTATTATTATTATTATTATTATATTAAAATATTATTCGATAATAGAGTTAATTTTACGAGTAAAATGTATAAAAATGTAACAAACGTTTCGGGTAAGTCAAATATCAAATTTAGAGAGAGAAAAACAAAAAAAAAAAACAAAAAAAAAACATATAGATTATCGAGTTGACGGGGCTTAAAGCGCCGCACACTTTACGTTCAATTAATTAGAGCTCTACTGATAATTTACAATATTAATTTGAAGCTCATCGTATTTCTAATAACTGTAAATTGTAACTTGCGTACCTTTTTTGACATGGACCTCATATTTTATTCGTTATAAATAATTATATTGTAATGCATAATGTACGTAATATTTTTTTCCTCTGTTGACTAGTTTCAGTTTATTAATTGAAATTATTTTTAATATCGTGTTCCGATAATAGCGATTGCGTTATGACTAAACATTGTATAGACTAAAAAACTTACTGTTAGAAGACTTTTTGACGAGACATTTTGTTTTGTATAAACAAATAAAAATCATATTCTATCCAAAAGGTAGTGGAACAAAAAAAAAAAAAAAACACATCTATCGTTAACAGTAGTTACGCGCCTACTACCCGTCGGATAATGTTATACAATCGAAAAACTTAATTATTATTAGGTACCTGATATTATTATTATTATTATTACTATTATTTTTTTTTTGTTTTTTCATTGTGTTTTGTTTTATTTAAAGAAAACAATATTGTTATGGCGCTATCGTAGTACCTAGTTGATATATCGCAGAGAATATCGGCGGTGTCCCGCGTGTACATCGAAAAGATACTCCCCCCCCCCTCCTAATTTTGTTCCGACTACTTGCCGTTTGATTTGCATTTTATTATAATAAGCGTAGTGAATTTAAAACGAAAAAAATAAAAAATAAAAAATAAAAATGGCGACCTTGTGATGTAGTTGTAATAAAATATATTAACACGAAATCGATTTGAACAAAATAAAATATTTATGATATTATTATTATTATAATATTATAATATATATATACGTATATATATATATATATTGTCGATAGTAGTTGTGTAAGTCTCATTATCGCGATCGAGATCTAAGAGGTATTTAAAGTTAAAATTATTTTTAGACTGAAGTTATACAAATTCATATCCGTCGTTGTTGATTCTAGCGATCTAGTAATTGAATAATATTATTATATTATGTATTTTATTACGGATATTATTGTTTAATTTATTTACTTATTATTTCTTCCGATGGTTTTGATTTTGTCGCGTTTCGCAACGCTGAGAAAACAGAGATGTTTAGCGCCGTCCCTTTGCCCCACTGTCGATTGTTTGCCCGTAGTCGAGTAAAACGCGCGCTCATCAACACCACCACCGCGCTACATCGTATTGTAATCGCATAATATAATATAATATTATACCGGTCGTTATTAAAAACTCTACGACGACGTGGTGTCGTCCGTCGTATTGTAATTATTGAACTTACCAGGCGCACTCTTTTCCTTTTTATCATCCCCGTCGTTATTACCATAATATTATTATTGTTATTATTATTATTAATACTGTTCAGAAAAGCGAGTAGCTGTTGTTTTCGCGTATTTGTCGTATTCGAAATTATCTTGATACTGTCTCGCATAATAATATTACTTTTATTTTTTTATTTGAGAAATTATATTTTTTTTATACGGTGTACATGTTATAATATTAATGAAATACATTAAGCGCGCACGTTATTATAATAATTACATGTACACGCATGTGTTGTACGACGACGTACGTGATGTGTTCGTGTGATAATATATTATATTATATTATATACGTTATATTATGTTCGGCCAACACCCGAATCGTTGTGCGACGGTTTTCGATTTGCGGAACGTTTGGTTTGCCGGCGATTGGAAAACTGAAAATCCTTTTAAACCTACCCCCCCGCCCGTCCTTCTCTAAACGCGAAGTTACCGCGCGAATTCCGATCCGTTACCTATCGTCGACGGATTCGAATTTTTCAATTTGAAATTTCGTCGTCGCCGTTTTTTCGATCGAATATATTTACATATATTATGTATATCCGTTATATTGAATTGTATATTTTTGAAAACTTTTGAAATTTACCGCTCCGCCTGAGCACGGCACGATTCCAGTCCGAACAGACGAATATTTATTTATTTTTTCTGAAAACACTTTCGTTCCGATTCGTATGTATGCACGTTTTTGATGATTACCGAAAACGTTTTCCGATCGTTACAACAATGTATCCGTTGTCGGCTCTTTTTTCTTTTGTTTTTTTCTATCTGACTCCATTGTACGTTTCGTAAAATCAAACGTTTTCATGGCTTTCAAATCGCGTTCGAGTTCGATATCGGCCCGCGCTAGAGTTAAGCCCCGATTAACGTCACCTGTGCGCAAACACCGTGCGAGAAAAGATTCGTTTGTCGTCGTAATAATATAACAATTGTTGTTGTCGTCGTCGCACGCCCGCGACCGATCGCTGAAAAATACGCCCTGATTTTTAATTACACCATACGTTTCGATCGTTATTACCGTGCTTTTTTTTTCTCACTCGCTCTCTCTCTCTCTTTTTCCGGACGATTTTTAAATTCGCATTTGAAAAATACATATTATTATACGTATGTTTGATATTTTATGTCCAGACAAGCAAACGCCGGATGTTATTATATATTTTTTATGATTTTTTTTTGTTTTGTTTTGTTTTTTTTTTTTTTTTCTATCTAGGTTCCTGCCTTTTTATTTCTTAGCATAAGAACAATTTGTTTTATATAATAATATATGATATATTAAAGTATAATGAAAATCTGTGATGTTATGCGAAACGATATTATTCGGATAGCTGTAAGATATATTATTAATTTAGTATATTATAGATGATGCTAATATGATAATATAATATATTATATATGTTCGATATATAATATATATTTATACATATATGATATATATATATATAAAAATGTCTACAAAACAAATTAAAAACAAAAATTACTATTGGCTATTGTGTTTATTGTGTTCACAATATTGTATTCCTTCGTTTCAATAGGTCGTCGCGCTTTTCATCACATTAGTAATAGGTTTACGATCTGCTGTGGTCCGGATAGCGCGATTGCGAGGCTACACCCTCTGGTAAAATTCTAACCCCCGTCAGATTTCCGGAACTGGCTGTTTTGAGTTTGGAAAATAAAAATCGGATACGATATTCAAATCTACCCTGAAAATTCAAAACAACTTAACGATGTCTGAATTTTCGATCGTTTATATCTCAAACGTTGAAACAATAGATTGACAAGATTCGCGGTCCTTTTAGCATATTCGTTTGTCTCGACACAAATTCTAGCATAGAGCTACGGTAAATCGTGTCGGGACGATTTCGAACATGAAATCAATCGTATTGATGAAAACATGCTCTATCTTGCTTATGACGATGGTTTTGAAAACAAAAGAAAATGCTTTTCATTAGGTTTTCGTGGCTTGTTTTGAATCATTTTTCAGAGAACTTCGAGTTAAAAATGTTATCGAAAACTCAAATTTAAGGTCAGAATTTATTTTTAGTTTGTCATGATATTTTTTAATGGTATTAAAATGTTGTCCTAAAAAAAGATCATTCTGTTTTTTTTTTTTTATAGTCTTGAGAAAACGAATAAATTTTGAAATGCAGCAATTATTATTGTACCTAACAGTAATAATAATTTAAAAGGAAAACTTGAAAGTTTTTGAAGGGTACTCTTTTTTGGAATTTCGAGATCATCATTATGAGATCACTTTTTTTGTTTATATTTTTATATTTTAAGTGCTTACCTATAGTAAAGTTTTTAAGCGCTTATTTTGGTGATTTTATATAATTGAATCGGTCATTTCAATAACGACATAAGTCATTAAATTTAAATTTTTCAGGAACTAAAAAAAACTTTACTACTCCAAAAATTCAACTTTTTTTGCATTAACACCTATTTACTAATTTATTTTTATGGTTTCTGATATTCATAATCCATAGTTTTAAATAGTCCAACTTTTATCAAAATGCATCAAATTGAGATAAAACATATTTGACTTGTGTTGTTTTTGCAGCGAATATTCATAATATACAATCTAAGTCAAATTAATAAAATTAAATAGATAAAAATGGAAGTGTTAGTAGTTTTATTACTATTATTACAATATTATTATTCTATTATGATGGTGTTGATAAAAAAAACATATGATGTAAAATAATCATGGGCACTAGTGTGATCTATGAATGGCAGCAAAAACTACACAAGTCAATGACTTGAGTAGTTATTGCAACGATTATAGTTTATAGTTTATTAAATATTAGTCTGACATATGTAGTTTTTACACAGAATACGTAACCACGTGTATTATTATCAAATTTGACAAAAAGTCAATATTGAAAAATCGGTGACTTATTCGTTATTGATCGTTATTGAAATGACCGATTCAATTCAAGTCCCGAAAGTTTTACTGTCGGATATCAACAAAAACTAAAATTTCATATCAGTATTTTACTGATATTTTTTTTTGGTAATGATATAACAGATATACTATACGGTATAACAAGTCATAAGTTATGACTCATAACTAATCTAACTTTCAATCTATGAAATAAATTTAATCGACGAGGTTTTTTTAAATTTTTTCATTAATTTATTGCAATATTGTTATCTTTTCGTTTTATGACGTGATATTTTCTCATAGATCTTTATTTACATACACATCGGCCCCGAAATCCGAAAACGACGATGACGAAAAAAACTGCGATTTCGACGTAGGTAGGTAGTACTCGCAAAAATCTACCGAGCCCCCCCTCCCCGCAAAACCTTGCGCCGGAACTGGCATTGTTACTATACGAATGTGTTGCAACAAAGTATTGTAATACTGTTATATATTATTATTACTATTGTCTATTATAGTCATTTACGCCTCGAACGGGCGAACGTAATGAGTTTTCTGAGTGGCCGAGATCGATTTCCTTCGCGAGACAACAGGAGGAGGTGTAGGCATACGCGTCTCGTCGTAATGCAATATTATCGTGCGTAGGAAAGGAGTGATCATCATCCGTTTTGATCGAACGAACGATAAATTATAATCAGTCAGTAAATAAGATTGCGAATGAAAAAAAAAACCTTAAAATTGTAAACATTTTTTCTCAGTAAGTAAAAAATAGTTGAAAGATATCTAAAGTTACGGGAAATAAAACAAAGGAAAAAAAAAGAAATTAAATGCAAACAAGCGCTGAATAGAATTATAGTTGTTCAGATTTTCGTTATTGACACACATTTTTAGCTGGGAAAAGCATCTTCTAAGACGTTCAAAAAAAAAAATAAAATACAAAATTCAAAAGTTATCAAAGATTTGCTCGTAGAAACTCGCGACATTGAACCCTCGACGAAATCCACGAGCCCATGGTTTTTTTTTTTGCCCGTCATCGCGTCCCCCAGGACCTTCCATCTAGAACTCGCACAAACTCGTGGGCGATTGTAAATTGCGCCCACACAGTGCAGAACAGCTGGCAGTAACAAGAGAATAGTCAATTGCACGCGGCCTTTTTCGATTTCTACAATAGTTGTAGTAATTTTGCGCCTATTTGAGTGACCTCGAGAATTCAACGCTGTAATATCTATTTCAAACACTGTTTTTTTTTGTAAACTGTTGGAGTAAAACCGAATGTTTTTCACTTTTCGAACCCAAAAATATACTCATTACCCGCGAATATTATTATAAATTTTAACTATTCGTTTTAACCGTCTAGATTTTGAATTTCTATTTTTTAAATCTTAACACGAACAAAAAATAAACTAAGTCTTAGAAATAGAGAAAATGAAATTTAAAAAAACCGAAAAAATGCATTTATACAAAATAACAATATGAGTATTCAAGCTTTTTTTCGATATTATATTGTGTTTAATTCGTTAAGATTTAAGTTTTTTATTACGCGTATAGAAAACATGTACATGGACATGTCCAGTTCCCTGGACCTCGTCGATAGATTTTACGTGGACCTCGTCACCAGGTTTCGCGAGGATCTCGTCGCCAGGTTTCGCGTGGACATCGTCACCAGATTCCGCGTGGACCTCAGTGGTGGGTTCCACGTGCTGTTCCTCGGCGGGTTTCACGTTTACCTCGTCACCAGGATTCACGTGGACTTCATCGCCAGGATTCGCGTGTACCTCGTCGACAGGTGTCACGTGGACCTCGCCTCCAGGGTTCACGTGGACCTCGTCGCCAGGTTTCGCGCGATTCTCCTTGGCGACCGGACCGGTGGCAGTGGCCGCGGTTCGGCCGTCCAAGTAGATCAGCGTCCAAGCCCGATTGCCACTGGCCAGGCACGTCCTGAATGACACCGAAAACTCCATTGAAGACATGGCGTACTCGGATCCAATTGATTGATTTTGTTTGTTTCATAAAAAATTGAATATCTAAATTAAATTTCACTATTAATCCAGTTGTGATGAACATGTTCGATATGTATTAATGTAAACGTCGTTTTGACGTTGGGAGTCTAGCGGTATGAGTTATCAGTTAAAGCAGGTGAGCCAAATAATATGTCATCGTTTGACTACTTGACTCAAGTGTCGGGGGGGGGGGGGGGGGAATTTCAATTTTGAACTAAATCCTACACTCGACCCGCATTTGTTTAACCATACTCCATATCGACTCTAAAAATAAATCAGAATAGAATCTGATTATCAAGTTCTTGTCATACCTAAATCGTACCAATATCCTGAATATTCACTAATAATATACCCATTGACACCGATTACGAACATTTCTATTCGATGTGATATCACTCGTTATTCGATAAGACGATAATGTATAATAGAAGTATAATTTCTGATATATTATTATGAATTGGTCGAACGCGGAAACGTAAAATAGTTTGTGGAGGGGCAAGGGGCCCCCGGGGAACCTCTTCCAGTTCGGAGCTCGCGTGGACACCGTGAGTCGGCAACGATAATATTATAATATGACGCGAAAAGAGCGTCGCGAACGATTTCGTTTTCGTTTCGGCTTGACCAAATTTAGCAATAATAATATACGTCGCGGCCGAGAGAAAGAGAGAGAAACGGAGACACGCGAAGCAGGTACGCGCGACGAACAATGGGTCGGACACGGAGGGAGCTCTCTCGCGCGCGCCCCGCGACCGAGATTGTTGCGTGGGACCCGAACGACGGGCGTGGGCCCCGACGACGACGACGACCGCGAACGTTTCGCACATGCACATAATATCGTTTATATACGTATATATTATATCCGCGTGCGGTGGGTAAAAGCCTCGACGAGGGCGAACGCGCACACTTCCATTTCAGTTGTACCAGTGCTCCTGTCCGACCAACAACGCGTCGACTGCCATCGCTCGCTCACACCGCAGGACGAATCGACTCGCGCGCAAACGGGTAAGCGACGATCGTCACGACGATGTAGTATTATAATTTATTTTATTTAAAGGTTCGTGTGGTCGGTTTAGACCGAGAGTAAAAAGAGAGAAATAAAAAAACGAAACACCCGCGACCGAACAAAAAGTTCGTGTCCAGTTGGAAAGTCCAGTTGTTTTTCTTTTTTTCCATTCTCAGCTCGTTCTCACACGGCGGCCCGTTTTTTTTTTTCTGTTTTTTCTATCCGCCACGAGCAACAACTGACCGTTCGATTGATTTTACTGCCACGGTGAATGTCACTTAACGTACAAATTTAAGGTCGGCTTATAGCGAGGGCGGTTGTGATGTTATCGTGACCTCGCACACTGTTAGAGTTGTGAAAAGTGCACTGTTTGATCCCGTTATGATTTACAATAATATTAACATTTAGGTTATTTTTTCTTCAGTCGAAGATCTTTGTTCTTTTCTTTATTGAGCTTATAAAAATGTAACTGATTTCTAATAACTAGTGCAATAATTATTTTCTTTCTTATTTAACTTTATACGAGTATAATATGTATAAAATATAGACAAGAAAATGAACGATTATCATGTAAATCCACTTGACCGAATAATCGTGTTAATTCGAATTCGACGACACTCTCGCCATCCATTTGTTTTTTGTTTTGCAACGTTTTCTGTGTCCACTCGGGTCATTACCAGCAGCAAGTGAACACTCAGTTAGGTAAACTTCGCTTTCTTTTGTGTCTGAAAATAATAGCCGCTTGTGTGTTCCATTATTTATTCAAAACTTTAAAACACGGTAAAGAAAATAAACTTTTCTTCAAACTATATCTATTTATTTAACAATACTATAATAGTATTATGATTTCTGTTTGCTGGTTTTACTATACCGCTCGTTGTACGTTTTGTACGGGAAATTTGTACAGAAATCAGCGATTTTCCAATGTAAAAAGCAAAGTATTGCACGGTTTGTTTTTTCGCGAAGAAAATAGAATGTAACACGTCATACCTTTTTGTTTTTGTTAATAGTTTACTAAATCGATAATTGAAAAGGAAAAATGTACATTTACCTGCTTGATATAAATGTTTTTATAATCTTAAGTCGCGTAAATCTAAGCAGGTTTTCCATTTACGTCGATTATGTCTCGTAGTAAAATATTATTATATTAGTCATTTTTTATTTGAAAAAAACTTCTGAGCATCCTTGTGGACCCGTCGTCAAAAACAGAGCTTCTTCATTTGCTTCTGCAAGTATAATCTATGAAACGCGATCGAACTCGTTCTAATAGAATTATCGTAAATTTCCAAACTACCTTAGACGGTCGCCAAGTTCGGATTTGTTTCGTGACAAACAATCGCGCTCGCGAATCATTTGTTTAAGTCGAAAACAAATTCCCTTGGAAAATGCACGGTGTTATTATAACGAGCGGAGGTACATTAAAACAATACATCGATTTGAATAACGTCGGTCGCGGTACACCTAGACCAGACTTCGTAAACTGTCGCGTCCGGTGTCGGAAGGTAAACCGCATCTTTTCGTATTATAAACGGCGGACGACGGATCGTTAAAAACCGAATTTCCACTCATATTCCGACAAGATCACACGCCCACGACTAAACGTTACCATAATATTATGCGGTCGTCGCACACTCGTACCCGACGGATTTCAAACGGACGGAGTAATACGCGCGATACGCGTCATCGTCGTACCCGGTGTAAAAGATAATTATAACGTAAAATATCATATGGTTGTACTGTTCTACAATAATTGCACGGGTGTTCCTATAAAAGGCGCGGAGCGACTATTACACGATAATAATATTGTCCGACGAGTTATAATTTTTTACGAGACGAAAACAATAAAAACAACAACGCGTATTATAATAATAATTATTATTGTTTGCATGCGCGCTCTTGCGACTTTTTAATATATCTCAACGATACAATACGATATTCGAGAATATCTCTCTCGACGCTGACACGACGGCGGCGTGACGATAATATAATACGTTTTAAATCGCATCGAACGCTCGCGCGTTTTTCCATCCATCTCGTCGGAAACAATCGCATTCGGACGAAATATCGTCCGTCTATCTCGCGCGTAACGCGGGACACGTCATCGTATCGGTATTGACGACAAGCGCCGAAATAATTCGACAACCGTGAGTGAACAAATCCACGCGCGTGCCGGTCGTAAATTTCAAACCGATCGGCGATTTGGTTTTTCTATCGTTCACCTAAATAATTTAACACCATAAACAGAAACGTCACAGACCGCCGTAACTATAACGGGGGAGAAAGCTGTCTCCTAATCTGACCTGACCGCAGAACAGCCACGGTCAAAAGACGTGCTGTATATTATAATAAAGATAAAACGGTAATGTTTATTTTTATCGCACCTATCGGAGATCAGTTATAATGATAATTATGTATAGTTGTGTCGCTAAACCCGTCCGTTTCAAATATGTTTTTTACGACGTGTTTCGTCGGTCGATTCGAATTAAAGTATTCCAAAGCACCGTTGTAAGGAGAAAAAAAGTAATTTAAGTCTTTCAAGATGAAAATTCTCGAAATATCCCTACTGAATTACTTAAAATAATGAGTATTAAGACAGGTCGTCAATTCGACGTCTAAGAAAAAATAAAAATAAAAAACGAATATTCAAAAACTTTTAAATCGAACCAAGCGCTGTACGAAAGTAGGTAACTCGAATGTTGCGCGACATTACAATAAATACGTGTACGGCAACACAATACGATTTAAATCAACAAATATTATTGATTGGCCGGCGGCCCGCCGTAAAGGAATTAATCAATATGTTATTGTTGTGGGAAAAAAATAGAAAAAAAGGCCGCATCGTCAAGGTCCTCCTCTCGCGCCGCGTAGTAGGTACCTCTTATAGCCGTGCGCGCGAATAGAAGAATAGAAAACGATTTGTCGAAAAACGTGCGCGAAACGGTGCAAAATGTGTAAAAGAAAAAAAAAAAAGAAAATAAAACCGACGACCGAGTATAGGGTCCGCGAAACAGTAATAGTAATAATAATGAGAATAATAATCATCATATAGAGGGTTTGACCAAAAATGGTTATATCAAGGGAAACGCGCGTTCGAAACGGCCCACTTGCGACGGTCCGGCCCACGTGAGTTTCACAAACTTTATACCGTAACGCGCGAGCGCGCGTGTTAGCACAGTATATTATGTTCACGTACATATATTAAAAAATAATAATAATAATGCGAACGCGTTTCCGATATAAAAGAAAAACGGTCCCCTCTCCTTCGGTCGTCTCCCACTTCCTCTCTCGACACCCTTTACCCTTCTCCGGTCCTTATTTACACGACCACCGGCAAACACCTTCGCACCGCCGCCGCCGCAACCTTAACCTGCCCGCCCCCGCGTTATTCAAAATATGTCCCAATTGAGAAACGGCGTACGAGACTTTATACCACTGACTCATAATAATAATAATAATAATAATAACGATAATTTTAATATGTGGAATAAAATAAGATACGACTTTGTACAACGTTATAATTGTTGCCCAACGCCGGGCACAAGCGAGTCAATAGACAAATTCATAATCGAGTCAGTTCATTCAGTTTCACTCGACTTTCCTGCAAGTGTTCTTTTTGTCGTTTCGATATTTAATTTGGCTTTTTTCGTCGACATTGATTGACAGCAGTTGAGAAGAAAGAAAAAAAATTCGCGAGTTATTTCAAAAAATGTCGACTCGTCAACTTTCGCGAAAGTAAATTTTGATAGTGCTTGCGTATGAAAGAAAATCGATCGTTGTTTTTTATTTTATTTCCATTGTGACGCCGTTGGCTAGAGGTTTATCGGAGGACGAAAAAATATTTCCGATGATATTGTTTGAGTAGGACATTTTTTCGTTTCCGTCAAACTACTCAAACTTTTCAAAAAAAAAAAAACTTGGTCGATTCTTGTTTCCGCGAAAACGATGTCTGTACGCTTATATTATATTCCACAGCAGAGTCTGAAACCGTCGAAAGAAAGATTACAAAGTTATGTAACCCACTACCCAATAAATGGAATTAGGTATCTTATGTTTTTAAAAAATTTCAAAAAAATCCAAACAATTAATTACCTACTCCGTTTTTTTTATCGTTTCGAATTGATGAAGCTTTTTTTTTGTTTTAAGTATTTAAAAAAAAAAATTACGTGATTACATGACACTAATTCTACGAGTATATTTCTGATTGACTGTAGTCCGTGTTATTTTTTAATCCAAATTATAATACACACGAGTGTTAGTGACGAAAAGCCATTGTCTGGGTGAAAGCAAATTACTGGCGGAAAAGGAACACTTTTAGTGAAAAAATAGTACGCCCGTTTTAGAATAATTAAAAACGCGAGCTCATAAAAATTGTAAATTTCCAGCCGTCGTTCGATGATTTTAATCGTTTTTTTTCAACCATATTTAATGCTATTATTATTCAAAGGAAAAATATCAACTCGATTCGAGTTAGTGACAATAATTAGTCTTCGGTTTTTAATTAACTCACAACTCAATCGAGTCGAAACCAATTTCACTCGTTTATTTTTCAATTTCTTCTTTTTTTTTTTATCATTAAGTACCTCAATTCACCGAGTTAAAAATATAATTGACTTGCTCAGCCTTGTAATTGTCCGAGTAATACGGCGGTGTTCGTATATCTGTTGTGTATGTATTGCTGGATGCACTTAAGACGCTTTATATAATACATACTAGTGCCGTGTGTAAAATGTAAGTAGGTAGGTAGTCTATAAGTAGAGATAAGACTTAAATGAATTTCGCATTTTATATTCTTCGTACTATACAGCATTTGTATAGTCAGCATTGACCGAGATACAAATTTCTTTCGATGTCAACGGTTTAGAATATTATGTAATTTTTATTTTGTAATCTCCATTTTACATTTTTTTTTTTTTTAAAGTCTTTTATCATCAAATTTACGTGCGAGTTTCAAAATGTTTTCGCATTTAAAACATTTTTTCGAAATTAATCATTCCATATTTATCAATAAGTCTAGAACTTTTATAGAAAATTTCATTTCAGAAAATAAATCTCCACGTCATTCGCTTTTCATTCGTTATTTCATTATTTTTATTACGTTTATAAATTTAAATATGTATATATAATTTATATAGATCAATAGGTCGTGCGTAATATTAAAACGACGGTAATAAATCGCAATGAATTATCTCTGGTTTACATCTGTTTATTATGTACGTATTGGCATATTGCTATATATAGGTATACCGACACGCGGGTTCGCGCATAGCGGTAAGGTGTACATTTTTTTTTAGTACATTGGTCGTTGAATCGCACGCTACATTATTTTATCTATCTGATAAATTAATTTTATCACGCCAACTGTTGTTTTAAGCGCGTAAACTTTCAAACCGTATATTATAATAATATATTATAGTAATAATCAAATCAAGGTTGGAATTTATAAATAATATTATGTAAACGCGAGGTTTTTTTTTTTCATCAATTAAAAATTTTACCGAATATGACGAGATAAATTTGTCCCATCTGTCTCTAATGGACAGCTTCCTTCTTCTCGCCAGATAAAATGGTAAATAGTGTTCTTTTCATGTCAGCCAATTTTCTCGTTGTACTCGTACACAATATGCTGTAAATTGTAAATATTCTTTAAAAATAAAAATATAAAAAGTCTCTTTGTGAGTTAAAAATACGTAAGTCGAACGTAAGTTAAAAGTTAATTATTTTTTCAACAACTCTTACGGGTTAGACGTGAAAAAAAAAAAGTAGCCCGATTCAATCGAAATTATTTTCAATAATCTAATGGGTTTTATTTTACTTATTTTTCGGAGCGTATAAGTATTACAATAATAACGATGGATATAAAAATGTACATATGAATTATGGACGGACGGTCTTTTTCGTTTTATATGTTCTCAAATCACACGATACAACGAGTATAGAGTTTTCAAATATTTTTGACTCGTATAGAGAGTATTAGGAATCGCTACGGCCAAAGAATGATCCGTAACCAACGCAGATCAAAAGTATTCGGTTCAGACTTTTTGCTACTCGCCCGTGTCTCGTCTGCTGCCTTGATTTGGGCGACAGACCAACTCATGGTCGTCATGTTATTATACCAACCTAAACCGCGCGCGATGTATCGGTCGTGGACAACTATTGCAGTTTTTTTCGGGCGCCTCTGCGAGACCACTACGCCCAATGTGTCGCGACACAATATAAACACACTCGATGATAATTTTTTTATAAAATGTTCTCTCGTTACACCGGTATTTCGCAAATTCAAAGTCAGATAATAGTATCGATTCGACGATATGTCTGAGTGACTGAAATCATTGTGCTCGAAACATCACTCGTCGATGACTACATTACAATATCATAATACCTACGTTTCGTATCGATCGAGTTGTTAATTATCCATACTTAAGCACGCTCTTTAAACAACAATGGTCGACTAGAGCACGAGACACGGTTCAAAATGTTCACTTGATTGGCATGTCAGATGTTGTGTTCGACGAGCGTCGTGACATTCGATATTGAAGTGAGTATCGTGCGTTTGATGGGAAAAAAAAATTCGGATTACCCAAAATAATACTCGAAAAATACAAAACCGCGTTTCGATAAACGGTCGGATCGAGTGGTACCACAGTCGGCCGTGCGTACTTGATGTATGTCGTTTGATACGACAAGTGTTATTAAAATATCAAAGAACGATACGATTTTAACGGTGTCGGTGGCTATCGTGTCGTCGACACGATCGTGAAACTCGAAAAGGAAACGAAAATCGAGCTAATAACCCTAAAATCACTTAAATATTACGACATACATTATTCATACTATACGCGCGCAAATTACGTGTGCCCGTCGTTTATTGTCGTAACGACGACGACAACTTTACATAATATGGCTAATTATGGCATTATGGTTTTTTTTTTGTTTTCACTTAGTCGTTTGTTACTTGGTCAGAACTGTATAAATACTGTTAAATTTGTAAAGACGTTTGTTCGAAGATAGTGGCAGATCTTTTGGAGGAAGGGATGGAAATTCATGAACACAGTTTTTGTGTCATTTGTGGGATTCAAGAATGTGTACTCTTTTGCATCCCATTATTTGTTTCGGTTATTCTTCCTTTATTAACCAAAACTGTAACATCTAGGTTAGGTTAGATTTTATTTATTCGTCACAAAAACATTCTGATATGTCATTTATTTGTTTATCCGAAAATAAGGACTTTTTATTGTTACAAGTGCTTTATGGTATCTCGTCTGGCCGTCTGATTACAACGCGAGATTACGATAACAATAACGGATTTAAAAATGCCCACCTAATTAGTAATTATCGTTAATCTCAAATGATTATTTTAAGGACGAAAAAATAGGTAGGTAGTTTTAACGCACGCGCATAACAACAAAACGTTTTCGTCACGAGTACTTAGGTACTAATTACCGGATTTGGTTATTTGTTCGATTTTATTGTCTGTTTATCTAATTACTATTATTTAT
Organism: Drepanosiphum platanoidis; assembly: GCA_948098885.1. Lineage (NCBI taxonomy): Eukaryota > Metazoa > Arthropoda > Insecta > Hemiptera > Aphididae > Drepanosiphum > Drepanosiphum platanoidis. The sequence goes on along the minus strand of OX402529.1, from coordinate 12,632,484 downwards.
TACTTATTAATTGGTAGTACCCGAGCATTGATGACGTTTGCATTTTTCATTTTTTTTTTTTCTTTTTTCTTTGGAACCACGTTAGACTTAGACTATAGGTACTTTCGAATCCGACAGAATAAAATGCCGTTTCCCAAAGGATAGTAGTTTCCAAATTTCAAATCCTCGCAGCGACGAAAACACTTGTGGAAAGAAAAAAAATCTATTAAAATCGACGTTTCAATGTTATGATGTTATTTTCGGCGCCCTTCAAAAGCGCGACGCCTGCCAGACACTCGTCGCCCCTGCCGTGCCTCTAGAGTGCCCGGTTAATCCGACACTGCAGCGGTTCACGATTTACGATACTTATAAACACTATTACGAGTAGATAATAAGTATATTAATGTGATAAATCATAGGTGCATGGTATGATTGTAGTCTCGTTACAACACTCGAGTATTAATCGCCGGCGCGATGTGTTTTTCGTAAAGATATTAATAGAGATATCGACACTAAAGATTCTAACATTGCTCAGGATTAATATTTTTGCGTTTCTGTAACAACCGTTGAAAACGCATATGCGTGCACACGGGAGACGAAGGGTGCGCGCTTTTTTGCGGCTTCGATCGTCTCAAAAAACAATTCCGATTTATTTGGAAAACGACGTAATAATTAAAACGAATCGAAGGTGCCACCGAGTTTCTTGCTAGAATTGTTGTTGTTTGTTGAACACGACCGAACTATAAACACGCTAGTCCGCCAAAGACTGTTTTGATAAAAACACGAAATTCCGTTCGCCTGGTCGTTTCGTTTTCTATTTCGAAAAGTTTTTCAAAAAATACATTTTTACCGCTACAAATGTTTTTCAGTTTTTGTTTTCATCGCGTATTTTGTTTTTTATCGCTCATTTTTTTCGTTCGATTATATGTTAATTTATCACGGCATGTTTATTTTAAATTTTCATTCTACGTATCCGAAGATGTGTTTGGCCGAAATCGGTAGTCGCGCGAAATAAATTATAATTTTTTAATTATTTTCTTGGCTGAATTTGTAAGGGCTTTATTCGAGTTTTCAATTTGTCTACACAACGAATCTTAATCCATTTCATATTTCTAAGTTGTGTAAACGATCAAATGTAATTGCTAATTCGATTTTTTCCAAGCGCCTTCTTTTGTTCTCGTACACTAATGTATTATTATTGAGCGCAGATTTTTAATTAATTTTAATAATATGTAGATTGTGTGGATAATTTATTTATGCGTTTGACTTCAAAACAGACTCATACGTGGTATTTGTTTTTTGTTTTCGTTTCGAATATCTGGCGTCCTTGCCGGTGATTAAATTGATGTATATTATATATATTAATATGTGTATTATAATAATGTAAATTTCAATCGAGTTATGAAAATACAAATTTTTTCATCAAAGTGAAAGTCACGTTACGATAATATTTCAAGACTGTTTACATTTCAATTAACGACAGTTCTTTGTAAAACCGTCAGTGATGATAGACAAACAAATTGAATGATATATTATCTATATACTCGTAACTAAAGGGGATTTAACAAATTGATTAAAGTAAAAAAAAAAAATTAACATACAAATTGGAAATATAGTTTTGAAACTGTTTAAAATTTATTTTGTTTTCAAATTTGATACAAATTTAATCCACACGACGTGTGACCCGATACGTTTTGAAATGTGAATGCGATACCCACGTCTGTTTTATATACACTATATAATTAGTAGGCAAATAACGTAACTTTTAACAGTTCAAGATCACGTCGAATATCTCGCACCCACGCGACATCACTGTGTTACTCTGACAAGACGAAAATCACTTCCGTTCCTTCAGCCTTGCCGCTATCGTTTTCAATAACTCCAACACTTCATCAACGCCGTCCCAATTATTATCAAAACTAGGACAAGACGTGGTGTCGAATGATTCGCGCCTCGTTGATATATATATATATATATATATATATATCTTTACAAGATATATAACGGTGTGTGCCAGAGGTGTATTTAGGAATATTTTCGGACAGGAGAGAGTTTCGCCACAGCAAAGCTATGTGGGGTAGTACAAGCATAATGTGTATAATAATATTATACGATGAGCATGGCGAGTCAAATATTAAATCAAGTGTAAACGATGAGTTGGTTGAGTTCGTGTAAATTAGAATATAAAAAATTGTTGATGTCAAATTAAATTTTGGTATAGTAATTCCAAACCGGTCAACTCTTTGAGCAGAGAAAAACTTATTAGGTACGAGTCAATGTCGTTTGAAAACAAATGATCCGATTCAAATCTCTAAAACTCAAAATAGAGGAGGTGACAGTTTGACAAGTTTTTGCTGTATATGCGCGAGGAAACAATGTTTGAATTTTAAATTAAAAAAAAAAAAAATGTAATATCATAGGTATTTCCTTTATGTAGCAAAGTAAATCAAACTCAAATTAATGCGTTCGAAATATTTCGTGTTTTCTTTATCGACGAATACGTCATGTACACATTTTTCACATTGTTGTTGACAAAGTATAAATTTGAAATTTCCATCGAGATATTCGACTTTTCTCTCCCCTTAAAATACACTTCTGATGTTTGTGTGTAAACCTTTTTTTTGGAACGTTTTGACGCGTACTTTGAAATATTCAAATAGATACTGGATGACAATAGTGAAATAATATTCTAAACGTTCAGGTTTTGAACTGACTGCTGTACTTTTGTGTAATCGTTATACGTTTGTAGGTATCTCGTATGTATAACACTATAAAGATTACCGATTAAAAAGAATTATAATTATTATCGACGCTCAATGTCACAACCTATTTACTTTTGTAATAAATAAAATATTATTTATTTATTTTTAATAACCAATGCCGCGACGGAACGATAAAGTTCACGAAAATAGTTTATTTATCGTGCGGTTTTTTTTTTTTTACGACGCACTACGACTGACGAGTAATTATTATTCTTAAGGTTACTGGTTATCTCGGCGAAACGATACGTAGCGCAGGTACACCACTTAACATTATTAAGGTACACACCACATTAAAAACGCACCTAGAATTTAGTTCAAAGCTAGGTATCATGACTATAATCGGATTATCTATTGGTCTTCAAGTCTACGTTACTCGAGTTCTCTGAAAAGAAATAATGATTATTCAAGTCGATATAAAACTTGATAATAATATACAGGCAGGATTGGACTTCCAGAGCAGAGCTTACCTAACCTGAGTTGGACCTTTTTGGGGTAGTTTAACGAAAAACCACACTTTTTTAAAAACTTATTCGAAGCATCTCTTAAATTTAAAAAAAAATGGCGTTATAATTGTTTTCGCGTATTTAAAAAGCGAAAAAAAAAAGCTACAGACTCATACAAATGAAATGGAAACATTTCAACTAAACATTTTTCCACGTTACAATATTTCTAAACAGCGTAATTTTAAACTCACATTGTTACGCGATAAAATGTCTTTTCCAAACTCACTTATACATAATATTATTATGTTCTGTGTCTGATTGACAACGGCTGTAGGATACTTGAGAATATTTCGATATTTACCCCCTTTGAGGTAGGGGCCCTAGACAGCTGCCTCGTTCGCTTTGATAAAAGCCCATCGCTGTTCAATACAGATCGGTTAGTCGTCAATCGAAAAGTTTAATCCTGCACTCGACATATTTTTATACGGATCGTATTATTATATACTTTTAAAATCGTCGTTTGTTCAAAAAATATCGATACTCTCGGTGACATCAAAAGAGAATCTCTTTTTTCCAAATCCTGTGTCGTAATTGTTTTTTTCTTTTTACTCCAAACGAAATTGTTCTGTACGGACCGTGCGCCTAAATGTTCGACTTTCGTATGTTTTTAATCCAGAAAATCCTGCACAATCGAAATAAATACAGCGGGGTATGCGTGTCACCGGGCAGTCGTGATGTATTCCATTAGTCTCTTGACGTACATTTTCGCGTTCGTTTATTTTTCGCGTGACGTTTTCCAATGCCTATTTTCCGACGTCGTTTGTAACTTTTTTATTATTATTACATGATCTGTAAATAATGTCGTTTACCACGGGCTGTGGAGAAAAAAGATTCGGCTAACGTGACTTACAAAAAAAAATAAAAAATAAAATATAAGAACAGCAGCAACCCGGCGGTTACGCTTTAATTGACTTTGGAATTTGTTTTGTTTTATTATTATTATTTTGGATTTAGAGACTGAACTTTCGGTTTCAAAGGTCTTTAATCATTTCAAACGTCATCATCATTAATTGTTCAAATGTAACAATATTATTTCGTTAATCACACATAATCCATTTATGCGACAGCGCTCAAGTACTCGGGATATTTATAAAACGAACATTTGAAACAATGAGACCTGTTCCTTTTTTTCCGTTTTATCGAAAAACTGGGCTCATTCATAAACAAGTGGAACCCTATAAAATGAGGCCTAATATCGACAAAATCGCTAAGGTTCAAAAGCGATTTTTATGTACGATTTCATTTTATTTTACGGTCATTTCGTGAGCTGGTCGCTCGTTTTCTTTTTTACTACTTTTTGTTCAATTCTCAAATTTAGCGCATACCGTAAAACAATACCGTAAAACTTGAAACAAAATCAAATATTTATGACCTTACAACTTTGTGGCATAATTATATTCTGTGTTATTATTTGATCCATAAAATATATTTAAATTTCTATACATTTGTGTTGGAAAATATTAAAGAGTTAATAATTATTTTTTAGTTTTTAAATTTAACCATCGATTTTTCAAAACTTAAGTCCAAAACAAAGATTCAATAGTCCAGTCATCGTACGACGTTCCAAAATATTAATTGTTGCCCACTTCATGAACTAGACAAGCGTTATGAATGCCCAATTCATGAATTAAGAAAAAAAATAGTAAAAACTACCCGGTTAGGTAAAACAGACAGTTTTATTAATTACGACCGGTTTCGAATAAAATTCATCGGGTAGTAGAGAGAATTTTTTTTATTTATATTATTATTAGAGATTACTATTTTATATATTTAATAATACTTTGTTATTATTGTAATTATTTAAACAGTAGTCTCTGCGGGCGTTGGAAATAAAATAAAGAAACATTTTACCATACGCGACGCACGCCCCGTTATGTATCACTCTTTGGTTTCCGGCAAACCGGTGCAAATCGTTTTCCATTATAGAATCCGTTCGGAAATCGTAAAACGACCGGATCGTATACGACTCGCAAGAGAGTTTCGTCTCGAGTAATATTATTGCGATATCACATTGTTTTACATTGTTTCAAGCACGTGATCCCCATGATGTCGCAGTAGTTTTAATCTCGCGAAAATGCTCTATCGCGCGGCAGAAAAACCTCACGCCTACACATCGACACCTGAAGGACGACCCGCTATGCGCGGCGAAGGTCGAAAAGAAACTCGAAAAACCGACGGCGCGGAGGGAAACCTATTATTCCGTGAGATAATAATAATAACATCACAATATGACAATAACGTGTAATCGCATTACGATAATGGGTACCTAACAAACAGACTGCGCAGTATTTAGTTGTAAAACTGCATGTGATGGTGCAACGATGCACCCGTAATCTAATAATATAAATTTTATAGAGTACCTGTAAGTAAGTGCACCCGACCGGGGACGGCGGGAACGGTACCATATCTCAACGATTGTAATACTTTGAACGCGCCTCGGCTATAGTTCGTCATTTCTACGGATCATTGAATTGTAGATCTTGGCAGACCTCAAACAACACGACTGTCCGGACTTTCGAAAAGTAATAGGTTGTAGTCAAATCGATCTAACGGTTGTGATAAAAAAAAAAAAAATTAAAATCAATACTATAAAATGTAGAAATATATTTTTTTGGGAGACTTCAGTCCCGTCAGTCTCGTCCCCCGGAGTGAGTCGCCAACATCTAATAATCGAATATAAATCGAAGCCTTTCTCTCCCCCACACGAGAAAATGTCCAATTTATTCCCGTCTATGTTCGAGCTCCCTGGTCTGGATGTAGTGTGTTTATACCTGTACAACACGCGCGCATATTATATGAAACGCGCGAAACGATATGTTATAATTCTGTAGTACAACGTTTTATTATTCCGTAGTGCGACCGTCTGATATACATATATATATATGTCTATATTATAAAATGTATTATATATAGTCTGTCGTATTATTATAAACGAATATAGTTTAACGCCGCGTACGTCTTGTCTCGCATAAAAACTGCGACGAGACGACGCGGTACACATAATAATATTTGCTTTGAAACGCGACGATACTTGGATAGAGAATCGCGTGACTATTATCAGTGATATTTAGCCGGATGGTACGTACCTTAACCTGCGCGCGCACACACACATAAACGCACGTAATGTATACATGTAGACAAGATAAGTATAGATTTTCGAGAAAAAAAAACCGCTCGTCAAAAGGCCAAAGTTCGAAGGGTTTTTTTTTTTGCCACCTCCGATAGGTCGTTCGCGAAATATATCGATTTCCCCTATATAATTCGTTTATCGCGCACGTACGATTCGAACCTAGGTAAGTATAAGTACCTCGTAATCGTAACTTTACGTGTATGCGGTCCGGCCACGGCCTAACGAGTGACCCTGGTCCAATGTTTGAGTTGAAACAAAATGGTGCCTGTCGGAGGCGCACATTATCATTTTTTAAGTGTACCGTGTAAATGTAATAAATAATAATACTCTATCACACGTTCAAACACGGTTCCTTATATATAATTTAGTTACATATAAATGTATTTTTAAGCTTTAAACACGTAAGAAAGGTCCGTGTACACCATGATAACATTACGATCATGAATATAGATTACCAAATATTTCGAATTTTATCCTAAAATCTTTGCACCCACCCGCCCAACAAATTACAAGGGTAGCAACTCGCTACTTTTTTCCAAGAGTAATGTGCCCCACTGGTGCAAATAAAATTATTTCTAAAGTATACATTCAAATTACTTACCCACGTTCTTTGTTTTAGTAGTTATTTCCCAGAAAATCGTTTTGATGTGAAATATACAAATGAATTTGCCAAAGTCTGGTTTCATATCGCTTTCTAAAACCAATTGCTAAAAATTTTTATATTTTAATAATCGGTTACATAAAACATACGTTTTATATGTATGATACGAAATTAAATATAAAACGATATACTCGTATATATATAAGACGATTTTGAGAAAATTTCGGCCTCTTAGCCATCTACATATTCCAAATAAGTGACACGTGCGCGTCACAGTCGTAAAGTATTTAATATACATAATTGTTAATATAATTATATATGTATGTATAATAATTAGTATATTAGGTTTTAGGTATTTTACGCGGTGATAGACATATTGGCTCGTAAAATCGTATAAATGGGCATGTAACGGGCATAGGCGCGCGTTTAATAATATAACGTTTTATTGCGTACGTCACAGGCATATAATATTGTGACGTATTGTTATTACATTATTTACGTTATTAATTTGACAGCGTTCCGTGCTCGTGCGTAGTTTGTGCCGGAAAACGCCGTGCAAGTCAAATTAATTTCAATCTCGTTCTGTTCTAGTTTCCCGTGGTATAGATTCGAAATCGATTCGCCGAGTTGTCAGCGACACGCTGTAACATTGTCACGCGATAAAACCTAAGTAGATACGCATTATTGTTGTCTTTCTCGCGGACTGAAAAACGCGACCGCGAATATTCAAAATCACCGAAAACGTACGCATAGAAATCGTATATTTTCGAGTTTTGTGCGGGAACGGCGAACCGTCCGATTCGGGGGGAAAAAAAACGATTTTTCTAAAAAATGTACGACTCGAAACGTTAAACTCTTAAAAAAAAAAACATATTTCGAAAACAATGCCACGAGATTTTGTGTGTATTTGTTAAAACGACGTGTTATTGTTTAGCGTACAATGCGGTTGTCAACTATCAAAATACAAATCCATTAAATAGTTATTGACATGAAGTATTTGTTTTGTGTTTGTCAATTTGTAAGTTTTAGTGTATCAAACATTTGCACGTAAATATGGCTCGATGATTTCATGGCAGTAATGATCTCAAGTATATTGAAAATTGATTGTCATTTTTTTTAACGTTAAAATCCCTTTATTATGGAAATCTATTGATTTGTGTAGTAAACATAATCTTCAAAGTCAAATCATGTTGAACGTTTCTAAATTTTCTAAAATTACTCGAATTCTCCATCACCATATCATCACTAATTCTCGTGTATAGGTTTATACGCGAATATAATCTGCAAATAATATTTTGTATCTGATATTATGCTATTACTTACTACATTTTTGATCGGTTTTGAGTCAGTTACGGCTTTTTAAATAAAACCACTCATTCTATAGGTGTATATTCGTATATATGCACAATAGTTATTTTAACGATATGGGTGTAGCTTTTTCCGTGACCCGAAAAAAAACCTTGAAAAAGTCATCCGCAAAACATCGATAAAGTTAGTCAGCAACGGCGGTGGCGACGGGGTAAATTATTGCGAATTACAGAAATTCCTCGCCGTCTCTGCACCCCCTCGGCCAGGGACGGACTGAGTCGGTAAAAGCTATACTGTCCTAGAACCATAAATGTCCTTACGTTTTTCACACGATGTAAACCCGACACGAACTCCAAGTGGCCATTTCATTTTTTTTTCGTTGTGGTTTTGTCAGTTAACCGAGTTAAGATTCAATAACCTCATCGAACGTATAAAGTAGAGGACACCGGGGATCTGGTCGTGATATTTTTGATATTTGTAACTGTAATAAATACTATTTTCTGTTTTCTCAAACTAATGGGCAGAGAATGTCGTCAAGTTTGTTCAAAGATATTATATTAATAATTGTGAGTGACTGTTTATTGAAAAAAAATTTGTGTAATTCAAACAATTTCAAGCGATTTTTTTTTTTTGGTTTTTAAGACAATAACTATTTATTTTTAAGATCATTTTTGTTAGTTTTTGTGGCATCAAAATTCGGGTCTTATTCATAATATATAATATACCGATCACAATTACAATACGTAATGATAACGATAAGCCCTGCCCACGTATAATTATTAACCTACTATAGCTATGTTTAATATAATAATCATTGCGTTATCTGCGCTATTGTCTTTCGGACAAAAAAAAAAATGGTAATTAATGAATATGATTTGCATGTTTCTAGGTACCTAAGATATAGACGAATTTAATTTAAAAAAGTTAAAAAAATGGGCGGATTAAAACAAAGCCAATGGACACCGACCAAAAGACGTGGCCCGATCGCCGCTGAATTCTCCGGTCCTGGACCAGCTGCCGTGGCGTTACCAACACTTGTCGGTGAGTTTTATTAGAATCCAATAACTCCGATGAAAATCGTATCGAATACTATGTTCAAGAAAGTAGACGATGAATTTTCTAGCCTTTAAAAAAAAAAGTGAATTAAAAACAAAACACAATAGTTAAAAGCGTACGGTTAGTATTGATTTGTTACTTTCAAAAAATGTAAGGCGAAAAAAATGGTCAAGGGGAAGATATAATATTAACTCTTCGTCTCATCAATGACGCGATTCGGGGGGGGGGAGGGGAGACTCGTGCATTTTCCAGGGTTTCTAGTGTTTCGATCGACCACAAGTCGACACGTTTGAAAAATGAAAGTACAGCATGAAAGTCTTATTTTTACAGCCGTTGACGTAACTGTTATAGTTGTAACACAAAAATGAAAATCTAATTATTTTTTTTTTACCTATTTATATCGAGTTAGCCTAGTAGCCGCGGGACACAAAGCAAATGAGGTGCGGCCCTCGTGTTTTTTTTATGCCTCTACTACAAAATACAATTTTGTAGAAAAAAAAAACAATTCGATAATTTTTTGTACACATCTCGCTGAAAATCACGTTGATCGCCTATATTACACATTATTAGCGTTTATAAATTATGTAATCAATAAAGTTCGTGACGCATCGTTAGGAGTTTACGCGCTAATTTGTTTGTCGTAGTTAAATAAAATCAAGACTACATTATACACATATAGTGCGTAGGAATAATATTATTAACTGAAAACTACGACCTAGTCGAAAGTTGTGTAGTTCTAACCAATCACGTGATACATATTATTATTATGTGCTATTGATACCTTTAATAACCGTCTATAATTTATCGTATCTAACTATGTTAACTAATATAAAAACAAAAACGATTTCAAACTTTTCTCCCCCTCGATAGAATTTAATAAATTTCAATTATTATAATAATTATTGTTTATTTTATTAACACGCAGTGTTTTTAAAAACGCAACAAAAGATAGAAACAACAGATGAAAAGTTCAATTTAGAACGTTTATGGTAAAAATTATCAAACGGAATAAAAATATTATTGATTGTTCTTCAAACATAAAATAAATTATTTACATTGTATTTGAACTTTATTAATATTTGAAAACGATCTATTTAAATGATCAAATAATTAAAAACGCTTTAGATAATAACTACAATATGTCTACGTTACATAATGTCGACGACTTTAATTTATTGAACAGTTCCAATGAGTTAATGTTATTTTATCGCTGTGTTTACAGGAAATCTAGTGCCAGAATCTAAACGTGGCCGTGCTCCGGCTTTCAGTTTTGGCGCAAGGTAAGTTGTTATATTTTTGTTTCGAAAACTATCGATTCCTATCGACTCGAGCTGTTTATCATGAAACGATCCGTGAGAAACGAAAATTAATAAAAAAAAAAAAAACACTTCTCGCCGTTCCTGTATAATATAATATACGAGTAACAAGCCGACTAAAGATGTTTAAAAAAATCGCTATCGAACCGCATTGACCAAACGTATTTACTAACTCGTACATCGACTACAAACGAAAACACGACGCGACGGTATTGGGCACGTTAAATATTATATTATTGCTCGTTTGATTTCAGGCACAACGAGAAAAACGACAGCGCCGGGCCTGGGCCGGGTCAGTACAACATCACCGGACTGAGTGCTAAAGGTCAGAATAATTACGATAGTCAATCGCTATCGTACCTACATTTACATAAACATAATGTCGTGTTATTATTACGCTCGTTGTGTACAAGTCCACTTATGTATAATAATATGAGCAGTGTGGAATTGTGGACTTGTACTACGATGATAAACTAGTGTAATAATACGTTACTCGATAGAGTTTCACACAATACTGATATTGCGTCGTTTCGAAATCCTGATCGTCGCGAGTTTTCGTGGTTTGAACATTTTAAAAAAAAAAATTTCGACGACCGAAAATCCGCCGGTCACCTATAAAGTAAAAACGTTTTTACGTCAAAGGTACGATCGTTGTAACTCGTCTTGCGAACAAATCCCGTATAAAAGTCCCGAGTTACTTCAATCGTTGATAACAACAATTGTACAACATGATCGCAAATAGACAATAGTTTCATAGTTTCTGTCGAGGAAACAAAAGATCTTCTTTATCCCGTCGCCGTCGGATCGTTCGAAATTTTTTTCCGTTTTTGGACTCGCCGAAAATGGAAAAAATCTCCAACATTTCGGCTCACTCGGGACGGTTATTATTTTCAATTCTTTCGCGTGCTGTTTATTTGCTTTTGTTAGACTGGTCACCGAGTGATATACTCCAAAGATGTAAGTTAATGGAAAACAAACCATGTGTCTTGTTTCGATAAACAGTATTATGAAATCATCACAGAGTCTCGAGACATGATGATGAGAAAATCGCGTCTAATGTATTATAGTCGATCCTCGCACTGATACGAACAATTATTTACAAAAACGATTGACAAATTAGTTTTGAAGAGAAATTTTCCCACATATATCGTATAAAAATACAGTGACGGATCTAAAGTGAGACTAATTAGACTAATTTTTTTTTGTACACATAAATATTATTAATTTTATATTCAACCGAGTACGTAAAACGATCGTGCACATCAATATTATTAATAACACTCGAATAATCTTATATATAAAAATGAATCGCAAAATGTGTTGTAAGCGCTTAACTCAACAACCCCTGAACCGATTTCGCTAATTCTTTTTTTATAATATTCCTTGAAGTACGAGGATGGTTTTTACGGAGAGAATTATTAAGAAAATTAACCCTAAGAGGGTTAAAAGGGGTAAAAATGGAAAAAATCCTGAGTCACTGGAGCTTTGTGGTATTAAATTTTGTCAATAGTTTCAATTAATATAGCAGAGGCCCCTAAAAAAAGGATTTTCCAAAATTCGACCCCTACCGGGGTTCAAAGGGGTAAAAAGGGTGAAACTAGAAAAGTTCGCCTGGCTGGAACTGCTGGAGCTTTGAGTATGAAATTTGGTCAGCAGTTTCGTTTTATATAGTGAAGACCCCATGGGAAAGGATTTTCCTAAATTCGACACCTACCGGAGTTAAAAGGGGTAAAAGGGGTAAAAATGAAAAAAACTGATAAAATAAAAAGTTATACTGCACACGGGCGAAGCCGGGTTATTCAGCTAGTTTTAGAATAAAAACACGTGTTTTGAACAATTTTGCCCATCATGCCTATACTCTGAACATTATCAACGTGTGTTGCGGGGGATTTTTTTTTTTGATTCTTTTTTCTCTCTCTATTTCTCGGTTTTCCGTTTCGTCCGTTCAGGCAAGGACACGCCGCCCGCGGCCACGCTGCACTCGCGGCCCAAGGACGTGAGGCCGGACAACTTCCCGGCGCCCGGCGACTACAACCCGGAGAAGGCGGAGAAGGTGATCCACGAGCACTCGCCGCAGTACACGTTCGGGCTGAAGACGCAGGTGGACAAGCCGAACCCGAACCCGGCGCCCAACGTGTACAACATACCGACGGTGCTGGGCGCGGCCAAGGAGGGCCACTTCAAGGCGGCCCCGTCGTTCAGCATCTCCGGCCGCACCAAGGAGTTCCCGGACGGCCGGCTGCTCAACCCCGGCCCGGGCGCTTACAACGACGTAAGCGCAGACAGCATTAAGCCCAAGTCGCCCGCGTACACGGTCAGCGCCCGGTACAACGTGCCCGGCGACAATTCCCCCAGACCCGGCCCGGGAGCGTATTCCCCCGAAAAGGTCAGTGACGGCGTGCGCATAACGGGTAGGGGCGCTGAGGGGGCGCGATGGGCACCGGGCGGGGAGTGGGTGCACGCGTTCTGGCGCGCCATTATGAATACGGCGCTTTTCAATGGGTACCGCACAGTGGCGTAGCAAGGGTATGGCGAACTGTGCCTACGCCGGGGGCGCAAATTTGTGCTTTAAAATTGGTACTTATTTTTATTCGACCTTTAAAACGACATTTTTTTTATTACCCATACGGTTATACATTTTGAAATGTGTATGATTTTGTTTATCGTTAAATTCGTGTTTCACTACTTTTCGTCAATTTTTTAATCGCTTAAAAGGCGCATTTTCCTAGGAGGTTGGCCAGGGCCGCTAACAAGTCTTTCTACGCCACTGGTACCGCACAAAATCTATGGTGAAATCGCGTCCACTAGGTAATCGCTCCCCAATATGTGGTACGTGTATTTTTGTCGGGCAATTATTCAAAAATGTCCGCTATTCGGCACCACGGTGTCCGTTATGACAGAGGTCTCGCAGTTTTCGCTCGAACGCGAGTGACTCCAATTGATATTCACCGACATATTACGCGTGAAAGTGAAAATAACGTACCGTATGCAGATGGATTTTGAAATTGAAAAAAAAAAAATGTTTTCGCTTGCAAAACGATTCGTTTCGATTGATCTTTTCCAATCGAAAATCTACTGCGAGTTTTAGCGGATTCTCGATTCTTTTCAAACGCATCGTGCCGAAACCGCCCAAACGCGCACATAACTGTAAAAATTATCAATGATGATGAGAAATATAATCGAGATCGACTATAGCAGGGGTGGCGAACCTTTTTTGGGTCAAGTGTCAAAATTTAAAATCAAGTTTTCTTAAAAAAGGTCGTGTGCCAAAAAAAAAAAAAATGAATTTTACTAGGTAAGATGAAAATAAAAAGCATGCAATAATTAGACACATTTTATTAGGTACACATTTATTTGTAAACTTTTATTTCATTTATTAATGTGATTTCTGTTGTTGTTTTTTAGAAGATAACATTTTAATATCTGGAGTATAGTTGGTAGTTTTATTGATATTACAATCTTATAAATTTGATTCTTAAAATTTCTCATACTAAAGTTTTAAAATATAATTTTTTTTTAAGAAAAATATATTTTATTAAGTTTTAAAATTTGGCGTGCCACTGAAATTCGGTCAACGTGCCACTTCTGGCACGCGTGCCATAGGTTCGCCACCCCTGGACTATAGCTTTCATTGTGTAACAACGAAAAAACAATATTGTTTAGGGCAGGGGTGTTAAATCCTTTTGGGACAGAGTGCCAAAATTTTAAAAACTGTGTGCCCCCTCCCTCCCCCAAAAAAAAATAAATACATACTTTTATCGAGGACAATAACGGCATTCATGATTTCAAAAATATAACTACCCATAGCTAAAAGAGTACAATAAATAATTATCATTATCATAATCGAAAAATAATAGTAAATAACCTATTAAATAAATGTCCATAATATAGAATATAATATTATCTATATCGAAATGTAATAATTGATTTTGCAATCTTCTTACAATTATAATATATAGATAATATAATAAATAATTCATAATTTTTTTTTTTCGATATAAAATGTTTGATGAATTTTATTTTATTTGCGTGCAACTGAAACGTGGCCACCTTTGGCACGCGTGATATCAAACGTGATTTTGAACACGGCGACTTCAATAACATTGTTAATTGCATCGTTTATCAATAGTTTATTTATAACATATTATTTATATCATAATCAATACAAGATTTAAGAATAGGTACAAATACAGAAGACAAGGGTTATGGCGAGTAAAACATAATATTATCACACTTATGTTTTAACCGACGTTCTAGGTGACAATGTTAAAATCCTCAGTACCGTCCTATTCTTTTGGTATACGACATTCTCAATACGAAGGAATCATATACGAACAAGAATAGGTCAGTGTCTGTCGTTGGTGTGAACGTTTTCACATAGTAGTAATTCGTATAAATGCACTTTGGGCAGATTAAAAAAAAAAAAAATATTAAATATTCACACAATTTGAGTAGATTACAATATGATATTTGAAAGAAAAAAAAACCACCCAGCCAATAGTTTATGACACACAATAGAGAGCAAGAAAAAATTTAGTTTAGTCGTACAAAATAGTGTATTCGATTACAATTAGACACGGTTTATAATAATGTAAGTAGTAGTTGTTTACGCGACCACGTACAAAAATAAATAATCACGTCGAAGTAGTTCATGAATATAATGTCACATTTTAATGGATATATTAATCTGCTAGTCTAAAAATAAATAAATAAATAAATGTATGATTGGTACTCTTAAAGTTTTAAACATGGATTATTACAAACGAATCTACATTATGTACACTAAAATCAGACAAATGAGAAAATGATTAAACGCAGATTAATATATTTGTTTCAAAATATAATTATTTAAAATGAACTATTTTTATGTGATTTCAAAACATTTAATAAGAATTGACAAAGACGTTTTCACGCTTTTAAAAATTTCATTGGCTCAACCCGAAAGTAATAGATAATTTAACTGGCTACCTGTATACAATTAATGTTTATAATTTTTTTTTTCAAACGGAATGTTTCAGGTTCAAGCCGATTTGCAGCCAGCACACTCTTTTGGAATCAAACATTCACCGTATTCTCATAGTTTCGGCATTGGTTATTGAACGGAAATAAAACTATTTAACAAGTTTATTGATGCGCCTAACAAAATACATTGCTTTTGAAGACAAAGTGAAACTACCGGAAAACAATCGTCATCGAATATATTATACATTAAGTTTTTTTTCTCTTTTTTCTATTTTTTACAGTAAAATTATTACTATTTTGAAAGACATAAGACATGAAAAATGCATTCATAAACTAACAAGAAAAAAAAACAAATGTAAGAAATACATTAACCTATTTTAAATTTGTAACTTTGAACAAATAAATTAGTTATACAAAGTTTTATTGGCCGTTTTTATATATTCAAACTTATAAGAATATGTATGGTGAAAAAAAAAGAAATTAAAAAAAATTCCCAAAAAAAAAATTTTTTACATATTTTTGAAATCGCCAGTTGTATTTAACATCAGTATATTAGGATTCTCTTTCTCGAATTCAGTAGGAGCACGTTCCCGTTCATCATCTCCCCATTCTCCAAGCGTGTTCATAACATCTGGCTGTTGGCTCAGAAATTCTTCTTCTTTTTGAGCTAAATCAACATAATTAGTTAAATCATTTTAAACAGTCAACAAATAAATCAACAATTTACTATCTCTCTTGGCAAATTTATCAAACATTTTCCAATAGATAGATTTGTCCACCTCATTTTGAAATTGTAATTTGTTATCACAATCTTTAATCTTTGCCATAGCTGCACGATTATTTGGCTCGAGTTCTAAAACCGCTTCGAAACATTCTTTTGCAGATATTAATTCGCTTAAGCCAATTAATGCCTATAAAAATGAAATAATAACAATGATTACACTATGGAAAATCTTAATGAATCATAATATATAGATCTTATACAATTATCAATTCAATCATAATTAATAAACCCATATCATAATATGGGTAAAGTTGAAATTATTGTATACAATGCAAATGTACTGTTGCTCCGATTTAGAAGTGGACTGTATTAACTTATTGAAATAACAAAGATCTTCTGATAGTAATAACGAATAATTTATTTACTTATATTAAAAGAGTCGTGTAGAAAATTTTCGGTAGTAAAATGTAGCTAGTTTCGTCTAAATAAGAACTACTTTTTACATAGAGGTAATCGAGAATCGCAATAGAGAACGATGATGTCCGTTCGGTATCACAATTTACCGATTACATATTAATATAAAATAAAATAATAATAAGCGTGGATTTGCGCGTCACCATGTACAATGTTCAAAAACGTGGACTCATAAAAATCAATATATTATATAATGTTGAATAGGTAGCAGTCATCTTAATAGACTGTTGTAAACTATACATGTTTATACATTAAACTAATGTATATAATATTCAAAAATAAATAAATAAGATTACAGTCTTTGAAATATGAACGTTGAATATTTATTTATTTTGTTTAACTTAACTTCTTTTTTTTTTTTAGTTTAAAAATAAACCAGTAAGATTAGATTAGAAAGTGAATTTGAGAGGACTGTCATAATCAATGACACTAAAACTATGATTTTTCAAAAAAGAAGATTTTAATCAGTCGAATTAGCAAACGAATATTCAATTTCACAAGATTCTGATTTAAATTACAATATAAAATGAGATTTAAAAAATAAATCAACTTATATTATTTCTATCTACACGTTATCAATAAATGTAAGAATATTTGTATTGCATCCGAAATTGAAAACCCACTATCAATGCCAATTCAAGAAATCAAGTAATTGTTTCACAAGATATTAAGATTTGGAGCCACGGATTTGTTATATTATAATAATTGTTTTTGTGCTTTAAATAAAAGTATAGAATGGAAATAAAATATTCAAATAATCCCACTCAAAAGATATAGTATAAGTAATTATAATTATAAATTATATTTTTTTAACTGCCTATCGTTTGGTTCTAATTAATGAACATTAAAATTTTAAAACAAATGTATTGTCTTAATGTGTAACTGCTTATGATTTGTAAAAATTAATTTTTAAGTCAATAAATAACCAAAAAACTACATTTTAAAAACAATTCCAATTAAACCTCATCAATAAATATTTGACTCTGAAAAAAATAATTCATACATACAGAAAATTATTGTCCTACCAATAGATTCATAGCTATATGACCTAACTTCACCAGTTTTATACATACCTCTCCTTTTCTATACAAAGCTTTAACATTTGTTGGTTCAATGTTTAAGACACTTTCACAATCATTTTTGGCTTTAGTATGTTTATTTGATTTTAAATGACATAATGCAGAATTTAAATAAGATACTATAGTAAGACTTTTGATTTCTTCTATTTGATTTTCATTCACTGAAATGTAACAAATAATACATTTTTATACACTTTATAATTGAGTGTAATAAATTAGAATATTGATAAAAAAGTAAAAACAAATAAATACTTGAAATATCATCTTTTAAATAGTCAATCATTTTCTTGTAAAATTTAAGAGCTATTATATGATTATCCTTTTTAAAGTAATCCGTTCCTGTTAGCTTGAAAAATTTTGCTTGTTCTATTCGATCATCACTTGTCAACGACCAACTGTCTTCAAACTATAAAAAATTATGAATATTAAAATTAAATCAAAAGACACTGAACACTAACACAAAAACAAATATTTAATGAATTTTAACCTTTTCGAAAAAGTTTAGTTTGATGACATACACTTCTTCATAGTCATCCTCTTTGAATTCTAAATAAGTATGCTTTCTGCGAATAAACAATCTTGACTTCTCTTTCATTTTAAATCTAGTTAATGCTATCTCTATACCGGAACAAATACCAATAGATTTGCCTTCGCCTAACCTAAATTCTAAATCTTTTTCATCAACAACACAGCCATTTTCTTCTTTTTCTAGATGTATATTAACTAAGGAAACACTACTAGGTGTAACAGAACCATTTCCATGTTCTATTATTTGTCTAGTAATTTGTCCATCTTTCCGGCGGCTAATATCTTCCCATGTCCATTTCAGTAGACGAATTTCAAATGTGAGCCACGTATCAGGCGGAATAATTTCTTCAAACCCATCAGATCCGTATGCATAATCTGGATGGCATTCGAATATTGCGATTTCTTCACAGGTCATTGTGGACACGCATAATTCAAATGCTTTTATAGTCACATCTAAAACAAATAAAAAACAATTTAAAAAAACCATAAAAGATGAACCAAATAATTACTTACCTTTGCCTATAGTAAATTGAAATGGAGCATCATTAGTCTTGTCAAATATTTTACCATTTGAAAGTGTGCCGGTGTAGTGGACAAAAGCCGTACACCCTATATGTGGCTTGTCAGTTCCGTTTCCATGTTTTACAATCTGTTTCAAAATTCCACCATCTAAATTATGAGTGATGTCCATGTTTGTGATGTACTTATTGATCTACATTCAATCAGAAAAATTGTATTTTAACATTTGTATATATAAATATTACATGGTAATTTTTGTTTAACACTCATTTTTTTGGACAATTTACAATGTATTATTGAACAAATCAATAGTTTTGTATCATTTCAAGTCAAATAAAACTATAACTTTTAATGAGTGACAACATCCCTGTGTATGATAAACTATACTTGATAAATATCAATAAAATCAAGATAACTTGTTATTATTTAAC
The DNA here is from genome assembly GCA_948098885.1 of Drepanosiphum platanoidis. NCBI lineage: Eukaryota > Metazoa > Arthropoda > Insecta > Hemiptera > Aphididae > Drepanosiphum > Drepanosiphum platanoidis. The sequence continues at coordinate 12,613,112 of OX402529.1, read as the reverse complement.
AGGAATGTAATCGGTCAAGAAACAACGAGCTTATTAAGTAGTAGATTCGTGTAAAGTGTACACATTGTGAATACATGTTTTGTAGCACATTGAAGAATTTTTAGAATATATTATCGGGTATTATCGACAGTGTAAATCCATCAACTACACACATAAAGGACCGACAAACTGCCATTCGATTTTCAAAAAAAAAAAACAGTAGGCTTAAGAATAATAAAGAAGCCAAAAAAACGGTAGGCTGTGAGGGAGAATGATTTGCGGAAACGTTTCATACTGTACCTGGCGTATCAACGGACGGACGAAATGAGTGTTAAACGACAACGGAAAGCGTTGGGGATTTACTTGGCGACTCGACGAAGACTTCACAGACACATGACGAAATCGGAGCTGTAATCGACGGAGGGACGCCGCAGGTTGGTATTACGACGACGACGGCGTTCTTCCGACGAGAGATCCTGACGTCATTTGAATGCTTCGAGTCGGAAATCTGAATCGGCGGAAACGAGCAAGTAGAAAAACGACTCGCCGATGAATACGTTGAAGACGGAGAGAGAACCGGGCGAACGGACGGCAGACTTCGAATTTCGAATCGGACCCTATCACATTCATCACCGTCGAGAAGCACAACAACCGCGGCTACAGCCTGCCGTCAGTCTTGCCAACCAAGCTCGGACGTCGCGCGGCCACACTGCAAATCACATGTTCTTTTATCGAATTTCATCCTTAAAAACTGTGCTATATATACACATATCGTATCCCCACACACACTCGCAGTTATAAATATTTCCTTTATTTTTATTTATTTGTTTTTTTTTATTTTTTTTCGCCACTCTCACGTCGTATTGTTCTGCCGCGGAGCTCCGACGTCGTCGTGTCGTTTCGTGTTTACGTTTCGTAACAAATAATAACAATAATAATACTACACGACAATAATATTAAAAAAAAAAAAAAACAAATAAAAAATTATCGTTTCATAATATATCGTGTTATACATTTTATCGTCACGATTTTGATAGCGTAATATTCGGTTTGTCCAAAAATCTCGGTCGTACTATAGACGAGGACGGAAGCAACAGCAGCAACAACAGCAACGACGACGACGACGACGACAACACTTTTATTACTTATGTGATATTCGCTCGGCCGCCAACGGTACAATAATAATAATCGTCGCATACGCGTGTCTACTCTCGTACGCTTTTATAATAATAATAATAAATCGATAACGAAGACGATCGAGCGGGAAATTCGCCTTTTCGCGCGCAATGGCACCTTTCTCGCGATCGCCTTTTCCAGCGTAACGCTTTGGCCGACGTGATCATATATGTCGGCGACGGCACCTTCGACGAAGACATCGTCCATCGGCGGCGGCGACGAAGCTGTTACACAACTGACGTTGACGCCGACGTTTCGGACGGTCCTCGGTCAACAGGGTTCCAGCGTTTTGGCAGACGGACGACCCCCTCGCGGAGGTCGCGATGGAGAATTTCGCTTGAACCTAATCAATTCCGAACGACCAAAAGTAAGTCTTCTTCCAACTTACATTTCCGGGGTTGGAGGGGGGAGTGGTGATTCCGGATGAACGGCCCCCCGGGTGAGGCTAGTCCTTGGCGGGAAAACCCGTTTAAGGACAACGTCCTTCATCATTGCGGCCCCCTTCCCCCGCCTTCCATTTATTGCAAGTTTTCCTCGATGAGCTTTTTTTCTCTTTTATAAAAATTACCCACGTCTGCTACGAAAGTTGTCGTCACATAATCCGTCCGCCAATTTCGTCTGTACACTGTCCGTTGCCTCACGCAGGCCACTGTAGACAAAACTTTTCTCCAGATTTTTTCTCTATTCGAGATGGATTAAAAATTCTTGTAGTATTTGTCTTAGCTCCTATCTTTTGCAAATGCCATGATGCAGCTGCACAGCTGATTGCAAATGTGATAAAAAAAATGAAAAAAATTTTGATAGCATTTGATGTCGAGTGACTTCGACTAACTACCAGACATGTATCATAAATGTCAATAGTGGCAATTGATTTCGCTCATATTTACATACCTACTATATTATGAGAACTATAATAGTGTTAAAAATAATTGCAGTTCATTACTAATGAATGTTTCTGAGAATTTTTTTTTTTTTTTATCTACTGATTGCACACAAACGTAATGTAATAGAAACACTGAACATAGCATATTTTTCTTGACCTTTAGCTGTCCAGTTTCATATTTTTAGATATTTGTTAGATAAGTCATAAGGGGTTTATAAAACAAATACATTACCAATAGTGAGTGGAACTATCAAAAGTGAATTCTCTATTATTGATAATTGCTGACCGGAGAGTCACCCTAAAAACAAATGTTACATTTAAACATTGAACTTTATCATTTCATATGGTATGAATAATAGATTATCAATTAGTAGTTTAGTGACTCCTTAGAATATTCCATTTATATTATTAAATAATATGTAGAATTCTAACATATTATCTAATGTAGGATAAATAGAATGGAATTAGGAAGAAAAAAATTCCTTATTATTTTTTATGTATGCCTAAAATGTTATCAACATTTAACCTATTGTTAATTGAGATTAAATTGATTTGTTATTTTGTTAAAAATTTAAAATATCTAATACAATTCTGGTTTAAGTTGAACTGAAATAAATACCCAACATCTTAGTTAATGCTAAATTATTACTATCCACCTTTTTTGATTTATTTAAGTATGCTTTGATTAATATTTACATAATCAGTTTTTATTGTTTATATTTTAGATGGAGTTATCTGACTCATCTGGCAGTTCATCAACTGTGACACAGTCTATGTGTCATGTAAGAGCATCTGAATTATATCCAAAACGGGATTTGGAGACTGATGAAGGACCTCCTACCCTTGAACCACCATCAGTGCCTTTTGTTCCTTTAGCTGGTGAATCCGTTGAATATTTAGGTCGCGGCACCAATAACACAGTGTTAGCTCTGTCCAATTATCGTTTTTACCTACATGTGTCGGATAAAGGGTCAAAACGGAGAAGAGGCTTTCAAGACAGTAACATACCATTAGGTCTTATTGAAATGGTCGAAATAAAAGATCTATTTTACTTGATTGTTAGTTGCAAGGATTCACGCACGTGCAGGTAAGCATTGTACTCTCAAATTAGTTTCCAACATTTGATAAAAATAAAACCTGCTTAGTCATATCTTATAACTTTAAATTTATTTTATAATATTATTATTATTATAATAATTATCATAAAATAAATAAGCAAATAATTAAAGTTGATGTTATGTAAATAGAGCATGCTTTAATTAGCTTTCATTTTAATGTAGGTACTTATAACCTTGGTTTATTTTTTCATTTCATTGATATCCAACACTTGTAAGGGTTTCTTATATTATAGCTTATCCTTCTAATTAAAAACATTATGTTTGCTTTGTTTCCAAAGTCATTTTTTAAAACAAAATATAAATTTAAACACAGCTAAGATATTTAAATTAATTTTACTTCTATGTTAATACTTAAAAACACATATTTTATACCAAATAAAAATTAATTTTTTATAAAGAATACTCTTATCCTGATAATTAATATTTTTAAATTTCTATTATTTAACTTTGCAATAATTATAAAATACATTTTTGTTGATATTAGTAAAGTAATAGGTAACCTTTAATTGCTAGATTCTTAAATCTCAATAACTGATGAATGTTCAAGCAATTGACAAATTTGAGATGTTAAGTTTTATTTCTAACAAGAGAATTTCTATTACATTACAAAGTAATAAATGATATTGAAAAAATTTGCGATACCGACATTTGACATAAAAAGTATCTATTGTATTATTATTGATGTTTGAATTTTTTCTTTTATTATTACCAAATTACTAATTTATAGTTGATATTACTATCAATGAGAACATTTATTTTCATTACTTATTAAAAGTACTTAACATCATCATCTCTATAACAGCGATTTAACTTACCAAATTTTATTTGAACATATGTTATTTCAGGTGTACTTTTACCACGAATGATTTATGTTTGGAGTGGTTTAAGCGATTGACCCGAGCAATAATACCACCCAAAAATGTTCAAGATGTTTTCGCGTTTGCATTTCATGCTTGGGCTATTGAAGACCAATGCAATGAAGACATTTCTCAAAACTTAGGACATGATGGTGATGATGATTATTTCATGAAAGAGGTAAAAATACATTTTTTCAATTTTATATTGAATTGGATGTTTTTAATATGTTAATTTTTTAACATTTTACAGATTGAAAGACTAAATATAAGTGTTTTAAGTGATAACTCTAAATGGCGTATCTCAAGAGTCAATTGGGACTATAAATTATGTGCCACTTATCCAAATCGATTATTGGTTCCTTCTTGTATCACTGATCAAGCATTAGAAGCTGCAGCCAAATTTCGTAGTTCTAAACGAGTCCCGGTCATTGTATGGAGGTAAACTCGTTACTTGTTGATTTTAATATGTTAAACAAATCACAATGTTATAATATCATAAATACATTTAGACATAAAGGTAATGGAGCTATTTTGGCAAGATGTTCCCAACCAGAAGTTGGTTGGCTTGGATGGCGATCCTCAGAGGACGAAGACTTATTGAAAGCAATTGCTGAATCATGCCAAAACAAATCTAAAAAACCTAAAGTAAATATAATAATATGCTTATGGTTTACATGATTAATAATTTTATGTTTATTGTTTTGTAGAAATTAGTTGTAATTGATGCTCGATCATACCCTTCAGCTGTAGCCAACCGTGCTCGAGGTGGAGGATGTGAATGTCCTGAATATTATCCTGGATGTGAAATTAGATTTATGAATTTGGCAAATATTCATGCAGTTAGGAAAAGTTTTCACTTACTTCGTCAATTGTGTGCATCACCTCCGGATCTTCCCAAGTATGTTATATTATAATTTTGTCATGCAAACTTATGTTCTAAGTTAATTGTACATTTGTGTTATATTTAATCTAGCTGGTATAGTTTATTGGAAAACACCCGATGGCTACATAATATAAGTGGTCTTCTTCAAGCTGCCAACACAGTCGCAGCAACTATTGAACTTGAAACACAACCAGTTCTTGTACACTGTTCTGATGGTTGGGACCGTACTCCTCAAATTGTATCTCTGGCTGAACTTATGTTGGACTCTTATTATCGAACAATTGATGGCTTTCGAGTTTTGTGTCAAAGAGAATGGTTGGATTTCGGTCATAAATTTAATGATCGTGGTCAAGGTGATGATCCAAATGAACGTTGTCCAGTATTTATTCAATGGTTGGATTGCGTGCATAATGTGATGGCACAATATCCTTGTGCATTTGAGTTTTCCAAATCATACTTAGTAAAATTAGCACAACACACATACTCAAATCTCTTTGGTACATTTTTGTGCAACAGTGGTGCCGAAAGAAAGCGCACGGGGATTGGTACTGCTACGTTTTCTATTTGGAAATATTTAGCTGCATCTGCTGAATGTAAAAATCATTTATACTCGCCACAACAGGACCATGTAATTATTGTATTATTCGAAAAATGAAAAAGAAAATGGTCTTGATAGATTTAATATTTTATTTTAGATTTTATGGGTCAGTTGTCATGTAAGAGATATGAATCTCTGGAGAGATTTATATGTTGGACCTTTTACCGATGGACCTCAACTAACAAAAGCTACCGAATTATGTAATTCTCCGTAAGTTATTTTTCATTGTGTACATTTAATTTTAGAATTAACTTATGTTATTATCATGGGCAATATTGCAGTAATAGTTAAGAACATTTAGAACTTGTGTGTTGTCTAAAAAGATTGTCATTGGTTGTAGTTAATATAATTACCAAACAATTTCAATATTGGTTAATTTTTATTTTAGATTGGGAATGGAAGGTGTAATTAACCCACTAGTCAGTAATGATCAGCCAATTGTGATAAATAACGAAGGTCCGTGTATGGAATTTTCAAAATCTGAAGACATAGTTCCATTAGACGACAGAGACGATAAATCTTCAGATACAAACTCTAATTCAAGTGTAATTGCTGAAGAAAATGGAACAGGTAAATAGTGAAATTTATTATACTGTTTAGTATTTAATATTGTGTTGCATTAAACTAAAATTGATTTTTTAAGTACCAAACATTGGTATTATCTTGACTGTCAAAGTAAATATTATAATTTAATATATATATATTTAATATATTTTTAAATGTTGTGTTTTATGATTTAGAACGGCATTCAAATCCAGTAAATTGTGTTTTAAATACAGTTGATGGACTGTTGCCACTTGTGGACGATGTGCAGAATAGACTTCAACAGCTAAACTTTGAACATAAGGTAAAATAAATTTCTACTATGATTGTCATAAACTCAGCGGTAATTAAAATGTTTGTTTTTTGTTTTCTAGAATAGAGAAATAGCTCTTCAAAACGAATTACATGTTACTCGGCTAGTACTGTTGCGTCAGGCAAATCATCGTTGTAACGGCGTTGAAGCAACTACTACGCCCGATGTGAACGGTCTTTCGCTGGTGGAAAAAACTGACGACGATGTGCGTAGTTTGTTTAAAATTTAAAAGTATTAACAACCTTATTTGGATGAACTGATATGTTTATCTAGTAATATATTTGAATGAGGGTGGAGTAATTTTTTGAAGGTATCCGTGTGTAGCAGCACAGGAGGCGAGACGACATTGTCTTGGGAACCTGTGGAGGCGTTCGATGTTCAACCGACCCTGTGGGTGCCGGACCACGCGGTTACCCAGTGTATGTCGTGCGACAACAAGTTCTGGCTGGGAAGACGGAAGCATCACTGTAGGCAAGTGATGAAATTCAAATAAAATCAAAAAAATAGTGTTGGATTATCATTTTGTTCTGGCTATTAACAAATAGTATTAATTTTTTTCCTCTTTAACTGCCCTGCTCTTTTTAACAAAAGACTTCTTCCCTCCAATTTCTGCTTAACAAATAATATTATTATATTATGTTCCTTTTACTTTTCCCCATATTTTTCAATTATCCAATGTTTTCTTAATTAAATCCATAACTAATTGTATTCTTTCAGAAGGTTTCTTACTAAAATGGTATACATTTTGGGATTACTGATAATTGACAAATGTTATTAAATGTATCTCTTAATTATATTTATTAATTTTGTGCTCCTTCCTGTAATTACCCATTGTAGGAGTTGCGGCAAGATATTCTGCGCTGACTGTTCACGAAACCTGGTCCCGTTGCCGGCTGAACAACTGTATGAACCTGTGAGAGTTTGTGAGCCGTGTTTTGCACTCGGAGCTTCGAGGACTATAGTCGCCAACACTTCGAATTCTGTCACGTGTAAACAAGCCTTCGCAGACGATCAGAAAAACGTTAACATCGCTTTACGGCCTGCACCGTCAAACTGACCGGTCGACGGGCAAAAGCATAAGATTATGTCATCATGTACTCGTTAAGAGAACCGATAACCAAATGTGAATTTTTTCTAATGAATTAATATTATTAATAATGTAAGGAGCAGCGTGCGGTCGAACGAAACAATAATATTATAATCAATTAATCGGCGTTTTGTTTTCTTCTACTGCCCGTTAATTTAATTTTTTTTTTTTAATATCGTTAGAAAATTTAAACCTGTCAACTGGCTTGCCCAAACCGATTAGTAGACACTCAAACACGTTTTTTTTTATGTAACGTATACGAACGATTTCTATGGGTGTAGGATCTTATTAGTAGTTTGTAGTTGAAAAAATGTTGTTGTAACGATGGTTACCCCACGAGATGGACTTTATTATTATTACGTTTTACGCACTTACAAATACCATAAAATATTTTATTGATTTTTATCTGTTATTCGTGTATGTTGTCTGTTGTCTTTTTTTTTTCACATAACAAATAATGTTGGACGATTGTCGAATGTTTATCTACCGTTACAAAGTATTAGAGGTATGATGGACGTACGTATCGCTGCCACATATCTGATTTGACGTATAATGTTCGTATATAAATCTAAAGAGAAGAAAAAAAATTATTTGAAACTAAAAATCCCGTCGGCCTTTTACGGCCATTGTACTTCATACTTTTTACGTGTAATTTGTATATATATACTATATTATATGTTATTTAATCGAATAAAATACAAAAAAAAAAAAAAAATATAACAATATCTTTGTGTTTAATACATAATGTACATCATATACATACATACTTATATATATAAATATATTATAATATATATGCGTATAAACCCGCCGTCGTAAACACGCATGATTGGCAAACGCACGAAAAAATATCGGCCCGCCGAGAACAATCGTTTTCACAAACTGCGACGGGTCCAAAACCACAATGAATGTGCGCAAAAGTACATGCACACAATATTATAATATACAGCACATTATTACAATATTTTATTACACATCGACCGTCGAGGAGATAATCATTAATAACATCAATACTGGCCCCGTTGAGAGGCTTTATATATAATTAATTCAAATTTGTTTTATTTCTAGTAATACAAAGAGACTTATTGAACTTAAACATTTCGTATTATACAAACTTCTAACATCACAGACAAAACGGTACGCGAGAAAATATTTCTTCGTACTTATATATACACATTGTTTTCTAAAGACATAATAATAATGAATTTCATATTTTTTTTTTTTCTTTTTTGTACACAAGAGGTTCAAAATCTTAATAAAGAGAGAAAAGAAAATTATAAAATATAATATGTTTTTTCATCAATATAATTTCTTTTTAGTAGTAATAGTAGTACTATATGTGTTCATAAGAATAAAATAACATTTCATCAAAAAAAAAAAAAAATAATAATAATTATAATAGTTAATTTTCGTTTAAAACATGCAAAAAGAAAAAGAAAAATGTTTCTGAATTGCTACTGTTACTGCTGTTCTCGCAAAGAGGAGGGGGAAATAAATATTAATAGATTTTTTTTTTTTACTTTATTCACACATTCATTTGAAGAGGAAGTCAGTGAAAAAAATTACGATAAATATTTAAGCTTAAAATAAACTGAGAACCTCTAGTATCAGAACATTCAATAAAGGGGGAGGGGGGGGAAGGGCAATAGAAAGAAAATAATGAGATTTGGGGAGGAGTGGGATTATAAATATTTATAAGGAATAACAATTTTCACTTTTTTTTTTTTTTTTTTTTTATATAAGATTTTCGATTTTTACACAATCCTATTTTTCATTAAAATTTAAGAACGTCCGCCGACTTGGAACTTTTCTAGATCTTCAACGCTGAGCATGTTGACGTTCTGCGACATGGCTGGCATGTTGGGCAGACGACCGGCGCGGGCTTGCGCCAAGAGTTCTGGAGAAAACCAACGAGCAAGCTGATTGCTCACCGGCGACTGAACGCGGTTCATACGGTTTTTATCCCCGGAACCGTAGTTCATACCTTTGTGTAAAAAAAAAAAAAAAATTAGATTAATTTTCAAGTGATAAATAAGATCAGAGTTTGACATGAAATCTACATAATCAAGAGACTATAAAATGAAACAAATAAAAAAAAAACTTGAACTTTTGAATCTACAATTCATCAAATTAACTCAACACCATCTATTTTCAGAATTTACACTATATCAATAGAGTATTGGGGTTTATTACAGAACCAGTTATGCACCAGTGCTAACAGGGCATACACATGTCATAAGACCGAATGATTTTTTTGAGGGCCCCCCCCCCATTTTCATATTTCCAAGTTAGAAATCAGAAATTTTGCAGATTGAAAAAAAATAGAAACAAAAAACAGTTGACAATTGATAACTTTTCTATTAATGCTGGTTATGGTTATATATTTCTCTTGAAGACATTATTGCTTAAATTTAGAAAAATAAAAGTAGACTTTTAATATTAAATATTAAAATAAATAATATTATTAATAAATGTAATTATTAATCTACAATAAATGAAATTAGGCCAACCTCTAGCAGAATTCAAACTTTCATCACTATTTTCACATGTGATAATATGTTGAGTTCTCACTCGAGTAGATAACTATGACTAGTACTCAAATATCTCAAATAATAATTAGCAAAAAAAAGTAAAACTTACTGCTGCGCCCATTTATATTATTTATATTATTGGACTGTTGCTGTTGGTGTTGCTGGTGTTGTTGATGCTGTTGTTGAGATTGTTGTTGTGCTCCATGGTATCTAGGATAGTTGCCACTCAGTATTTGCTGGATAGTAGAATTAACAGGCCGTTGCTGCTGCTGTTGATGCTGCTGCTGACTGTGCTGCTGCTGACTGTGCTGCTGCTGACTGTGCTGCTGCTGCATAAACTGCTGCTGTTGAATTTGATGTTGCAAAGTGTTTATTTGATGCTGAAGAGCATGCTGGGAAGCTAAATAATAATAATAAAACAAATACATTGTTACATTTAATTATTTAAATTTAAATAAATGTAAAATTAATAAATTGTTTCTAACCTGATCTATCCTCAGATATGTGATGGTGTTTATCAACCAAAGGTTCCGAGGTTGAAGTCATTTTACGCAATACAGATGTCGGAGTGAGGCCAATTCTTGGTTGAGACTGTGACTGAGATGAGCTGCCCAAATCCATATGACCTTCTCCACTATACGACGAGTTATGAACCTAAATAGGGAAAAAAATGATAGAAATAAATATAAAAAAAACAATCTAGTAGTGTATAAGTTCATTTAACACATACATTATCCATTCTTTTATGAGTTTGATCGAGCAACTGTCTTTTTAGCATCTGACTTTGGTACAATGCCGCCTGTTGTTGGAACACCAAATCTTGTTGGTTAACCATTCTTTGGGCATCTAAAACAGCATATTTTAATTCCAAACGTGAACCAATAAATTATTTATAGAGTATACAGATATTTATTTTAAGATTTTAAAACATACTGTTGTTTGAGTGTTGAAACACCTTCATTAGACAAATCAGAGTTTCGCGATAACGAGACTGATTTGGACTCGTCTTTTTCCATTGTTCTGCCAAGTGATGTAGCATTACTTCACCACGTTTTATTCCTATTTTTTAAGCATATTATTATAATAATAATTTCCACAGCATAAAAAATTATATCACATACCCATGAGCATCTCTTGGGCTTCACGACTTTGTAAGATATCTTTGGTTGGAGTGTAGAAGTTCACCATGTTTTGTAGTTCTGCTGGAAGTTTATACATCTGTTGTTTGGATTGCTGATGTTGTTGTTGTTGAGCAGCCATTGCTTTTGCAACCATATTTTCATGTTGCTTCTGAATCTAAAATTAAATATAAAGAATTATAACTAAAAACTGAAATTCTTCCAATTTATTTTAACATTAATATCATTTAAATTAAAATCCTAAGAATATTTATAACCTTACATAATTTTAGTATTTCAATTTAAAAATACATAAATTAAGTATTATTATTTTTAATTATTAAAACACAAAAGGTTTTACCATATTTGTGTCAACAATTGAGAAGTGGCAACTATATGTTATACACTCAACATGACAACAATGACTAATTAAATTTTAAATTTTATTTAAAATTCTACATTAACAAATTTATTTATTAATTATAATATTTGATTTAATTATTAAAAATAGTAACAATTATTTCTTAAACATTTTCTAAAATGTTATTTAACATAAAAAATATGTTGAAAAGAACATGATTTGTTGCTATTAAATTTGTGCTTGAAATTGTATTAATTGTAATTAATTTATAAAAATGACCCAATAATAACATTTAAACATTAAAAATATAACAATTTTTAAATGATGGAAAATAAAAAGAGTAAGGTATCTCTGTACAATATCAAAAATAATAAATTATGGTATCATCAATAATTTTATTTTTATAAATATATTACTGGCAATTATGTAATTTTGACTTGGCCTGTGGGATTATTTTGAAAAGTTTATATTTACTAGACTAATTTCATTCTATAATTATTTTCCAGCTTATATGAAATGTAATTAATGATAGATAATCTGATGAATAATATTCTATATTTAGCTATTTCTACTAATCATTTATTATTTGTTGATTATTTAGGAATTTGTGTTTCATTTTGTGTTCTTTGTTTAGACCAGCGGTTCTTAAACTGTGCTCCGCGGAGCCCTAGGGCTACGAGAGAGTAGTCTAGGGGCTCCATGGCTCCCTGAGCATATCTGTGTTAATTAAATTCAAATTATTAAATTATTATTATATTTCTTAGTTACATTTTTAATTTTTATATTTATATTCAATATTATTTGGACTGTACCAAAATGTATTATTTTAAACCTTTAAATTATTTATAAATTACTAAAATATTATGTTCTTTTTTTCCAATTAATTTAATTAAATAATTTGTATATATTTGTATTTTACAGAAAAAAAAAAATAAAAAGCAATAATTATTTAAAATTGACATCATTTTTTATGAATTATTGTTGTCTCAAATAGACATTTCTGATTTTTGGAGCTCCGTAATTTTTTTTAGGAACATAAGAGCTCCGTGAACAAAAAAGTTTGAGAACCGCTGGTTTAGACTAATATTTTATCAATATTCATTGATAATATAGTTAATATAAGAGCACTTAAAAATGCAAAACTTTATTTAAAGTTTATTCATTTAATATTTACAATATATTCAATAGTCTTAAAATAAAAAGATAAAACAAAACTGGAATGATTAAACCAATTTGATCATTTTAGTTTAAATAGAATTTTAAAAATTACACATTAAAAACACATGTGCTGTTCCCAAGTTTTTACAACTCTAAACTCAATACATTATCTAAAGAAAATTAGAAATTTACTATATAGTCATTTTCATTTATGAAGTATTAATAAATACAAGATTGTCTGTAGATCTAGTCCATTAACGTAATTTTCTAAACATTACATAACATGACTCAAAAATTTAAGGAATATATTATAACTTATTAGGTAACAACATTAATTCCTTGATTTTCATTTTTGTTAGCAACATATTATATTTGTATGATAATTTTTTACCTGTTGTGCTTCCATTAGTTTAACAATGATATCATTAGAAACCGGGATATTGGATTGATGACTTCGATAATTGTTTGAAGGACCATATTGACCTATAAAATTTATTCCTTAGTTTATATCAATATACTTCAGATACATTGTTTATTAATTGATTTTATAAACTAGAAATAATAATTAAGTCCTTTAAAGGAAAATAAAATACATACCGCCAGGATTTTGTCCTTGATTTCCCATGTAGTTTTGTGGGCCTTGGGCATTGTTTAACAACTGTAATAAATTTTACTTGTTATTCAATACAATAATAAAACAATGTATTTTTTTAATTTAACTAAAAATAATTTATAACAACATATTAACACTGTTAGCTGTTTATTATGTGTGTGTGTATTGTATGTTACAATTTAACTATTTATTAAAAATATTACCTGCAATATGGAATAGTTTTGAGAATTTGATAGATGTCCATCATTGCTAACATGTTCATGCTCATTTTGAGGTGCCTAAAAATCACACAATTCAAAATGTAATAAAAATGCTTATAAAGAAAATAAAATTGCATGGAATTTCTATGAAAATGTATGCTAAATTTGAATAATTTACCTTTATGTTTTGTAGTTTTTTTAGTTTCATTTCTTCATGGAACTGAACATTGTTGTGTGGAGGTGAATAACCATTATGTTGAGTACTGGACATACGTAACCTAGATTCAATCTCTTCAAGACTTTGAACCTTACCATTTACTTCTAGAAAAAAAATTTAAAAAACAAAATAACTTGATTATCTGAATTAAAAACATGTAATTAATTTACCTAAATCACGTATGGCAGCTTTAGGATCAGCCAACTGAGGTGCATTAGCTTTAATGACATCCATGATAGCAGGAGGAAGTTTATTATTTTCACTCATTGTGATAGAGTCATACGCATTTGTTATATTTTTTGTTTCATTTTGGCTGTTATTTTTAACCATTCCCATTAGCATCGATGATAGTTGTCTAGGGTCTTCTTCATTCTCTGCTGTTCCTTCTAAAAGCAAGCACGAATCAACAAATTGAAAATACACATTTATATATATATAAGAAAATAACTATTATATTATCTTACTGTTAGTTCCAGAATTTAGCATTTCAGTAGAAGCTGATGAAGCACGGCTACTTTCTGTGAACCAATGACGGAACCGTGAACCAGCTGCATTCACATCAATTTCTCCTTCAATATGCATTACTTCGGTTAAATAATCTGGCTTCAAGAAATCATCAATATTGAAATCGGTGAACACATTGTCATTTGTTTTATGTTCAGCATCATAAGCTTGAATGAATTCATTTCCAGTTATAGATTCAGAATCTTTTTTAGTTTGATCTTCAGATTCATTCTACACAAAGTACAATATTCTTAGCATATTCATAGAATTAAAAAATTAAAATATCATTACATTAGGTTTGTCGGCAGTTGATTTTTTCTTTTTCTCCTCCTCCTTCTCTTTTTTAGTTTTCTTTGTTTTATTCTCATTAGCTCCCTTGGCAGTAGTAGCTGATTCAGTGGAAATAGAATCAACTGAACTCTTTTTAGTACGGGCAGCTAAATTTTTTAATTTTTTTAATGTATCTATTGATATGTTTTTGTCATAAATTCACTTACCAGTTTTAGTTTTCTTTTTCTTTGTTTTATCTGAAGGTGGATCTTCAAAACCTCGCAATTCAATAGTGTCATGTTGTGACGTTGGACCATCTTTAGATAAAAAAAGAAAAAAATTGTAATTTTTAACATAGATACAATTTAAAAGAATTTCATTAACATGTATATTTAATCATTAAAATCAATATTATTTTCAAAACTAACAAAAATACCTGTCATCCATTCTGGTTCCTCTTGTGTTCGATAATTATCATTTCGACGTCTATCATAATTATTAGAACCTTTGAAACGATCATAATTTCTGTAGCGCTCCGTTTCTCCCCGGTCAAACTCAAAATCTTTTCGACGAGGTTCTCTAAAAATGATTAACATAAATGACAAATAATAATAAAATAAAAATATCAATAATCGTATAATAAATACATACATTGTGTTATGAGAAGAGGATTCACGAAAGCCACCTTTACCAAAATTATAATTATTTGTAATTCCATTTTCTGGCTGACGATAACCAGAATCCCAAGAATCTCGATTCATCAATCGACCACTGCCAACTCGACGAGGTTCTCGAATAGGCTCCCTAAATATATAGTTGATGATAAAAATGTATAAACAAATAAAAATTACACCTCACCTTTCAACATACTGTTTAGCAGAAGTATTCAAAGGGCTATTTGAACGTTTAGGTCCACTAGCAGCATTCATAGTAACAAAACATCCTGAATTGAAACTACGCCTTTGAGGACTTAAAACTATATCTTGATCTTTTTTCAAGCGATCTTTTGCATCCTGTGGTTTTTTCTATTTATATAAACACATGAATAATAAAATTGTATGATATACACGTTGACAATGGATATAAATATACTGTCTTGTATGAAATATTAAGTTTGGTATAAAAAAAAGTTAAAAATTGTATTCCTTTAATTGCTACATTTGAATCAGAAAGCTACTTCTGAATGTATATTTTAAAAAAAAGTAAAAAGTAACTAGATATATAAAACTAACCTCAATTTTAGCATCACCATTTTCTGTTGATTGGTTCTGCCAAGGTGGTAAATCAAATGCCACAGTTTTCGTATTAGCAGCCGGTTTACCACTAGCTACAGGTCTACTTCCCCTATAAAAAGTAGTTAACCAATGTTCAAAATATTAAACAAATCAAATGTTATTAAATAGGTAAATGTTTAAAATTTTTAAGAATATACCTAATGATTCAATTACTCAGAACTTACTTTCGAGTTTTACCAGCAAGTTCTAAATCCAAGTCAGGGAAGTTGTCTAAAAATTTTGGGCGCATTTTGGAACTGCCTAAGTTTTGTAATTCCAACAATGCTTCTTTGGTATATCTTTGAGTTGGCTGCTTAAATCTCACTACTTTAAGTTTTTCTTCACTAGATGTTCCATTTTCCATGTTATTGGTAGTTATTTCTGTAAATTAAAATTGAATATTACACTTATAATTTAATAACCAATTTGAAGTAAGGTTTTCAATATTAAAATATTCATAACTCTACATTTAATTAAGCAATTAACATTTAAAAGTTAAAATCTTTATTATTTTTAACTAAAATATTTAATAGTACAAACCTAAAACATTTTTAAGGCCATTTGTAATTACAATGGTATTATTTAAAGAATGTTCTGGAATATTTTCTTTCAAATGAGGCATGGTTTTAAGAACTTTTTTTGACATAGGACCTTGAATACCAGAATGTCGTTTACGATTTTTATTTACTCTACTGTCCATGATGTTAGTAATTTATATTATTTAATTAAAACTATGCTATCAAAAATTTAAATTAAAGAAAGTCATACATGCATTACACTTTTAAGAAAATAAAACACTGAATTCCTAACATCCAAATTAGTAACTGAATTATTTTCTTTAATAAAATCAAGTTGGAAATTCTGAAATTATTTTCTAATAATAAACAATTAGAGGATTATTTTCCCCCAATCAATTATAACTATGTATGATAATAATATTATCTCAATATAATTTGAACATAGCCATTAGCTAAAAGCCAGTCATGAGTAATATATTGAACAGATTATAATTAAAAACTTGAAAATGTATTCAATAGAACATTTTTATTGAGTATTCCATTGATAAATATTTATAACAATATGATTTTCTTGATATGATTATTATGAGATTTGTATGAGATAGAACCTAACACATCACAATACTATATATACATGGGTAGTAATAGTATTACATTTTCAATCTTTTTTTAGAGTTTTAGACCATAAACCTAATTCAATAAAGAGTTGATGTGATAAAATAATGAATTATATATGTTTAAAATACGTATTTTATGTTATAAGAGCCAACTTATGATACATTAAAAACTATATAAGAGTTAGTGTTAATCAAAAAAGTGAATCTTAATGAAAAATACCTAGTCATTTTATTTTTATTTTGCAAATAATTAGAAATCTGTGAAACAATTGACTTAAAACATACAAATATATATTAATTTAACAAATTATAAATGACTACTAGACCAACTAATGTCATAATAGTACAAACTACCAACAAATATCGCGAAAATCAATAGAAAATTATCAGGTAATTAAAATTTAATAATTAATAATCTTCTTAAAAATAAGTTTATAGTTCTCATATAAAATTATAATTAAGGTTAATATTAATTTTCTCAACTATAGCCAACACTAATTTGTTTTTATTTCATCATTACAAAATGTAAGTATTTGTATTTCAAAATTAACATACAAAATATTAAATATATAAAAAAAAACCATGACAAAATTAAAATTTTAATTTTAAATCTGTTAAATTATTAAATAGGGTAACAAGTATGGCTAGTTTTATTACATACCATTTAGTGTTTATATTCTTTAAATAATTTCAAAGTTCAATTTTTGATAGTAATTAAAAAAAGATTAAGGTTGCCATAATTTCATGAAGCTAAACAGGGACAATAAATTTTTTTATGTCATAATGATGACAAAAAATATAATTACTATAATGAGAATACATTAGGTATATGTACCAAATAACAACTATATAAGTTACTTCAGTCATGAATAAGTATTAAACTATTTTTCAATAAACGTCAAAAGTGTAAACAATTAAGTAGGAAAATGATGTACCTGAATAACATTATAAATTAAATTACTATTGAAAAAGTTTTGAGTTAATGTAATGCACAAAATACAAAGAAGTATAGGAAAAACTGAAGATAAAATGTTTCAAAATAGATACTTATGTTCAAAAATGTATGTTTTAAACAGTATGAGACATATTTATCTAGGAAAATACTTAAATGTCTTTATACACCAAGCCAGGCTAGCCTACTATTAAAAATTAAAAATGTATTCATAAAGCAGATGGTGGTTCCTTATATATATATGTATACATTTTGTTCATACAGTACTCTAAGGTTCAATCAATAAGGCATATATTATTTTGTTTATTCAATAAACATAAAAATGTAAACAATACTTTCATTAATGTTTTAAATGTTCAACAAAGTGTCAGTATTTTATAAAAATATTATTTTGATAACATGATGATAAGAATTTATAATTTACAACATAGTCATTGAATTATAAAAAGTTTATTGTAACTATTGTTTTTGGTGCATTTACCTAAACTTGAAAGTTAAAACTGGACCTATTGGTTAAAGAAACAAAAAATTTAGAGAATAACTACCATAATTTTCAATCTAGACATATATTACTAAATGCTATGATTAATTATATACCTCGAGTAAATACTAACTCATATATCACCAGTGGGTTCTTATAAAAATATATGTATAGGTACCCAATCAAGAAAATTAAATTTAAGCTAATTCGGTTTGTTTAGTAAATATATACTTTATCTCATAATTTAAACACACACTTGACTATTCAGCTGGTATATTTTAAATACTTGACAATTGAAGACATCAATTTAAAAAATATAACCGTGTTGGAACTCATACTTAATAATTGAACGAAAACTTTAGCTCACTAGAAACGGTGGATCAATATGAGATCTTGAAAACAATGGACCAGAAAAAAAGAAAAACCCCTCATAATTTCTAATAGGTTTCCCATTACTAGGAATCACTGTTCACTTACCTCCTTGGGAGTCTTCGACTAAATTTGATGCCGACTGTTCGGGCTGGCCGGAACTGTCATTTCCATGAGTAGACATGGTGACGACTGGACGGTTGGTGTTCGTGGAACAACGAGACAACAACCGGACGTCCGTTCAGGCGAGCATGTAAAAATCAAAACTGCGAAGAGGCGAACAAAGGGGGCGAAAAGGGGCACAAACCCTGAGACGACAGTGCAGCAGCAGTGAGAGTGTCCGACAGAAGAGATTCTGTGGGTCGATGCCGATGACCTGTGCGAGCGACGGCGTTGACGGACGGTCGCGGAAGAGAGAATTTGCTTGCTGTTTACTTCGTCCGCGCAGCAAGCAACATTGAACGACGATGTGACACTCGACGATTGGCCAGAGGACGGTGGACACGGGAAATAATGATCGACAACGATACGATTATGTTAAACGCGCTCCATGGTCGTAGCGAAAAAAAAAAAATGTTGAACAAAACGTTATATATTTTTAGGTATAACGAGAGAGGTAAATTAATAATAATAATAATAAGATAATAACAACACAGTGCTTAATGTGCGCGCGATACTGTATTGTCGAGAGACGAAAGTCAAGCGAAAACCGTTTGTTAACACGATAAATACGAATGATGAGAAAAAAAAACAACTAAATAAATATAAATAATAAAACAGTATACAACAAGGAACGTTGCTATCGCGGAACGACGTAAACGAGAACGAGCAAACGGGGAAATGAAAGTATCAAAGCGTTATAATATACAATACATGTTGTGTGTGTATATGTATATATATATATACATTATTATTATTATTATTATTATATTTCGAGTACGGAATTTTATTCTTCTCGTTCGGTGGGACACAGGATGCCCGGCGGCGGGGATAGAAACTATATAATTCGTCCCGTGGAAGAAACGCGAATTTCAGCGGCGGCGGCGAGTGGAAGAGCGGCCGACGTTATCTCAAACGACCGACCGCGATAACCAACTTTCGCTGTTAACACGATTATAAGCGCGATTTACAATATAACATTTAATTTTAATTATGGGCACTTGTATATAATTCGGACGGTCTTCGGCTTAAACTAGAACGCTTTTTGCGGTCTTCGGTGTTGCAGTTGCAGTCCCTAGAGCCGCGACGTGTATTGAACGTGTCGTGTTTTACGGTATTATTGATAATTATAATAATTGACTGTTGTTTTTTTTATAAAATGTAGTTAAAATATTCTTACTCTATGCATTCACAGCAACCTATTCCCGACCAGCGAAGAGTTGCAAACAATACGCCCAGCGTAAACGCAACAAGTGAAACACTGATCGATCTAACGTGACAGGTAATCTACTTGAATCATAATTTTCGTCCTGTTTCTCTCGAACGTGTCGACTGTGTTTTTTTCTTTTCCAGTCGATCCTTATTACATTATGGAGGAAATTCGCACCGCTGGTGAACCGCAGTCAAACGAGTTTGAAGCGACAGAGTTTTATTTCGAAACTGACTTTTACCTGTTAAAAAGTAACAAAGACTATAAAAACTTATTAAAATCGTTGACCATGCTTGAAATGCAAAGGTGCGCAACTATTCAAAATATTGAAAAACTCGCAGTGCTAAAAGATCGTCTCTGCAAAAATCCATCGTCAACTTTGAAAAAAATCTTGAAACGTGATGACATTGGTACATTGCAGACAATTAAAGTTAATGATGTGCCTGATATTGACTGGTCAGTGTATAAAACTAACGATGAAACAGAAAATGAACAGATAAAACGTGTCCGCGATATTAATTTACGGCATAAAAATGTTTCTGAAAAACAAGAACCACAGACTGTAAGTACAAATGAGGTAGAAAAACCTGAAACATTCAATAAACCCTGGACTGTTGAAGAACAATTACGTCTTGAAGAACTTTTAGTTGAATATCCACCAGAGAGAAATGAAAGTAACAGGTATAGAAAAATATCTGAAGCTCTGGGTACTAGAAATTTGCGACAAGTCTGCAGTAGGGTTCAAAAGTATAATATGAAAATGAAAAAAGTTGGTTCTATTAAATCAGTTAACCCAAGCTCAAAAAATTTTAACAAAAAAACTGTTTTTCTGAGTCATAAAAATACCGAAGCATTATTAAAACCAACTACATTTATACCATCTACAACGTTAACAGATGACGTCGATGTTTATAATGCTAATCATAACAACTTCAGTTTATATCACAAAAATACTGAAATGAGTAATAAGAGAAAATTAACAATTTTAAATGAAGTATTAAAAGACAAACTCTCTGAAAGCAATAATCTTATTGTGCACGAGAATTACAAATGTTGTGTGTGCCAGTCGTCTCCTATTGTAGGAACCAGATGGAATTGTACTGATTGTCCGGGTATTGGAAAAAGTTCTGATTTTTGCAGTGATTGTACAGTAGACCTGGTCAGGAATGTTCTTGAAGAATCTCCCCACCCATTAGATCACTCTATTATCCCATTTAGAAGTATTCAAAAATCTTCTGATACTAACTTTACAAGTCTAGTCGATCCTAATTATGTGCCATTAGTATTTAAATCTCAAAACTATTTAGATCCAAATTTTATGGTATAAATAATTTAGCTTTAATATGTATAATGATAGTGTGTGTGTGATTTATAATATCTTATGCAGACCTAGAAAATTAATACATTTATTTAGTAAGTTATATTTTACCGTGTTATTAAAAATTTACTTTTGTATTTAAATGTAAGTAACATTTGATTTTTAGCAATTATATATTATTATTCAATGTAGAACATATTAATGGTGGTGGGTACTATTTAATTTAATGAATTAGTAAACTCCCACCAAATTTTATATACCTTGTGCAGTGAATTAAATTATGCTATTTCCATTCAATATTATTTTATAATTAGTAAAATTTTAAAATTTTTGTAATGAATCATGATTAGAGTGCGGATTTGTATGTATTTACATATTTGTTGCGAATGCTTATATTCTAACTATTCCTTTATAGAAATATGTTACTGGACTATTTGATTATTTTAAGCTATGGTTGATATTACATAATTTTACATATTTGATCTTAATTATATATTTTTACTTCTCCAGTCTGTCCGTGTGCAAATAATTGTCACGAGTTGCGACTCTCCATAGTCCACACCACGCGATCATTTAATTTATGGCTAAAATATATAGGTAATTAATCATGACAAAGCTTAATATTGTACATATTTATACATATTATGTGATCGTTATAGCATATTATTGTAATTTGTCAGCAGTGTGCTGCAATGCTGTACGCGTTTTGATAAAAGTATATTTCATTTCATTATTTGTTGTTGACTTGTTAGAGTTGAGTCTTTTTAGTTTTTTAATTATATCACTGTGAATGCCGAAAATTACTCAAAAAAAAACATTTTTAATTACATATTTAGATAAAAATAAATACATATGTATGTATATATTTTTGAATTTTTAATACATATAAATCCGCACCTTAATCATGAATTATACAAATTTATGGATGAAAAATTTTATATTTTGAAATAATACCACAAAACAAATAAAACTCGATATTTTATCATTTTTATCTATTTCATAATTAAATATTATATAAACTACTGTTAATTATATTTATATGTACCATTATCCTGTTTTTTTTTTTGTAAATTAATATAATTGAATAGACAAAACCACAATTATTTATATTTTTTTGGAATTGTTTCATTTTATTCAGAAAAATATAATAATTGAACTAGAGCACAGATTTTAATGAACTCAAAAAATTTAATTTTAATTAAAAAAAAAAGAAGAAATTATACTTCATTAAAAATAATAAAAATACAAAACTTTTTATAATTTCAGAGAGACAGATTCACTGTTTTAAAGCTAAAAAGAAATTTTAATTCATTCCTTATAAATTATAATTAAAAATAATTTGTCAAAAAAATCCTATTACATGCATGATTTATGTTGATTATTTTATATAAAAAAAAACTAATTTACAATTTAATCATATCAAGCTATTTTAGCATATATTATATTCAATTGTTATTATAGCTGTATTTTTGGAGTGAGATGACTTATTTTAGTATAAATTATATTCCAGAATAATAGAATAATAACATCATTTCTCTACTGAGAGAGTAACTTAAAGTTACTACTTTAAGCTATTTTATAGAATAATAATTTAACGACGAAACATGTATAGGTTTACCTGCTTTGAGAGGTAATTCTTTTCTGGACTTTCAACTGGATTGTTATTGACAATTTTATTTATATGTTAAACCTTCATGAAACAAATGAAATTGATAAGTTAAACTTGGTAAAAGAAAACTACAATGTACACATTTCACAGTGAACAAATCAATAAAATAGTTATAACAATGAAATCCAATAAGACTGAAACGATAACGATTGAATAGAGAAAGCCAACGGTTTCTAACTGAATCGATTCCTCTGTTGAGTACCATAATATTGCCAAGTATAGTAGCAGTCGATTTGACACTGTCCACAAACGGATTAGTTTTTATTTGTTTGATTGGACTTGGGACAGAACACCTAGGAGAACCATTGTCTTGCCAAGTAGACATGGTAGGCGTAGTGACAATGGAAACCGAATTTATTTTGTTAGTTTGTTATACGAACTTTGAACACGAAAGCGCGGCTAAGCTATGTCATCATCACTGACGAGACGAACAAAGTCTTGGCGATTATTATTATTATTTCTCGTATTTCATATCGCTTTATTTTACACAGTGAAACACTCTTGAAAAGTAAAATAAAGAACGAGTGGGTACCTCCCCTAAAAGACAAATAGAAAACTCGGGCTATCGACGAGCCAAAAAACGATTGGAATGCTCGAACGTTATTGATTACAAAACTTCACGTTTCAGTCTTAAAACCGCCGCTGATTCATTAACGGGCCCTGAGGAGATTATTCGCGCAGATTACTAAAAACAGTTTGAAATTACCAAAAGCGGCCGGGTACCAGGTGCCGCAGACTTGCCATGTCGCCGTCACGAGTGTTCGACTTTGAATTTCCCCGCAAAACACCCGCCGTGTTCGGGTTCGGTCATGTTATTCCCTGGACCGAAACATGATTTTCGCACGCGTCGGTTGGACGACATTTCCTGTTGTCGCGGACGGTACGACTGGTTCGCAACAACCGAGTGTGACGTCACAAACGACGTTGTTTTCGGGGTCACAGCTGACGTCCGCCGATATAGGAGTACATTCCCTATAATCAACACAATTAATTCCTTATCAACATTTCTCTCGCGATTCGTGTTTACCACAGTGTTTATTGTTTATAGAAATACTAAAACGATTCTTCACTCTTCGTGTTAAGTTAATGGTTTTATTATAAGGGCCGTAGTACCCTTTATAGATCGTCGAGTGCTGGACAAGAGCGGACGATCGATCACTTGAAAAAAAGAAGCGCTTCGACTACGCCGCACGTTATCGTCGTGTGACGCGATGGCCGCGCAAAAGGAACAGACTGTTCTGCCCGAAGAAGAATATTTAGAGGTAATTGCTCGTGGACGGACCTAGATTTACCGAGTTAAAAAGAAATACTATTCATTGTACGCATCGTTAACATCACTATTGATACAAAAAACATTGTGTACACCAAATTCGGTATCGATTGACCATCGACTGGCATATGTCTACAATTTTACACTATTACAAGCTGTCGTTCAGTACGCTATCCGTCCCGTACCAGTTCAATGTGATATCTACTAATTAGCACTCATATAAATTTACAATAGCTATTTTAACTCCCTAAAAGTCCTTATAAGTGGTGAAATATGAATAATTATAATACTTGTCAATGAGTTCTCAACGGTGGTAACTTGTTGCTATTCAGCTCACAGGTTGCTTTATTTTTCAG
This sequence comes from Drepanosiphum platanoidis, assembly GCA_948098885.1. Classification (NCBI taxonomy): domain Eukaryota; kingdom Metazoa; phylum Arthropoda; class Insecta; order Hemiptera; family Aphididae; genus Drepanosiphum; species Drepanosiphum platanoidis. The sequence continues at coordinate 12,588,510 of OX402529.1, read as the reverse complement.
CAGTTTTTTACTGAGTGTTATAGGCCTTTGTTAGCTAAACTAAGTATTGTCAATGATTAACAGTTTCAATAGTTTAATGAGTATATCCTTCTCTATTTAGTAACTTGTGTGCTCACTATTCAAATGAACGTTCTATTTATTGAATATTCGTGTAAGTAATGTAAATTTCAAGGGGGTTAATTGTTGAAATTTGGTTTTAAAATAAAATAAAAGTTAAAGTATTGTTTACACATTGTCTATCCTGAAGATCATTGGATATAAGTCATATTTTTATTTTATTCACATTTATAATATTTCGCAACCTTTATTTATTTATAATTATGACCTCGAAAAAAAATTAATTAATTCCATATAAATATTAACTATTTTATTTGTTTGTTTTTGTTTCAGAACATTGGCAAAATCATAGAAAGAGACTTTTTCCCCGATTTAGAAAAATGGAAAGCTCAAAAAGATTATTTAGATGCAGTTCAACAAAATGATACAAAAAAATTAAGAGAAATTTATGAGAAGTATAGTTTGAGCAAAAGAATGATGATTGAACAACCAGGTAGCTTATGAAATTTTTTAAATCAAAACAATTCCAAAATTTATTGAAACATTTAAACTCAAGAAATATATGCTCAATATGACAATTATTTATCTTGATCTAAAGTCTCACCTATTTTTCAGTTTATTTTAATAATTATTTCACATTCTCTAAATTTCTGAGTTAGAAAATTATATTTATAATAGAAAAATAATTGTGACATCTAATAACTTATCATTAATTATTATTTAATTATTGATAATCAAAAATTTCTCACGATATTGCCAAACAACGCATATGGCTTATTTTGTACTAAATCTGTATATTATCATACATCTAGAATACATATAAAATTGTCATACATCTTATTGATTAAACTTTACTGGTCAAGTGGAATTATTTAAATTTGTATAGCCAAATTCTTTATATTATTACCTTAATCAACTGTTTGCAGTATTTTGTCCAATCTTAAGTACTGAAACATAGCATAACATATTGTAATTTAATAAATTTAAAATTTATTTTACTTGTTCTAAAAACGAATAATTTATATTAGATTATTTATAATAATTATATTTTATCAACAGATGCTAGTCCAGATACATTTGAAACGCCGCAGCCAATTAAAGGACCTTCGAGCAGTAGAATTGTTGATCCATCAGATATAGAAAATGGAAAACAAGACGATTCTAAAGAAAAAACCACTGGTTAGTCAATCTGTTTTATACAAGTATTATATATATGATAATTATTTTTAATGCATTTTCCAGATAATGTTGGATTGGATAAATTTTTAAGTAATACAACTAGTGAAGATAATCATAGTTTTAATGAAATCATTAAAGAATCAGAAATTCAGTTTCAAAAAAAGGTTTGATATTATAAATACTATTAAAATATTGGAGTAAAAACTTATACATGGTTTTTTTTGTTTTCATAGAATTTGTGGTTGTTTGAAGGAGAAACCAAAGCTTTGGAAACGGTTGATACCCTTGAAGTGCCTTCAATAGAAAATCAAGCAGCCAATAAAGATCGCCCATTTAATTTAGATTCATGGACATTTAAAAACAAAAATTACATAATGTATGTGCCCGATGGTGTTAAATTAACCAACGAAGAACTTATAAATATGGCGTCTAAACGACAAAAAATTGACCACTCCAACACTAGACTTCGATTAAATCCATTTGACGAACAACACAACAAACAACAGCTTTGCAGTTTAGCACACATGCAAACTAGACAGCTGGATGGGAAAATCGGAGTTGATGGCAAAGAATTAACTTCTAATACCCCTAAAATAAACGGATATGGTTTTGTTAAGACTCCATCTCCGGCGCCCGGGGTCAATCAAAGTCCACTGATGACTTGGGGAGAAATTGAAGGTACACCATTCCGTTTGGATGGCAGCGATACTCCGCTGACCCCTCACAACTCTGGTCCTATTTTTAAAATACCTGAACAACCCAAACGTGAAAGATTAGCTCACGCTCTTGCAGAAAAAGCTAGTGAAAGCCATAGGAACAAAAAATTTAAAGCTTTAGAGTCGGCCAGAAAACAATTGTCAACGTAAGCAATTATCATTTAAATACTCCTTATTACCAAATTATATTGCCTAAATTATTTTTAATTTAATGTATTTTGTTTTATTTATTATATTTTAGACCTTCGCCGTCAAATTTAATGAACAGCCCATTGGACCGATTAAATTCCATGTCACCAGCTGCTCGAAGACTGGTGTGTAATCGTTTGAGCAGCGATAGAAGTAGAGATAATGCTTTGCGGGCGTCTTACAGTCCGTCACCACATAGTACTCCATCCAGTTCACCATCCATTTTGGGATTAAAAGGTGACATTAAAAAATCTACTCCTACTCATCTGAAGAAATCATACGAAGTACCTAAAAACCTCACTGATAACTTGTTGAACATCAATGTTACGAAACGTTCGAGAGCTGTAGATTTTTTTTAAACAATGAAAACTCATGTTTTTGTATTATATTGTATGATAGGTGTTTATTTTTTATTTTGTAAAAATTTTAATACTGTTGTGTTGAATATTGTAACATTAGCTGCATCTTGTTCGACAAACGATATTGATATGCTGAAAAAAAATAAAATTTGTTGGACATTATATTTTTTACAATCGCTACGACTTCATTGTTTCCTACTTTTTATCTGGTAGATTTAAATTGCCGCTGATGTGTTTCACTAGGTTTTCTGCGTGTCCAATGTTTTGCTCGGGTCCGATGACTCCAGAACCCCTGACTATTTTTAATGTTCCTAAGACACAAGGACCGACTAAACCATACCAATACATCTGCTGATCAGTGTTTACGTGCACTACACAGACCTGTAATGATTGACAGATTTGATAGTAAATTAAAATTACATTTGCAATATTATTTAATTTACATGTTTGACGGTATGCTTTTGCTAAATAATTTCAATTAATAAAAATCTGCGATACATTATCTAATATTTAATGTATCAAAAATAATAATTATTTCATTTCAATTGAATGGAGATTATAATATATGATACAATACTATGTAATCTTATATAATAAAGGTTTATATAAAGTGTTAACCCTTTGATTTCATAATAAAACTAAATGTGCTGTAAATTTATTGTTAAAATTAGTAAGCTTAAAAAAATTTGTCAAGGCACTCTAAGCCATTTCAAGCTTAACATAGTCTTTGTTTATATAAAATTATTTATATTAAGAAACATCTTGATTATATTGTGATAATGATTAGAATACAATTATTTGTATGCTTTTATTTAAGTTGCAAGTATTTTAAAACATAATTAGTGAATACTAATTTCATCAAAAAATATTTGAAAAAAATTACAAATGTGTAATTGGTAACATTGGTATATGCCTAAAATATGAATGGAAATACAAATAATAGTTCAAATAGTAAGAAATTATATTATTTAGCAAATGTTATATTGAACTCAAATTTATAAAATACAGTAAAGCGGGAGTTTGTTGATTGACAAGTTTACTAGACTTTAACCGAAACGATTTTAAATAACAAAATTATGTTTTTTTTCCTATTTATAATTTTATTCATAACACAATTTTCAGAATATTTTAAATCATCTTTAGCATAATAAACTTGTAAACCAATCAAAATACTTTTTTCAAAGTGGAAAATCCACCATACCAAATTGCTATTGTTTTATCTAGCTTTTCGGTGTCTAAACACTACTTTTTTTTCAACAAATGAATGGAAAAAAATCAAAACCCTCTGAATTTTCAACGCAACAACGTTAAAACGCCTTTCCCAAAAAGGTATGGGGAAACACACCTTTCTTCCTATACAAGATCGTAAAAAAATAAATATTATAACATAATTATAAGTATTCCTACATTCTATAACCTTACACTTAACGGTGATTTAAAAATATCCGCCATGAGCTCACAAGTTTTGACTGCGAAATCGTCCGGCACGTCGGTCGTCGACAAATTCGTGTCGATTTGCAAAATTGGCATTTTGATTTCGTATCGACCGCGGTCCGCTGTGTTGTGTCTAATTTATTTATCGAATCTTATTTATTTATCTTCGATTTTAGAGCTGCCGATTTAAATACAAAAAAATAATAATATTATTAATAATGACTCGTTCAGCATAAAATTATAAAAAATAATGTTTTCTTGCTGTTAATACATAATATGTAATGTATACTTATGTAAAGCATACATAACAAATGTGGGCACAAAAAAACTACTTCGACCTGTGTGTTTTGCAACAGAAAAATAATTAATAATTGTTCTAACGAAAAAAAAAATGAATATTATGTAATTTCTTTTTTTATGCTTTTATCATAAGTACGTCCTGACCTCCAAACGTATAACACTGATATAATTTAACTACTACATTCACTTCCTATATGCGATTATAGTGCATTTGTCATGAGCTTATAATATAATATCGCACAGCAACCTTTGGAAAAAATGCAAAGTGCATCAAATAAATCCTCTAGTTATAATTAATAGATTTTAGTGTTGTATCTTCTTTTTTTTTTTTTTTTTTCAAGAGTTAAATTAAGAAAATTATTTTAATTAAATCTCATACGTACATGGGCTATATAAACACTACAAAACTGAAGCATTAGCAAAGAGATTGTTTATAATTTTGTATAGTATAGGAGGTATATAATATACTATATATACATAATAAACGAATTAAAACAATATTTCTCAATAATATTTCTTCATAGTTTGTTTTCAATTTAACGAAACATTATCCAATTTGTACTCGCCAGAAGCCTGAATGTAAAATATTAATCAGTTTTTATCTATTATTATCTTGGTAAAAAAAAATGCTCGTTAGCTTATTATTATATAGGTAATCTAAATAAATTTGAACCGACTCATTTAGACAATTTTAAAGTTATTTTCGGACAACACCGATCATCCAAGTCTAAAACGTTTGAAAGCGTATAACCTTATGATCGGCCGTTATTTATTAGAGTTTAACAATAATAATATTTAAAGCAATCGCAAATTACAAGACCGGATGCTTTTATGCAGCGAAACCACTAAAACTTACACATTTTAACCATCGTCGGTATGTTTATAGACTCAGACGTTTTCTGGTTTTTATTTTTTTTTCATCACAAGTATTCCGAATTACGTTTCTGTATCGTTATTATTTTTTTCATATTACTTAATGCCATCGCTCGTGGCTGGTAAATTTATACATTTTCCATCACAACAATGTATATATATATATATGTATTATATTAGGCAACGACTACGATACTTACATATAATATTGCGTTACGATATTACGATGATACTTACGACATTGGCTGATATTATAATATTTACTAGGTTGACGTGGACTTTCATTTTATTCTGATTTCAATATTATCGACTGTTACGGAGAAAAATAAAAACTGTTTAAACCGAGAGGAACTATCCGAACCGCTGTCGACACTAGTACTGGTCGTTTGCACACTGCGCATTGCTGTACTCTCGCGTGTCACTCGGTCGACATTAGTTGGATGCGCGCGCAGCTCGGCTATCGTTGGTCGGGTGGCGCGAACAGCGTGGCATTCAATGGCCTTGTCATCCCGGCAGTATCGCACTGACGTCGACTTTCGCTTATTCCGATTTCACGCAAACACACTTATATAAGTAATAAGTGTTATTACTATTGTTACATAATGACGTATTCGTAACGAACTATCTTATATCATTACAATTAGGTGCCAAAAATATGATTTCGCTACCTCATGAAAAAAGGTGAGGTAGCGGTCGCAACCCCTCCGGCGTTTATGTTACATTCTTAAGCATCCCCGTGTCACATTACAGGAAAAAAGTTAAGGGTGACACATTAATGTTCGATCAGAAGTTAGGAGACTAGTGTCCCCCTACGCCCCCCTCCCACCCACTTTAACCACTGCTCCTACTAAACCTATTTTGCACAGCCAGGGAAAAAATCCTGTGCACGTCTATGCCTGCGCACGATATTGTTTTGTACATTGAATTTTGTTCTCACTTGATCGACAACACTTCTTCGGTCTTATTGTCGTACAATTATGTACTCGGTTTCATCGATATAGTCACATCGTCAATAATTAATAATTATCAATGATTTTTATTAATAACACAAAATTAAAATTGATACATAGTAACACCAAAATAAATTTAGATACTCTCTTCGTACACAGGAGATATCATAATGTTCGCCGTTGTCAATTCATTAAAGCTGTTTAAATTTTCATACCGTAGATTTTTACAACATTAAAGAGCCCGACGAACAACAATCTATTGGATCATATCTTGTAATGTCGTGCCGAGGACTCCCACGTTACTCGGTTTTTGTTCCACAACTGATATGTACAATCTACAACAGTGAGATTAAATTTCTAATGTAATATCGCAGCGAAGTGTGAATGTTAAAAAATACATACATATTTTGAAAAATCGTAAAATCATAATAGTTAGAAATCAAACGCATACACCGGTATAATTTATAAATCGAGTTTATAAATATATGTTTCTGCATACTTCGAGATATTTAAATAGGTCCCCCGACGTGTGTAATCGCACGAAATAAAATAGGTGTAACGGGTAAACATTTTAATATCGGTTTTAAACTGAACGTTTATGAGTACCTGTCCTGCGGTATGCCGAGTTCCTTTTCGATAAAACCGTACAATATCGAACAGTAGTACTTGTTCTCCTCGATCCCGTAGATTCCGGTTCCGGTTAGACTTCCCAGCCCGCACAGCGATTCGCTATTGTACCAAAACATCTGTTGTCCGGCTTTGATGTTTACGACGACATGCTGACAGGATTGAAAAGAAAAATAATACAATTAGTTCAATATTTCTGATAATCGAGTTGCACAGTACGAGAACGTTTCGAATGGATATACTCATACAATAGATCCACAATACAGATTCTAATATGCTAAGGTCTTAGCTGTCATATTTAATAATAATATTTACAGATGTTATCATATTATATTAATATAATTAGCTTTGTGTTAAGTCAATGTACGAATATAAACAGTGGCGAACATCCATAAATCATGTTTAATGAGAATTCGAAAAAATAATTTGAAAGTAAATACGATGCAATAAAACGTTTTTGGAATATTGTTTATGGTGTTATAAAAAAATGTCAAAGAACACCGTCGAAAAACATTGACATTCGATAGAGTATTTATTTTTTTAACTTTTCAGAATATTATTTCGATTTGTCCGTGAACAATAAACGCGACTTACTAATTCGGGTGAATTCAATAGTTGACCGACGATTTTCGACGCGTCTTCTAGGAAAGTCGACGGGACTTCATGTTTCGGTAAGTTAGTAATGAGGTTAAGAGTCGGCATTTCGCTGTGTCGGCGCGATAAATTTAAGATCAATGATAGTTATAAAAATAGTTATCTTTATGTTTCGATCGGAGTTGATCAACGCCGCGGACGATACTACGCACGAAATATAATGCAACTGACAAATTCGGTTTTTAATTAGACGAACCTGACAATCGATACAGTATTCTGTTTTTTCAGTAAAATTATAATAACAGTTTGTTGTGTAACGAAAACGAAGAGATAAAATTATTAACCTTCCAAAAAAAATAAATATAATATAAAAAATATTAGTCGCGCAACGAATATATAATCGTCTGATACTATAGCAGAAAAATAATGTTACGTAATTACAAATTACATATTGAACGCATGTGACACAACAATAATAATAATTTATAATACTATTAAAATGAAACATGAATGATATCGATTATAATCAGGGTTCGGGACTTATAGCACTTATAATCATCAAAAAAAGCACTAAAATACTTCATTATAAGCACTTCAAAATATTAAAAATCCGAGCAAATACCATAAACACAATTTTTTTGAATAAAATATGTTATTTTTTACTGTAAATTGAATTGAATTACAAATTGTTTTTCCATATTACAATGATATTACAGCGTTACTGCGTTATTATATGTGATATACCCTAGGTATATCGTAAAATCTGACATCGGTATTGTTATGAAAAACGTCTTGATTTAAATTCGTTTCTTTTTTTTCTTTGGATAGAGAGGAGAAATTTCGAATCGATCCTCGGCCTCAATAAAATGGCAGAAAAGATCACTTTTCGTACCGGTGACGACAATGACGAATTTGGATCGCCGGTTGGCCGGTAGATATGGTTCAAAACCGTTTCACAAACACGAACGATATCGAGTTTGCATAACCAGCACGCCGTCCGATTTTGAATCGACTTCGGTCTCCAAGCTGTTTTTATATCGGAGATTCTCAAAAATGTTTTGACTCGGGGCACCCTTTTAGATTACCCTCGGTGCCCAATCCTTGAGGTAAATTAAGAGAAAAAAAGAAATAAAAGATAATAAAAACCAGAAGAAATTGCAACGGACATATAACCAACAAATCTAAAACAAAATATAAGACTTTTTATTTATTATTAATTACATCTACCAAGGTTAAATCGATTATAAGAGCAGGTCGACGATATTCTTAAATCTTGACGGATAAAATTATAAACGACGGACAAAAATATAATTTTTGTATTTTATCGAAAATAAAATGGGATTCTAAACGGCTGTGTGGGTTTTTTTCTATACTTATGTACATTATCGTATTTGTTTATACGCGTAATATAAAATATAAATTTTAACGAATCAAATACAAAATAATTTCAAAGGATAGAGCAAAAAAATACATAGAAAAATAATTTATTTTGTGTGCCAAGTTTTTTTCGTTTTTTTTTTTTCTTTAAATTTACTCTATGTTTAAGACTTTGTTTATTTTTTTTGTTCATTTTTAGGCGATAAAAATAATTAACATTATAATATTACAATATTATAATAGTATTACAATATTAACGTTTTTTCGAAAAAACAGTTTCAAAATGTCGTGTCTTAACATTCAATCGATCGAGTTTGATTGAATGCATTGTACAACTATATAGGTAAATGAAATGTAGTGTAAAGTGGATTCAAATTTTCCTCTTGATTATGAAATAATTATGGTTTTAAGTTTTTGAAAAAAGACAATCACTAGCACGTATATCTCCTTCTTCTTGTATTCGACGTTTCGAAACGATTACGGTTCAATTTTCCTTTATCACGGGAATTCGTGTTATAATTCGATTATTTTGAATTTTAGCGGCAAATTAATACTACGTCGGACGTTCTAAACGCACATTTGATTCTATGAATATGCTGGCCTTACAAGAAAAAACATTTAACGTTCCCGAGTCTCGCCGCCGCCGGTTGCTATAGGAGTTTCATTAACGACGTAAATAAATAAAATCAAACTGAAATTTGTTCCATTTAGTTACCAAACCTCGAGGGAGCAAGACGCATGTGCATTATTTAACTTACGATTATTTTATAAGTGAACGTTTAATTCTATTTTCATTTATGTACTGTAACAATTGTACCGATTATGCGAATCCTATACATACATATATATCAAAACGAAACTTTTCATACAGAATGCACGGAACGATGTCATGTGAGTACCTTATATTATATAGTAAACTTTTTTATAATATAAAACTTAAATTCGTACATTTTATATTATGATTTTTGTATTTTATCGAAAATAAAATGAGATACTTCACGGTTTTTTTTTTTACTTATTTATATATTTGTTTATACGCGCGTAATATAAAATATAAATTCTAACGAAATAAACAGATTATGATATCGAAAAAAAAAAATCTAAAATCTAAAAAACATATATTTTTGTTTATTTCGTTTGTTTTTTTCGATTTACCATCATTTTTATAGTCATATTTTTGTTCATTTCTAGAGGGTAAAAAATAATATATTAAACTAAAATGTTAGCGTGAATATTGTAATGCATTTTATAAATATAAAATAAAAAAATGTTAACGAATCAAACACGTCATTATAATTTTGTAGAAAAAAACCAAAATATGCTTTTTTTTTCGTGTAAATAATTAAGTATTATTAAATATATAATTTAATAGTATAGAACGCACTCATTAATTTCACACAAAATTTAACTTTACACCTGATGATGAATTTTATTCTTTGTCCTTAGTTTTATATACTTTTTTTATTGATATTGGTAAGACTTTTTCTGAGTGTATATTTTATAGTTTTATATGTTTAAATAATACTTTTATTTATTTCGTTTAATATTTTTGTGTATGTTTTTTTTTCCTTTCTTATTTCTTCTCTATTTCTTTGACTTAGTTTTTTTTTCTTTGTTCAAATCTAGACGAGAAAAAATTATTAATTAACATTGTTATTTATTTTCCATATTATCATAAATTAAATTAGAATAAATGAAATAAGAAATTGGTTAAACGAAAATTATTTAGCTTAAATAAAATATATATTATGCTATACGTATTTCTATGAATCGTTATTATAGGCTCCAAATCATACCCGTTTTTCCTTAGTTTTATATACTTTTTTTATTGATATTGGTAAGAATTTTTCTGAGTGTATATTTTATAGTTTTATATGTTTAAATAATATATATTTTTGTGTATATGTTTTTTTTTTTTCTTCTCTATTTATTTGACTTAGTTTTTTTTTCTTTGTTCAAATCTAGACGAGAAAAAATTATTAATTAACATTGTTATTTATTTTCTATATTATCATATTATCGAAAAAAAAAATCCTCCGGGTTATCAACGCTGTATAAGCGTATGTTACTTTTTCTTTATTTAAACACAGCGTTTAGTTTAGATACCCGTGCGCATAGGCATGCCATCGGGCGCGTCCCCTGGTTGCGGATAGGGGAACGCCCTACAGATATGTAGGGTAGCCGCGATATAGACCCACGCCATCTCGGTGCGGGTTGAATAAGCGGTCGCGGACAAGCGCGAGCCGGCCACTGACTTTGAATAGTCGGGGCCGGAGTACTCGAGCCGGCCCTCACCTTAACTGGTCGGGGTCGGCGGGCTGGAGGTAGCCCGTCAGTAGTTGACGAAGCCCTGGTGGACGAGGCGACCACGATGAAAAAAACGCTGAGCCGGCTCTCACTGTAGTGGGTCGGAGCCGGTAAGGTCGGAGGTAGCCTGTCAGCCAGTTGACAAAGCCCTAGTGGACGAGGCGACCACGATAAAAACGCCTGCACCGGTCCTAGCTTTTATTAGTCGGGGCCGGTACGGATGGAGGGATCCTGCTAGCATTTAGCAAATCCCTGCCGACCTGGCGGTAGGTGAAAAACGCAAAACCCCCACCCCCATGATGAGTCAAACGTATAGAAATTGTACCCCGAGAATAAATAATGGTCCCACGGATTTCGGGGGGGACCGACCATCAACCCGACCCTTGGACAAAACAGACGGAAAAATGGAAAACGGCTACGCTGGAGAGAACAGGAACGGATTGGACGCGCGCACGAGAGACGGAGAGAAAGGATTACGGGATTACGGCGGTCACTGTCGGATCGTACGACCGGTGGACAAGCACGGCCGTCTGATACGGTTCGCGGCCGGCGTGTTGCCCGTCGCCGACGACCGAAAGCCCGCCGCCGCGGTAGAAATGAACGGTCCGGAGACGACGACGACGCGCTCGAGAGAACGGGACCACTGCGGTCCCAGACAGATCGTACGACTGGTGGACAAGCAAGGCCGTCTGATACGGTTCGCGGCCGGCGTGTCGCCCGCCGCAGTCGCCGAAGACCGAAAGCCCGCCGCAGTCGCCGAAGACGGAAAGCCCGCCGCAGTCGCCGAAGACCGAAATGCCGGTGCGGTGAAAACCGAGATCGAAACGAAACGCCCGGAACGAATGGACGGCAGACGAAAACGAGAGGACGGGGTTTTGCAGACCACACGACCGGAACCCCCGGCGGCGGCTGCTACTACACGCTCTGCAACCCTCTCGACCACTCTGAAATTCTGGCGTCGGCGGTACACTTTATTCACCCGATTCGATCTCGGCATACTGGTCGACGAGGTCGGGTTTTATTCAGTTTGCCCGGAGATATTGGCGGAGCATATGGCGCACAAGAGCGCGCCCGGAACGGTGATAGACCCCTTCTGCGGTGCTGGTGGAAATATCATCCAACTCGCTATCGCAGGCCGTTCAGGTAACATACAATTGATTATTACTATTATTATTATTATAATATACGCGTGCGATTTTTTCGACTGTCTTTTCGTAATCCAAAACCGTCATTTCGGAAACGACTGGAGTCAATGCGGATTATAATTGCTACATCGCGTTCGAATCTGACGGTTTTTGGACTACTCGACCAACGATAAAATCATTCGTGCATTCTTATATTCCGTTATAAATTTTATGCTAACCTATATGTTTTTCTCTTTCATAGTAATTGCAATAGACCGGGACCCATCAAAAATCGCCATGGCAAGGAGAAACGCTCGAATTTACGGCGTCGAAGACCGAATTGACTTTCGAGTAGGCGACTCGTTTCGTATAATGGCAGGTATGCGTGCGGACGCGATTGTAACATCGCCGCCGTGGGGCGGGCCACAGTATGCTTGGCGGAAAAATTTTGACCCGCGGGACCTATGCAGCCGCGAGGACGGCGGGATGGCGGCCGTCCTAAGACAATGCCGCCGGGTGGCACCGACTGTTATTCTCCACGTGCCAAAAAATATCAATCGCGACCAGAGTATTCGAATAGCACGGGACTCTGGTTTCTCCGGCATAGAAATCGAAGAGGTAACGGTCGACGGCAGGCCAAGTTGCCTAAATCTTTATTTAAAACACCACCAAGAACACCACCAGTCGGCTTCGGTCATTACGACCAAGGCAAACCTGAAGTCGAAATGTTTGTACAAAGACCGCAAAGCGGACAAAATTTCGGACTATGAAAAGTACTTGACGCGTGTGACCAAAATTGTTGAGCAAATGACTTGAGAAAACAATTATTTATTTTTTTATCCCCGTTGTTGGGAATTTTATTTTTTACAAATTTTCCAGGTTATTTTTATTAACCCAAAAAATCTTTGGAAGCATTTGTTAAATCGAACACAGACGGTACTCAGATTTAAAATCGTCTAACATTGTTAATGTTATCACGGGAGATCCGATCTGGGGAGGTGGTTGTTTTGACCGTGGCCACGGCGGCGACTGTGACGTGCACGTGCACGTTACGGCGACGGAATATCTAGACGAGAAAAAATGATTAATTAACATTGTTATACTCGTATATTTTCTATAATATCATATTATCGAAAAAAAAAAATCCTCCGGGATATCAACGCTGTATAAGCGTATGTTTCTTTTTTTTTATTAGTCAGCTAAACTAAACGCTACTAAACACAGCGTTTAGTTTAGATACCCGTGCGCATAGGCATGCCATCGGGCGCGTCCCCGGGTTGCGGATAGGGGAACGCCCTGCAGACATGCAGGGTAGCCGCGATATAGACCCACGCCATCTCGGTGCGGGTTGAATAAGCGGTCGCGGACAAGCGCGAGCCGGCCACTGACTTTGAATAGTCGGGGCCGGAGTACTCGAGCTGGCCCTCACCTTAACCGGTCGGGGTCGGCGGGCTGGTTAGGTTAGGTTAGGTTTGCAGTGGACGGAGCCCTAGTGGACGAGGCGACCACGATGAAAAAAACGGGCGTGTCGCCCGCCGCAGTCGCCGAAGACCGAAAGCCCGGTGCGGTGAAAACCGAGATCGAAACGAAACGCCCGGAACGAATGGAAAACGATGCAGACGAAAACGAGAGGACAGAGTGTTGCAGACCACACGACCGGAACCCCCGGCGGCGGCTGCTACTACACGTACTGCAACCCTCTCGACCACTCTGAAATTCTGGCGTCGGCGGTACACTTTATTCACCCGATTCGATCTCGGCATAGGCAATGCACACGACAATGAAATGTGAGTACCTATCAATTAAAAAGTACATTTTTTTTTTTCATACGCGTCAAAAATAAAACTCAAATCTTAGCGAATAAAATAATTTATGGAGTTGATCGATATTTCCCTCAAACTTTTTTCCTCTTCATATTATCCATATCATTTTATATACTAATATAGTTCATTTAATACAAATCTGTAAAAAAACTCGAGATTTTGGTGACAATTTTTAAAATTACGTTAAGATAAATTAAACTAATTGAAAAAAAAAACCACAGAAAGAGCCTTCGTCGGGTGGCTTCTATCATCAAATTTTTCATGTCAAACAATGTAACTCTCATCAAATATGCTCATTGTGTCTATAGTGTGATACAGATTGTGTATTAAGTGTAAAAATAAAATATCACTAATTATAAAAAGTACTTACGATAATATAAAATGACGAAATGAGTAGCGCTCTCTGTTAAAACTTCGTGTAACTAAATAAATTGGTTACCATTTTCCTATACCCATTGTCTATCTATGGTATATTTATAATCAATGATAATAGTAATAATATTTAGATATCTTTGATTTTGTTTAACTGGGGTTATCTCGATGAGTTCCTGTTATCAATGTTATCATGTGTACACATTTGCACAATTTATTATTTTTATATTGTTTTTAAATAATTAAAAGTGGTGATTTTGTTGTACCGTTTATCGTAATATCGTTTGTCGAAAGTCAAGACGTCTCGTTCGGAACGAATCAAACAGATTTCCCACGAAACCACGTTTGTTTTCCTTCGAATTTGAAAATAAAATGGCTCATCATTTCAAAGAAGAAGATATCGATGGTAAGGCGTTTGAGATTCATTTAATAGTATATATATTTTGTGTTTGTTCTCGTCAGTAGTGTCATTGAAATGTGTTCTGAACATTTTTTGCTTACTTATGACTCTTATTGATATATATGGGACTTATCGACTTGAAAATTGTTTTCATCCCGCTGAATTACGTATGCATAATGGGGTTAATAAGTGAATATTATGCCAATTGAAAGAGTATATCTCACACACACACACACACACCAACTTTTTTAAATGTTAAATATAAACGGTTTTGTCAAATACTCATTGAAATTTAGTATGAAATTTAATAACATGTAAATGGTAATGTACACTTGTCTCGATGATAATTAGAGTAAAAATTGTTACGTTATTTCGTACATTTGTTAAAATTAATGCATGTAATACTTCCTAAAAACTATTACTTGTTGAGTCTTTGGTTTGTTCAAAAGCGACAAAATAACTTATATGTGGATCTAATATGAAATTTTTTTCTTTCTAGAGTTCAGAGAATGTTTTTATCTGTTTGCCAGAGAAGGTACGATCAACAAATTAGATGAACTCAGTGTAATTATGCGGTCCTTAGGCATGAGCCCTACTATTACCGAATTAAAAAAATACTTCTCAGAAAACAGTAAGTATAAATTGATTGGGTTGATTTGAAACTATCTAGATGTTTATGAGTTTTGTATTTCAATTACTCTTTGATTAGTGTTACAATGAATATTTTAACATGCAAAAAAAAACTTTCTAAGGCCATTAGTCTATTTAATGTTATAACATGCATAAAGTATTTAATTGAAAAATATTATATAGATTATTTTTCTTTGCCGTGTAAGTCTCGATTAAAGATACAAAAGAAATCATTATTAAATTGTTTATTTTCAACTACAATATTAATTAAGTACTAATCATTTAAAATTTTAAAATGCAATGCTAAATAAGTAAGTTATTATTTAAATTTTAAATAATGCTTCGTGAACATAAGTTTATTGTCTCTTATACTCACCAAAATTATTTAAAAATTTTACTTAGCTAATGATTTATTAAAAATTAATCTAAACTAATCAGGTAAATTTAATGTCAAAATTATAATTTATAATACTGTTGCATGCAGCTATGTATATTGATTGTTTTGTTTTTTTATTTTTAGATGGAAAATTACATTTTCCAGAATTTTTGAAAGTAATGCATAATCATTGTCGTGTGGAAAAACTACCTGATGAAATTTTGGCAGCATTCAAAGCTAGCGATCGTCAACACAGCGGAACTATTCATAGTAAACATCTTAAGCATTTGTTGCAAGGATGGGGAGAACATTTAAACAGCAAAGAAGGTATATTATTGTTTTAAAATTGGGGAAAAAAAAAACATTTTTTTAACTAAATTTTGTTTTTATAGTCGATCAAATTTTTCGAGAAGCCAATGTCCATCCAAATGGTAAAGTCAACTACGATGAGTTTGTGAAAATTGCCTGTGCGCCAATTCCTGATTATTACTGATCATCGAATTAAACACATCGTAAACACGATGACTAAATTATATTTAATAGTCTCTACTATGTCATAGATTGACTAAATTATTGTGGTGTTGGGGTATATTGTTGGTCATAAATTGTGTGTTATGCACTAGAATTTAGTCTCAAAGCAAGACAGCATTTAAATGGCATTAGTTTAATTGCATTGATTAATTTACACATCTTTGTTCGATGCATTTGCAATTTATTTTATGCCGCCTTGATCAACTAATCTTTTAAAGTAGAGGTCCGTAAACTGTATTTCAAGCTCTATGAGCATGATCTAAAAACATCTGAATTAATATTTTCAAATTAAAAATCAACGTCTTAAGTTGAATATTTTATTTTTATATAAGTTTCAAACAAAGTAGACATATATATTTATTAAACAAACTTCATCTTTTAAGATTATTATAAAGGATGTCCCATAAAGAATGCCAGTTTTAAATTCTTCGATATTTTTCTATTATGTATTATGATATTAGTAGTACTAAATTTATTGATTTTTCAGAATCTTCATTGAAATCTGATTAATTTATCAATTATTGTTATCTTTCTAAAAGTAGTTTGTGAAAGTTTAATTTATTATTCGGATGGTCGTCAAACATTTCACAAATTCAGAATTAAGTAACAAGTTTTAAGTAATAAGCTTAGCTATAAAAACATTACAAATAAAGTGAGAGTTAAGTGAAATTATAGATCAAAATGGTGTACCTAACATTCAGCAGTTCGGAAGACAGGAGTTAGCAATATTAAATCATTGAGAGCCCTAAATTAATTTGTGTAGACTCATATTTTATAGCTAAATCAGAATATATCCAGAATGTAAAAATATGAAATATTTACTTTTTCATAAGAAATTAAATGAGTTATTAGATTTTTAAAACCGGCATCCTTTATGGGACACCCTATAAATAGTGGTCCTAATTGAAGTTCCTAAATTAGTTTTCTTAGATTTTTATTCCAACTTAAAGGCTGTGTATACATACAAATTTGGGTATTACTTTTTTTAACAAATCTATTACCTGTACGACGAGGCTCCCCAATGATGATCTACAGTTTATGCTTTGAATGTATTGTATTTGACTGTATTTAATTTATATTTATTTCATTTTTCGTCTTCTTTCCGTTATGTTGAGTATTGCTGCTTTGTGTATACCGAGCACCGGTCCATTTTTCTTAGATAAAAATACATAAGTAATAGGTTTTCAACTAACGCTAAGGAGGTAAAGAAGTTTAACAAGTTTATAATGTTAACTATACTTTACTTTGGCCATGTTGTTTTTGGTCTTACAATAAAATTTTGAAAACTAATAACTATTAAATAAGTAAATATTCTAATGTTAAATGTAGACATATTCTAAATTAATATTTACTAAGAAAATGTAGAATGTAAACTATACGGGTCATAAGCCACTTTTATTTATTTTTCCACAACCAATGAATTGTAAGAAAGTTCACTTTTTATAATATTCTGTTAAAATTACTACTATTAATAAATAAATATTTATTATAAAAATAAATGTATAATTTTACCACCAAGTACTATTTTGTTTACATTTAACAAAGTATCTGGTTAATATTGATGTTTTTACATTTTCGAGTTTTTATTTAGTTATGTAATTGAAGTTTAATTGATTTGAATGAAATGATTTTGTACATTTGATTTCGGTGATTATTGCATCGTTATCTTTTAGTCATATTTTTTATATTTTCTAGAAAAAACAAAGTTTTTAAAAGCATTTAAAGCATTCTAAATCAATTAAAAAATCATTTAAGTGAATTACACAGTTGACAGTGTTTTTGTATTTATTATTTTTGTAATAATTATTATCGATTTTATATACAAATTAAATTAAATACATATTTACTTTTATTACATTTAATATAATTTTATTTATATTTAATGTTATGAGTTATGCATTGAAATATTTTAAAATAATAATTATGAATTAAATATATTATATAAAATATTTGTAATAATTATATTTTACATATTATATTCAAATGTTTTATGTTTATATATTGTTATTAAACGGTAATATGTTTAGTCTTATATTTTTATAAAATAAAAATTGAAATTTTCTGACTTTATGTTGCAATAATAGTAAATTTTTTTAAATTTTATGTTTTATTGAAAAGAAAAAAAAATCATTATCTAATTGTGTCTGTTTGACTTTACTTGACCTTTAGAAGCGTGACGGTGTTACTATTAAAAGTTGAAAAAATGTTTCTCTTTTTTCATAAAAGCATTTCTTTTGATAAAAATTCATATTATAAATAGTGCATAATCTATCTGATCTATTACGTAAAATACAAATACGCGTATAAATTTAATTTTGCTCGACAGTCAAATTGTATTTGATTTATACATTCAGTTAATTCATGGTCTGACCGGAGATTGTGTCGCAGTCCTTTGGTAAAATTAATTAAAAAAACAAAAAGCAAACATGTCTGTCGTAAAAATTAATACAAACGTTCCGGCTTCTCTTATTGATGAAGAGTTATTAGTACAGACTACGGAATGTCTTGCTAAAACTTTAAAAACATCTAAATCTGTAAGTATAATGTGTATATCGTAGACTTTGAGCTAAAATGTGTTGAAAAATATATCTTTTTGATTTGATTGACAGATTGAGATCTTTAATATATATTTTTGATTAACATTGTAAGAGTGTATATCATTGAAAACTAATTTTTAATATCACAATACCGATTTTGAAGACAAGATAAATGTGACGTTCTGTTAATGAATTGACATATTTTTTTTTTTTTCTAGAATGTTATGGTATTCATCAACTCAGACCTACCCATCGTCTTCAGTTGTTCCGATGGACCGGCAGCGCTCGTGACGGTATCAAGTGTGGAAGGTATTAATGAGGTCGACAATAAAGCCCATTCAGCCGCGTTATTCCCGTTGTTAACAAAATATTTAAAAGTCAACGAAGACAGGTGAGAAATACGATATAATATTATGGATGAAAGAATGGTTTGAACTTTTATCGCGTACACAAAGACTCGGATAGATAAATTATGATGATTTTGTACAAATATCTAAAGCATGTGACGTTCATTAAATTAATGTTGTTTAGGTAACGTCTTATTCGAATAGATAAATGCAAATATGGTTTGTATTTTCATAATCTTATTGGCCACGTACATCTAACTCATTATTTGTAGTGAATTAAATATTAACGGTTATTTAATTGTTTACTAGCATTGGCATAATAATCCAAATTAGTATTTTAGAACGATTATGAGATCACTCGATGAAAAGATTTTGTGTGAAAAATCACATACTTTGAAAATACGTTTTTAATTGCTTTTTAACTAGTGTAGCAAATGAACAATAATACTTCTAGGATTTGAGAAAAAATATTTATATTGATAAATGGCAATCTTATGAAATATAACGACCACAATACTATAGATCAAATTATACATTTACGATTAACGATGCAATCTAACGAATAAAATATAAACATTATGTAATGAGTTCAACGCTGCTTAATAAATCAATTTATTATTATTATTATTAAAATGATAATTAATTGACTTAAAAGCATGTTATATTATATTACTGATAAAAATTTTCTGTTGTGTGTTTTAGAATTTCAATTGTGTTCAATGCAGTTGAACCACATGCCATTGGGGTGAATGGAAAAACTTTAATTCAATAAACATTTACATCAAACTACGATTGACAGATAATTCTAAATCGATAATACCTATGTTCAAATATTATATTCTTATAACACATTTTAAATCCATCTTTAGAATAAGTAATATTTAATAAATCACTCGAAAATTAATTCCCATTATTCTGGATTTTGCCATCAGCTTATTTAAATTTTTTTATTGTACCTATCATTTCTATATTCTATAATTTAAATTGTAAGTATTAGCATTGGTATTAGCTAATATTAATAATGTGCTGAAAAAAAATAGCAAAAAATATGTCAAGAAAAATATATGCTTACTTTATAAACCAATGTGTTTAGTGGGTAGCAGAATGTTAATTAAATCAGCAACGTCAACGGGCACGTTTACAAAGGAGGGGTCAGAGTTCAACCCTCTCTTCTCAACGTTCATAAAAATGTCATGTAATAGCTTATAAACTATCAAATATAATAAAAACAAATGATGAAAATTAATGTTTTAAAAGATATATTATCGAACATGTTATTGTAATATCATAATCAGTGGTATAAGAACAACTCTGATAAAAAAATGTAAAAAAATTAATATTTTTCCGAGTACGAGCCTCCTGTACATCAACTATACCGTTTAAAGAAATATATATTTATATTTATTAATGTGTGTGGTTTCTCAAGCACGTGACAAAATATTATAACTAAAAGCAACCTACAGGTTTAATTTTGTTTGTTTATTTGAGCTTTAACGTTATTAAAGAGTTTGCGGTGCAGAAAGTTAGAAAAAAAATGTAAATTTCTAATATTGAAATATCGACTTGTGTTTAAATGTTTATATATTTTAATACTGAGTTCTATTGATTAAAAAGCTACTGATGTAATATCACGTTAAGATATGTTTATAAATATACATTAATTAAACGATTTTAACAGTGTTGTTACATAATTTATTTTTTAAAACGAGTACAAAGATGGGTTTTGAAGGGCGGCGTTTTAAAATCTACCCCCGGCTCTATATTCGCTAACCCGGCACTGACCCGAACCCAAGGTAGGTACTATGGTCAATGGTAAGTACTTACCGCCTGGTATTACCTGGTCTCGTACCAGGTACTAGGCGGCGCAGTGGCCAATTGCTACCGGATCTATTTCGTTTGTTTATTTGACCTTTGAACACGTTTTCGTAATTATTATTTCCTAAATATCACATATCGCCTCTATTCGGCGATTCGCTTGTCGAATAAAAAACTAAAAACAGAATAATTATAGGCTAAGAAAATATTCGACGATTTGGGTTATCGATGGACCAGGAAGAATACTTATCATCGAGTATAATTTACTTCGAAAATTCGAGTGAGAGACGTCTCTCTTGTCTCGTTCACGAAGCCGCCACTGATGATAATATCAATTCAAGCCGATGGTGGAATACCTGTATATAATAATAAATTAAACGAGTTGAAACGAGAGTCGCTTTTCCGAAAAAAAAATTCAACTCACTGTCATGTCTGGGGAGCGGGAGGAGAGCTCATACTAGTGACGCAACTCGATCGGAGGCCCTTAACCTATATTGCATAATTTAATGAAGTACCTACTACCTACATGACGTGTAAACGCGTGGGCACCGATGTCGGTTTATTTATTTCACTCCGTAATGCTTGTTCTTACGACGAAAATAACGATTCTAAATACACATTACAAACCGATTATTATTAACAACGATTAGAAATATGTACCAATGAGTAGGGAAAAAACTATACACCGATTGGGCATTTTGGCGTTGAGAATTGACCACATTTTATCGCCGTCAGATTGTACGTAATAATGTCCCGATCACATAATAATAAAATATATTAGGCAACTGTCGTTCATCGCTTTTGTTGGTTTTTTTTTTTTTGTATTACAAAGAGCCGATGATTTTTAGTTTCTACAGCCCGACATCGATCGCGGAGAAACACGTTTCGATCTACGTAATAATATAATCTGCATAACGTATAGAACGTAGAACGTCTGCACGAAAACATCTCATCCGTATAAACTGAATAAAATATTTATTAAACCGCGATCGGAACCATTATGACGAACGCCTGTTTCGCGATATTTAATTTTACCCGGTAAATCGGGTAAATTTATTTTCAACGCGAGAAAGTCTAGTTGGTAAAAAATACTGTTATTTTCGATAGCCGCTATTTCGGCGTTTCAAAAACAAAATGTTTTCAATGACAACGTACTTGGAGACTTTACCGAAAAACCATAAAGAATCGATATTATTTGTTACGAGTTAAAAAATATAACAGCTGAAGTTAGGTTCATTGAGTTAACAAGAGTTGTATCTACATTTTGTTTATTTACTTATTAAATATAATTGACTGTAATGTACGAAAAGAAAATACACTCTTTCAGTATAGTACTACCTACTGGTTTTTCTGCGTACGTTTTCGCGAAACCTACGCCATGCCATAGTTCACAAATTCTAGTGTGAACCTAGTAATTTTTTTAATATTGCAAAGTTTGGAGATTTTTTCTTTTTTTTATTATACAACAAATATTTAATTGACACGCTCTGATATAAAACAAAATGTGACGTAATCATAACGAGGAAAAAAATCTAGCGTGTTATAAAAAAAAAATTAATTATCGTTGTGAAATGTCGTCGTTTTTTTCATATCCATTTTTAGTTTTCGATTGCTGAATTGAAAATGTTTTCATTATCAGACTAACGAGTTCTTCACGGATAGGCCACAATCAGGATTGGCAATAAACCGCAGTAAGTGAACTTTTTAATATTACAATTCGTATTACTACGCGTGTGTGTTAGAATAAAAAACGTATTTAAATGAAAATATTGCCTTTGGTAAGACATAACGATACACTCTAATACAGTGGGAACCTGCGGCTAGAGTCTAGTACTTTCGTTAAGGCACGCCAACCACGTGGTTAAATAGGTAATACTTGACTGGAAGCTAATGCATCGTTATACCTAACATTGGATATTTAACATTAAAAATTATTACCAGCAGTAAGTTAAGGTTCCGTTTTTATATTTTAAACTATTCGTTTCGTTTCGACATTATTATTACAACGTTTATAACATACGTTAGGACACGGCATTATTATCACGTGTAACCACAATTTTAAATTTAAGAATCTTCTTGTCGGAAATAATTTACAGACAATCGTAGCCGTTTCTATGAGATTTAAGAATAATTATCGTATAATACAAATACAAAATGCATTTCTTTATCGTAACTAAGAATCGAGAGAACACTCCGTGTCCAATATTATTTTAATCAAAGTATTCAATATTATAGATACCTACTGCATTATTTTATGTCTATACGCACTATAGGTAATAATCTATTTTTAAAATTTATATTCTCACGCAGATCGAAAAAAATTATGTTTATCTAATAATGAATAACTTATTGATTACTTTATTATATAATATATTAAATATATTTAATCTACGAGTACCTCTATTCAATATGGAATGTAGATGTAGTTGTTCGCGCTGCGATGGTTTAATCTATTTTGATTATGCTAATGAACTTGGTGAGACGGCGGCCACATTCCTTATCGTTTCCTCACTTCCTATTTCGGCTTTAATTATGTAATCCGTGTTATTACTAAGATTATTTTTGTATTTCTACGGCATCGGTCAGTATTCTTGTCGTTTTTCCTCACGTAATGTGTGAATCTCTGTTATCGTGTGTTGACTGTTAGTGTATAATCATCGTCGAGAGTTTTTTCTCTATTTTTTCGTATATTCGCCATTGCGGTGACAAAATCACTCTTTTTACCATACTCATTATTATTATAAGTCATTGTGGCTGTCACACAGTTGTGACTATAATTATTATCTTTCTTGATATTGATCAAAAAGTACTATGAAAATAAATGAAACACCATAGTTGCCAAACCAAAGTGTGATTTATTTCAATGCGATCAGTGTCACCTTCGTCTTCCTGTGGTCCATTTCTCCGTAAGTTTGTTTTTCGTTGTTTATGTGATACGACCGCCCGTCACCTGATCATGTCAATCGTCTTCAACCATACGTACCGTCCGCCAACACCCGGTGCGGTGTGTGAGGGGCCGTCCAGGACTTCTAGAATCTGCATATCATCGTTACCGGCCATCGGCGTCACGTAGTTTTAAGCGTGTTATTCGAGTGTTTAGAATTAAATCCATTTATTTGTCCGATTCATATGAGCTCGGTGGTCATTGTACCACACCGATTTCGATCACCGAGACTTCCCCTTCCCTCCCGATACATAAATTCTATTCTTCACACCCATTGTAATTTATTTGTTGCGGTCCCTTCGACGTTCAAGACGCTGTCTGTCATTTGATTTTTTTTTTTTTATATTCATTTGGTTTTTATTCGCGTCCTTTCGACTGGTCCTTCGGATTCACTTTTACTTTTGTTCTTTTATTTTGATTCATTCAATCATATACAATGGTAATGAATTTTCAACAAATATTTAATAATAATGGATTATGGATTGTTTCAGATCAAACATGGACGCGGGTTTTAAAGAAAAACGACCTCTTCATCCTAGAGATAACGCCAATATTTTTGAAATCCTCACATTTTGGTATGATTGTCGTTTATATTATTGACTTTAATTCCAACATGTAGAACAAATGTAAAACATATGTGTTCAGTTCAAAAAATTTCAAATACATAAAACGGACAAATTGGCCTTTCGTGTACATTGGGTTTTCTTTTGTTTTAATGATGGGAGCTTATGGATAAGTTCTTTGACGTTTTAGGCATGTCACTTCCTGTTTCACCACTATGATAATCATTCGATTTTAATTTTACGAATTGATTGATCGGTAAACATATTTTCATAATATGTAAATTAAAAAATGTAATATACAATATGTTATTTCAGTAAATATTAATATTAATTAATAAATTGTAATTGTAAATTTTGCATAATATTAGAAGAAAAAAAAGTGTTGTTCCAATTATTACACTGGTTGAAAATAATTCGTAGCATATAAGTAACACTTACAGACTTATCAACATTTTCGAGGTACTCGAAGCCGCATCATAATTATTCTTTTAGCTCCTGTCCTCGTGACGGACGACCGCGTGACTTGCCTACTTTAAAGTAAAGATGCGATTTTCTAATCATTTCGCATACACGTTTTTGAGTATTGAAATTCGATAAATCGTGCTTATATCCGATCTCGTTTAATGTGTATCTGCCCGTAAATAGGTGGACCACAGAGCTATTCAAAATCGGAGGAAAAAGAGATTTAGAAGTAAACGATTTGTACGTGACACTAAACACGCATTCGTCAGCATTTTTGGGAAACAAATTGAACGAGTAAATAAATCAGTCGAGCTGTCACTTGTAATAGTTGTAAAAATGTCATATTCTTTATTTGAATGTTAAGAAAATGGAACGACGAGTTGGCCAAAGCGAAAAAGACGAATCGACGGCCTAGTCTGTTGAGGGCTTTGACTCAAATGTTCGGACCGGCGTTCCTGTTGTACGGGATTTTTCGCGTCGTAACGGAAATCGTGTTGAGGTAAGTACTGAAATACGTACACACATAACGTTATCATTGTAAAAGTATTAAAACAGTTGACGGCGGAACCACACGCGTAGTTCAGTAGTTTGAAGATTCTTGAATGTCTTTTGTAGACCAATGTTTCACACAGGGCGATTGTTTTTATCGAAGAACACTCGTCGTTATTTCGAACAATATTCATTTTTTTCTACATATTATTTTTTGGAAAATTTAACTCGCAGTTATACACACTATCTACTCGTAAAATTGAGTGTTCTTCGGTCAAATAAATCGAATAGGTGTGTTGTTTTAATACCGTACACCTGTAATATAATATATATTATGATATAGTGTTTATCAGCCGCTCTTCTTGGGCCGGGTAATCGCCCAGTTCGATCCGGACACGCCGTCTGACGAGTCCTCTCATCTCGGGATATTTTACGGGATCGGTTTGTTGGTAATCACTTCGATGAAGATATTCAGTTTTACGGCCCACGACATGCTCACCACACACTTGGGTATGAAGATGCGCGTGGCCACGTGTAATCTCATCTATAACAAGGCACGGTACCATTTTTACGCCACTTAAGGTCACAAACACACAGCCTTTTCAAACATACATTTGTCTTCTTGTTATTTGTTCTTTTGCGGTGTATTTTCAAGTCCGGATTAAGACTTTTGAGGCCTTAGAGCACAAATTTTAGAGACCCGAAAATGAAATTGAAAAAAAAAATGTGTTTACGATTATACTTTTACTTTCGTAAATCGTATGACAAAAAATAAAACTTTCCCCCAACTTTTGATAGAGCGAATTATCGTATCGTCTACATTTGTTGTCTGTAAAATATTGTTTTCTGTCGTCAATACGTCTTAATTCGCCTGTTGAATTTTCTAGTGTACTGTTCGTTCTGAATTTTGAAAACGCTTGTACTCCTCAGTATAGTTAAATAAATCTTTAGAGCAGTGTATACATCTATTAATGGATTTTCATAAAATTATCTTCAAACATAATATATTTTATTAGTAATGATTACGATACTAAAAAATGTGTGGAGCTAAATCAGATGTCTCTAAAATAATTTCAAGTCTAGTGGCCATGTCCCTCCTTAATCCGGGTTTGTATAATATAACAATTTTCAGTTTTTTTTTTTTTTTTCATAACGAGAAGAGCAATGATTTAACAACAATATATAAGAATATGAAAATTGTAGTAAAAAAAGGAAAAAAATGTTTTCAAATATTTACTCAAAATTACTAAAGTGAACATTTATAGCAATGTGTTTAATTTTATATAGGCGTTGCGATTAAGTAAAACTACTATTGGCGAAACCACGGTCGGCCAAGTAGTAAATTTACTGTCCAATGACGTAAATCGTTTCGATATAGCAATGATATTTATAATCTACGTACTGATCGGGCCTTTGGAAACGATTATAGTCACGTATTTTTTGTGGCAAGAAATAGGCGTATCGTCGATATTTGGAACGGCTGCAATACTCGTATCAATTCCGCTACAAGGTCGGTAAAAACAACAAAACCCGGTGGACTTAATAAATACGGTTATGCTCTGGCGGATCTAGGAAAACGTGCCCCGGCCTCTGTCATCTTTTACCGTGTCAACGTATCGAATACGCCAATCAGTTCGTTAACTGTGCTAAACAATTACAAAAGTATTAATAGAATATTCATACCTGTCCAATGACGATTGATTGTAATATAATTATTTATCGTATGGCAATGATATAAAATGCTGGGAATTAGCGCCTTGGTGAGATGGTATTCGTTATGCTATTTCGTTTCGGTTTGTAAGAACTTCCACGTTTAAAATAGCATAATATGCAGGGAGGGCCGCGAGCAGGCTACCATCATCCTCCCCGATTAATTATAATATAATATTAAAAATCAATAAGATAGATAGAATATGATAGATAAATGATTATTTCGAATTTTCAACGAATAAATGATTTATTAAGCATACCAATGATCGACCGTGTTTAAAAAATCATCATGTATATCAATAAAAAATAGTAAAATTGTCAAAATAATGACAATTATTTTTCGATCAAACGTGGCCCCTGTTTCCCCACCATGTCTAAATAACTCGAATCCGCCCCTGCGTATGTAAGTAACATATTATACATAGGATTTATTGATATCAATAGACGATGATGATGATGATGATGATAAAAAAATAGTTTGATTTATAGGTTGGCTGGGAAAAAAAGCTTCCGAACTCCGACTGAAGACGGCCATCCGGACCGACGAGAGGGTACGCCTGATGAACGAAATTATTTCGGGCATACAAGTGATAAAAATGTATACTTGGGAAAAACCTTTCGCCTATCTAGTGGAATACGCGAGACGGTACGTATGTTAAAATATTTTATAAGCGCATACGGAGGAGGAGTGCTTTTAGCATTTCAGAGTTTCAAATTAGTATCCCAGATTTCATCGAGTCAACACGAGCAATGTCGCTCGTTTTTTTTTTATTCGAATCATAGTTACTTAAAAATACTCAGTTTATTCTAGAGCTCTGAAATGAATGGTCGTTTTCGTTTGCACAACGCGAAGTAGGTCCTTCGACTCGTCTGATATTCGTATTGAAATAAATCATAATATGAACGCAATAAATATTATAATGTAATAACCGACACATTTGCATCGGAATATCTGAAACTGTGTTTATTTTAATTTATTGTAATACCTAGATTGTTTATTATCATCGGAGACCATTAGAATCTATTGATTTTCTTTATTTAAGGAAATATGAGAAATATGTCGTTCGATGTAGATTTTTATTTATGATTTCATCATAAATAGGATAATAGTTTTGGTATTGTGGAAGGCAACACATCCCCCCCTCGCGTCTACATGACTCTCCGATCCTTCAATATTTGATTTATAAACGCGCCTATGGTTTTATTCGCCTATCGTTCATAGTCACACGCAGAGTTCAAATATTGAGGGATATAATATACTAGAATATCAGATAGACAATAGATCCGTGGTTTGCCTCTAACACCACTCAATGATTGCTTTTCTCGATACAAATTCATTAATAAGTACTTACATCATTAAACCACATGTTATTTTCATAAATAACGAAAATGAAATTAAATATTGTGGTATTCGCGATAGTAATGATATTATAAACGATGCGTTACAGCGATTAACATAAACACGACTGCTTTAGATTTACCGATGGAAATTTATCAATTATTACGTCATCATTGTTATTTATTGTGTAAGAGAAATTTATTAATTGACACCATAAACTTCTTTATTTATATTATTGTACACAATGCTATGGCATTTTTGCTGACACAGTAAAATCGAACACGGTATTAAAATATTGGTTTTTGTTCTCTTGCCGTACGAACAGTAGTAGACGATAGTTTATAAATCTTCTTTGTAACCATCACCCATGATAATACGCAATCGATTTACTACGGGTCACTAAAAATTAAAGCGATAATTTATTTCTGAACTCTAATATGAAATAATTATTTAAAATATTCTACCATGGTGGGTGAGAATTCGAATGAAAAATCATATGGTCCCCGGAAAAATCGGCCCGATTAAATTTAGTGGTACTATGAGCACCATGTACGCCTACGCAGTACCACAGCGAGATTTTGTTTTATAATCGATTTGTTCATAAATGGTATTAGACGTCGTAATATAATATCATGTACCTAGGAACGAAATTCAATACATCAAAGGATCTACTTACATCAGAGCCATTTTGGGATCGTTCACGTTGTTCCACTCTAGGATCGCTTTGTTTTGCAGTATTTTCACGTACGTGTTGCTCGGGAACTTTATTACCGCTCAAAAAGTAAGCTTTTTTTCCAAGCATTTTGAATTTTGAAAATAAAACAATAAAAAAATCACACGAATCTGTTAAATTTGATAAGTATAGATGAAACACACAATTATTACAAAATCACATACGAATGACTGAATTTAAGTACTTTCCTACCTTTCCCCCTTTCCTCTAAAACTCTATTAAATGTCTGTACGCATATTATATAATGTAAGTAGAAATAGGTAGATAGGTTTATCGTAATATGAGGAGTTTTTATTTTAAATTTGAGATTTCAGAGTGTCAAAACACATAAACAATTTGATTGAATAAATATAAATAACATACTTACATGTCATAAGGTATATACTTGAAAATTCAAACCGAGATATACTATTTTCGCCTTCGTATTTGAATATCATCCAAGTGTATAATATGCGTTCGATGAAAATTATAATTGAAAGAAACAAACTGCTTTCGACTCTCCACTCAGCTCCCTTCCAAAAACAAAATCTTAAAACGACTTGTGTGACGTGCACGTCTACAGCAAGTGAAAAAAATCAAAATCCACATGGTCCGTATATTATGAAATTTTAAATTAGTAATACGAATTCGTTCGGTCTTTAGGTTTTCGTCGTGACTTCGTATTTCAACATTTTGCGCATGACGATGACGGCGTTCTTCCCCCAGGGTGTCGGACAAATAGCCGAGTTGTTGGTGTCCATCAAACGACTACAGGTATGATGAAGTATAGAAAATTGAATAAAAAAAATAAATACAATAATAATAATAATAATTGTTGTCGATTTTCACGATTTGTGGTCGCTCTGTAGAATTTTATGTTGTACGAAGAAAAATCTAGTCAAGTGGCCAATCGTTCGAAAGCCCGCAAAGCCGCGGCCAATAACAGCGCCGGAAAAGAAACCGTAACGGGCCCAACGACTGGTTTCGGCGACCAAAACGATATCGGACGATTGAGTGCAGATTTGGGCATAGTGATTTCCAACGCTACGGCCAAGTGGACAGACTCTCAAACTGACAATTCGTTGGAAGACATTAATCTAAACGTGAGACCCGGTCGACTGGTCGCGGTCATCGGTCCCGTGGGAGCTGGAAAAGTATAATATCATAACTTAATGGCATCGGATTTATAGATAAACGAAAAAAAAATCTTCGAAATATGCACTTGAAATTTAATGCTACAATATTATAATTGGCCGGTTGTTTCTTCATCACCAATAATTTTCTCATTGAATACTAATAATAACAAAAACCACGCGCTATAAAATTACAAATACAAACATTAAATAAGCAAAAAAGATTATTATTAAAACAAGAATTATCAAAAATCGTGCACATTTCTTATCGGTTTTCGAATAGTTTATTTCTAAATCATATTTTTCGGTATTGTGATTTAATATGATACGCGTCGACATGAAAAATCCGCTAGGTTATAACGCTCGCAAACACCGCGTTTCTTTGTTGTTGTTTTTCAGAGTTCGTTGATTCAAGCGATATTGCGAGAATTACCACTGTCGGAGGGACACATTTCCGTGAACGGCGTAGTGTCTTATGCGTCGCAAGAACCGTGGTTGTTTTCCAGTTCCGTTCAACAAAACATTCTGTTCGGTTCGCCAATTGACGAGGACCGTTATAAGAAAGTAATAGACGGCGCGTGATTAGTCAGGGCAGAGGACATGTAATCATAAAAAGAACGAAAGGAATTTCGCAGTAAAAAAATAAAAATAATAATGATAAATTTAAATCCAAATATCCAATATAGTAATATGAAACCACAGTTTGATATTTTATGCGTGCGCTCGAATAAAATCAAATACGTCGACGGAGAAAATCTTATTATAAATATAAAAATGAAAAAAATGATAAAATATGCATGTAAAAGTTAAAAAAGAAAAAGAGAGCAATAAATATGCCTCAAAAATAAAAATAAAAACCCTCGAGACAATGCATTTATATGCGAAATAAAGTTACGTAACTACCTACTACCCAACTTTGATTTGACATGTGTTCGTCATCGTTTTACTCTATGCTATCTATCTTTAAATGTTGTGTAAAACAAACATGCGAATCATATAACAAGTCTTCTGCCCTAAATTGATTGACAAACGAAATCGTTCGACGTTAATTTTTTTTTTTTTCGATTTTACCGCGATCCAGATTGTAAACGTATGCGCGCTGGAAACGGATTTCGAGCAATTCCCTTATGGCGACAGAACAATGGTGGGAGAAAGAGGAGTGTCGCTTAGCGGTGGACAAAAGGCGAGAATCAACTTGGCCAGGTAAGTCTTTAGAACGAGTTAGACTGGGAGAACAACAACAAAATGGTCCTCGAGACCTCCGATAAATTAAGGGTCGAAAGAGAACGGGTTTGGGTGGCGCGGGGTTAATAAACGTTAACTACTCGTAATTACGGAGACTGTTTTTTTTTTGTAAAGTGATTACTTTTCCATACTATTGTTTCAAGACGAATATCTAAAGAGTTTTCCCCAATATTTTCGTTATACTTTATTTATGTATACAATTTATAAATATAAATGTACTTGGGCGTAGACCGCTTAGAGCAGTGATTCTCAACTAATGTGCCTTAGAATATAGTATTTTATATATCTATTAAATATATTTCAGAGCCGTTTACAAACAAGCGGATATTTATTTATTGGACGACCCGTTGTCCGCAGTCGACACGCACGTCGGCAAGCATCTCTTCAAAAATTGTATAAAAGGTAAAGATCGAAATGAACGGTTTAAAAACTTACCGTGATATTAATTTCACTTCACGTTTTCAGGTTTTCTCAAAGAAAAGACTTGTGTTCTCATTACTCATCAGTTACAATATTTAACTAAAGTCGATCAAATTGTTTTAATGGAAAATGTAAGTATGCCACGCGCGTTCTGATAGAGTACACATTCCGATGAGAGAGGTTGGAGCTTTCAACTTCCCGTCTCGATTTTTTTTCACTTTATTCGAATTTGAAAACGGTTAATAACCTATATTTTTAGAATAGAATATATTATGTAAAATAATTGCAAAACAAATAAAAAATTTAGTTTAAACCATTCAAGACAAAACAAAGGGGCCGTTATTTTTATGAGTTACGAAGAAAACCGACAAATTTAATATATATCACCTACGTATCATATAAATAAAAATAACCATAGCATGTAATATCATGTAATATTAAATGTATAATATGTGTGTTGTATAATAGAAAGAATTTTTTTTTTTTTGTATTTATCAATTTTTATCATAGAACAATTTCTAATTTTCTTGGTTTTCTATTCGAAACTCGCCAATGACGGTCTCGAGACTCTTCCTTTTGTCTTGAATATTTTAAATTTAAACTCGTATAATATATTTATATATATATATATTTTGAAGTGATTTCTCATCGAAAACCAACGAATTAATATGCCATAATAATTCATAACTACTCAAACGAATTTTAAGACCATTAGAATTGCATTAACTGTGAATACTTTCCTGCAGGCAAATATATTGGCTGAGGGTTCGTACCAGGAACTCCAAGCCAGTGGTTTGGACTTTACAAAACTACTTGGACCCACGGTCGATACGACGACGGCCGTGATGTCGGACAACGAGTCGAGTTCCAAACACGCGATCGCCAATGCCAATATTTTAAATGTACATACCATTTTCACGCGACAAGTTTCCATCCAGAGCGTGGAATCGTCCGTCGAAGAATACAAATTCGGCGGAGTCCAAGAAGAACCGACTGAAACGGCAGAGTCTCGCACGTTCGGAGACGTCTCGATCACCGTGTACTCGGAGTACTTTTCCGCCGGCGGAAACGTCCTGAAAATTTCGTTTCTGTTGTTCATGTGTATTTTCACGCAAGCCTTGGCGTCCGGCGGAGACTGCTGGATATCGTTTTGGTACTGCGAGACAATGCTTATTACTCGTATACTTTATATAGCATAGCTGACCCGGGGCAAACGTTGTTTTCCCATATGTTTCTAGTGAACTTTGTAGTATAAAAAATAACTAACTTGTTGTTAGTATGTGGCGACGCCGTCTACGATTGAAAGAGGAATGGAGCACGCACGCACGCAATTTCGATAAAAATTACGTAATAATATGATATTGCAAAATCAATTTACCTTTTGGTAAAGATCGTCGGGTTTTTTGATGACATAATAATCTAATTATACAAAATGCAAATTACCACGCACTCGCTGATCGTTGCGTCTCAAAATCTAGCCCGTGAAGAGTTTTTCTCGGTATGAGGGAGAAATAATGTTCTTCATTTTCAACCCTTTTAACTCCCTTAGGGGTTGAATTTTGGGAAATACTTTCTTAAGGGGCCTCTGCTATATAAAACGAAACTATTTATAAGATCCTTCTCCTGACAATAACAAACACAACAAAAAAAAAATTAGCCAAATCGGTCTAGCCGTGCACGCGTGATGAGGATACCTGGTAAATAGGGATTCCATTTTATTTTTACCGATTTCAAGTGTTGTGAAGTATTCGAGTGAATGTGTTAGAATAAATATGTTAAATTACTTTTCTTTATTCTTTTTTCATATTGAACTGTTTAAAATAATTTTTCAAATATTCTTGTCTAAAAGGTATTATTCAAAATACTTTCTTTTCTGGAAAATGTAATTTTTCTTATAAGACGTGAGTAACACAGTAGTACGATATTTTCATATTTTTGTGTAATGAATTTACATAATATTACCCAATCGCTCTTGTACGATGTACACTGATTTATTCACGACACGAACAATGTAATTACCATAATTTTCGGAAAAACAAATTCTAAATTCTAAATTTTGAATCTAAAAGAAAAGATACTGTAAATATTCTTTAATAGTATTCGAGTAAAAGTGTTGAAATACTTTTTAAAAATATCCTTTACAACATTAGCTTATAATATATTCCAGTTGTTGTCAAACGTTTATAATTATATATATTATACGTTTTTAGGGTGAACTTGGAGGAAAACGTTTTTCGCTATACGGACGTTGCGAACGGCAGCGCTTCGACCGCCGCCGCAGAGAATAGCTCGTCCGGAGAGACCGACCGAATATCCGACACGTTGCTTTGGTGGACGATTTCTAGACATACTTGTATCGTGGTGTTTGCCATTTTGACGGCATCCGTGATATTGGCTACTCTCGTCAGATCTACCATGATCGTGTTGGTCTGCATGAAAGCGTCTTTGAATTTGCACAATGCAATGTTCAAAGCGATAACCAGAGCAACGATGTACTTTTTCAATTCGAATTCGTCAGGTTGACACGATAACATTGGTTACCCAAACGTGGTTTCGAATTGAAATTAAATAAATCGTATTATTATTATAGGACGGATTCTCAACAGATTTTCAAAAGACATGGGAGCGATCGACGAGTTATTGCCGGCAGTTTTCACGGATTCCGTACAAGTATAATTGCGCGACATTACCAAATCGTCGGGGGCTGTGAATTTGACGCACTAAAAAATCTTTAAAACGCGCAAAAAAATTTGAAAATTTCTCAAACGAACGTTTAGCTTATCGGCTACTAAAACCAAGCAAATAAACGGGAATTAAAAACTATCAAGGTTTATTGATCTAAATCGCGTAATATGACGTATATTACATAGAGTTTTGATCGATTTGGCTGCACACGAATCGCGTTCGGCTTTATCTATAAACGACTACGCGACATCCGTACGATCTGAAAATTATATTTCCAATATTATTTTTTAAGATTAAATTTTTTCTTAGTTCCATTTCAAATGGTAAGGTAACTGTAAAGCAGATATTACTTCTAGTTTGGTCTGGACTGTGTTGTCGGCGTAAACGTCAAAAGTCAAAAATACAAAATAATAGTTTAAAAATTGTACGTATTCGTTGCTCGTTGGTACCTAATACAAACTTTGCACTTATAAAATTACACGTTTTACGATAAATTAAAAAATGATGTATTTTTCTACAAATTCACAGCCTAATCGATAGAAATTATTTAAAATTCGTGCACGAAACGAAATTAAAATGTTTGAAAAATACATCTTATTTTCAAAATAGATGGGATTGGGACTGGTTGGAATCGTTGTCGTAATCGGATCGGTAAACGTTTATCTTATAATACCGTTATTCGTTATTGGAGTGATCTTTTACAAACTCAGAGTGGTATATCTGTCGACTTCTCGAAGTGTCAAAAGATTGGAAGGAATTAGTAAGTACAAACGAATATTACGATTGGACGGGGTTGGTATCATAGTTCATAAAGTGGCATACCACAAGTCGAGGCCAAGGCCCTCTAGTTATGTACGAATTAAGGAGGGGAGGGAGGTACAGAATTGTTATTATAAAATTCAAAACAAACTGAAAAATTGATTTCTTTTTTCTCTTCTAAAGTATTGGAAATGTAAAAATGAATTTAAAAGAAATTATTAACAACTTTGCTCAAATGAAAACTCGTGAAGTTCATTTTCAAGTATATACGAGTACACACAATGTTATTATTAATGTTATTTTAATATAATATATTTAATAGTTGTAAAACCAACAAATAATTTTGTTTTTAGTATTACATCATAGCACTAATTATATTTTATTTTTATAATATTATATTACTGTGTTTGAGAGGGTCATCTGGTTTTTTATATTTACAAAGTATTATGTATTATTTTTAAAATTAAAACAGCTCGAAGTCCTGTGTTCGCACATTTGAACGCGTCTCTTCAAGGATTAACAACCATCAGAGCGTTTGGGGCCGAAACAATTTTATCCGAAGAATTTAACAATCATCAAGTGAGTGGGGTTTTTTTTTTTTTTTGATTAATTATTTCAAATGCATTATGAAAATTCTAGGACTTACATTCTTCAGCATGGTATTTATTTATCGCTTCGAGTAGAGCGTTTGGTTTCTGGTTGGATTTAGTTTGTCTATCTTACATAGGCATAGTAATATTTAGCTTCTTCATTGCTGGCAAAAGTAAGTAAAATCGGTTCGATTGAATTAATATAAATTTAAAAAAAAAAAGGAGCTCAAAAATAATTATTGATTTAATAAAATGTTACTTTATTCGAGATTTTTACGGAGGAGACGTCGGTCTGGCTATTACTCAAGCGATCGGATTGGCCGGTATGTTTCAATGGGGTATGAGACAGTCTGCTGAACTGGAAAACCAAATGACATCGGTTGAAAGAGTACTAGAGTATACAAACGTTCCACAGGAATCTGCTTTCGAATCTCCAGAGGGTAATACCCATTAAAAAAAAAAAAAAATCAAAAGTGTCTTTGATCCATATTATTATATTAAATATTTTCTATTTAGGTAAAAAACCACCGAAGCAATGGCCACATAGAGGAGAAATCATGTTCAAAAACTTTTATTTACGTTATAGCCTGGGTATGCCGTGTGTCTTGAAAAATCTCAACTTCCAAATCAAATCGACGGAAAAAGTGATTTCCAGAATGATTATTATTTCGATAAGGTTTATAAAACGATCAGTCGTTATTTAG
The DNA here is from genome assembly GCA_948098885.1 of Drepanosiphum platanoidis. Taxonomy (NCBI): domain Eukaryota; kingdom Metazoa; phylum Arthropoda; class Insecta; order Hemiptera; family Aphididae; genus Drepanosiphum; species Drepanosiphum platanoidis. The sequence goes on along the minus strand of OX402529.1, from coordinate 12,551,838 downwards.
GTCGGAATCGTCGGGAGGACCGGTGCTGGAAAGTCATCCTTGATTGGGGCGTTATTTAGGTTGGCTCACAATGAAGGTTCAATTTTCATCGATGATTTAGACATCAATGAGTTGGGATTACACGAGCTGCGGTCTAAAATTTCCATCATTCCTCAAGAACCAGTTTTGTTTTCGGGAACTATGAGATCGAATTTGGATCCTTTCAACGAATATTCAGACAACGCTCTTTGGAACGCTTTAGAAGAAGTGAGAATAACATTTTTTCGTTAAGACTTGTTAAATCTAAAATAAATAACAAAATTAGATAATAATTGTTTTCCGATGAATAATTTTTATTTTTTAGGTAGAACTCAAAGACGTCGTCGACGCTTTACCAGAGCGTCTCAACGCCAAAATGTCCGAAGGAGGTTTCAATCTCAGTGTCGGTCAAAGACAATTAGTATGTTTGGCTAGAGCTATTGTGCGATGTAATAAAATTCTCGTGTTGGACGAAGCTACTGCCAACGTCGATGCACAGTAATAAACAAAAATAAAATTGGATTGTTAGCTTCACTCGGAATCTAATAGATATAATAATTGTGGTATTAATGATTTTCTCAGAACCGATGCGTTGATTCAAAATACCATAAGAAATAAATTTCAAAATTGTACTGTATTAACAATCGCTCACCGTCTGAACACTGTTATGGATTCTGACAAGGTACTCGTTATGGACGCAGGTAAAATGGTCGAATTCGATCATCCATACAATTTGTTAAGAAACAAGGAAGGTTTCTTGTCTAGAATGGTAGAACAAACCGGACAGGCCACGTCTGATGTACTGCACGGTGTGGCTGCCAAGGTAAAAAGAGAATAAATTATAAATTTCATTTCCACATGGAAATCTATTAAATTAAACACCTAACTCAAATGTGTTTTTAATTTGTGATTTTTATAGAGTTATAAGAAATTGGAGAAGACCAAAGAAACTGAGGTTAAATTGATTTTCGAAAGCTTAGATGATGTCTTTGATTAAAATGTATACATATTTTATTTTTTCATACTTACAAAATAAAAGAATACAAAAGAATAATACTGCTGTAGTTTATTAATGAATGTTATTTCATACTTTTGACATATTTTCATTCATACTTTTCATTACTTCATATCAAATTACAACTTTTGACTGTTCATTTTTCTTAAACATAATGAATGTTATATTTTATTTATTATTGAAAGGTTGAAATTTAATCATGATTATTGTCATTTATTGCTTTAAATTCTAAAAATATTAACTATATCATTATAATATTTAAGAATACATTCAGCATCCAAAATATTGATATGTTATATTTTTTGATTAAATTTAATAATAGAATTTGGACAAAAATAAGATAGATTTACTGCAAACACTTTTTATAAGTGTTGTAGAGTGCTTATTATAATTAATAAATTAGTTCAAATAAATGTACCAAATATTAAGTTCAAATATAAATTTAATAAGGTAAGTATTTATCATAGGTGTTTTTAATTCTTTAAGTTTTTCACAGTTCATAAACAGTAAAAATGAGTACAATTATCTGATTGTCAGATTTATGTAAGGAAAACTATACTTTAAAACAGTTATAAGCACCAACAAAATATCCCAGGATTTCTGTTTATGGCCAAAAGTTTTAGATCTACCACTGATCTAAGTCTTTTTTGTGTAAGCAAAGCAAACACTATGAAAATATTAAAACAATTAATACGTAAAATAAATTGTATTCACAATATTTATCATTGAGTAATGTGATGTATGTAATAGACAAACTACAAACTAGAGAGTAATCGTTACCCGATAGATTACATGTAATAAAATTTTTATGAAAAATTTAGAGGTAGTGCTTAGAAAACAAAAAGAATCTATTGATTCTTGAGTATCATTTGTCCGAGTAATAATGATAAATAAATTAGAGGTAGAATAATAATAATTGAATCTCAAGAAACATTAATATTTGAAACATAATTCCAAAATATACTACATGACTGAAATCTCATTTATTTGCATACTCTGTTTGATCTCGATAATGAATGAATAATATTTGTTGTATCGGGTGAAGTGATCTAAATCGTTTTGATAATTTAAAAATAACGAAATACATCAAAACCGTGTAAATTGGTATTTATTTAATAATATTGGTATTTACTATTTATAGTATTCATAGTATTCGTTCTCATCCGTACGGTGTTGATGGATCGCTTCCAGGTTTCGTCATCGTAGTCTGTTACAGTGACGATTAGAAAGCTGAAAAGTCATCAAGATTTAAAATATTGTATTGTTAAAAAATATTTTAGGCCACTAATTAAAACAATATATACGAGTGTATATTATGATATACACCTCCATTCGTGTTTAAAATCGAGCGGAGGACAATAAAATGACGTCGAATGACTCGAATGTCGAACGGTTGTGTTATCTATTGAGGAATTGTTTTCAAAATTAAATTATACCTCATTGATTGATTTTTTAAAATATAATAATTATTTATAATCACTCTATAATAATCAGTTTACTGACCGCGGGCGTCGTTATCAGCAGCCCGTCGAACGGTTATCACGGGATAGTGGACTATATAGGTACCACGATCGCGGCCGAAGTCGCTCGACGGTCGTTCGTCCGTAATTATTATATTATTATATAAAGTCTTTGTCTGGCGCGGCGCGTGCGCGTCGGCTGTGCGTGCGTGCGCGCTCGCGCGCGCGCCGTCCTCGCCACTCAGTGCGCCAGCCCGCCGATGCATAGTTTTTCCCCCGCTGATAAAATTTTATATAATAATAATAATAATAAATAATAATAATAATAATAATAATATGAGTAACGCGCGCGCGTGCGTGTGCGAGAGAGAGAGATAGAGTGAGTGAGACGGCGGTGGCAGCCAGCAGCAGCACCAGCAGCAGCAGCAGCAGCAGCAGCAGCAGCTGTTCGCGTATAGTTTTACTGCTATTTTTATCAAACGGGAGAGAAAAGTTGAGCGTAAAAAGTGAAATCGTAGTCGACGCGAACGCGCAAAAGACGTTTTGCGCCGTGTCTCCGTTTGCAAGCCGTCCGACACGAGAATACGACCACCGCCGTTCCCGTTGTGCGCCCGTGCCGTGTTGTGACGAATACGTTTCGGATTAACTTGCACGCCGCAGAGACCGTCCGTCCCGTGTGCGCTTCGCGACCGTTGTAGTACGTACGCCTAACAAATAAATAAATAATTATTAACAATAACAATAATAGTAATAATAATAATAATAATAACAATAATAATAGATAATTCTATCCGTTCTTTGGCAATACAATAGTTATTGACCATGATAACGGAACGGTTTATTATTAAAAAAGAAAAACTATATAGTCCGTCGCGAGCGTGTACAATTTTACGTCGTCTAGCGCTATACCACCGCGATCACGCCGTTGTTTTTGTCGCCGTGACACAAGTGCCTATTACGCATGGGTATTATTATTATTATTATTATCGTCATCGTCATCATCATAATTGTAAATTACACGTCCGCCGCCGCACTCGCTCGAGAAAGATATCCGTCGACGGCGTTTCGATTTTTGACGCTCCGACCGTCTGCCCGATCGAACGCGACAGTCGTGCGCGCGGGGGCCACCGATTTTTTCGTATCATAATCATTGTTCTCGCGTTGTTTGCGAAATCTGTTTTACGGGATTTTTCAGTTTCATCACTTGTACCTATACGAGAACAGTTCTATATTATTCGATCCGCCGTGTTTTTTTACTGTTTCTCATTATTCATATCGCCTGTCCCACCCCCCGAAGTAATCGTAATATTGTTATTATTTTCGTCGCGGACGTAATTTTAAAAAAAAATATCTTTTTTACCCTTTTTTTTTTTTCGGTGTTCGTCTTAAATCTAGACGTTTACACACGTCTAGTAACTGAGCCAGTAAGTAGAATAGGAAGAAATCTGTATGCATTTACAGTACACCTGCAATGTGCATTCCCCCTCCCTTTACCATCGTCTGTGTTGGCCTGTGTTGTTGTTTTTGTTTTTATTAATATTCCACTGTGTGCGAATAATTATCACATATATTATTAGCAAGAAAATTCTTTTCAACACATACTCTGTATGTCTTCTATTAAATGTTCTAATTTTGGTTTCCGACTTCGCAATCGGAAGGATGAGTGTGTGATTCTTTTTGTCTCGATTATTCAGACGACTACGACTTGTTTGCACTCTGCTGAAATTATGATGTAAATGCAATCATTTTATTTCTACAGTGCGATATGTTATGATTAGTTGTGTTTTTGCATTGGTCAATTACATTCTGTAATTTGCATAACAACATTTATTAATTCTGGGCTATTGATATTTATTTTTCTAAAATAAGAATTTCTAAAACAAAAGGTAGATGACATATTTCTTTAGTTTTAAATATTTGCTTACAACTTAAATCCACTGAATCACGGTCTTTCACTATCCTACTGAAATTAGAGTATTTCCTGTTGTTTTAATTCTGACTATACTTTTTTTTTATCATCAAACAACTATTTGAATCAATATATGATTATTTTTTCTACATTTCAAAGGAACGTGTACATTTTCACAAAAAATTGACTCCTGCAACACAGTAAATAATATATTTTTTAAATGTCTCATAGAAGTCAAAATGATATAAGAAATTCATGATCTTTTTTAGGTCAATGGATTTGAAGCTCATTGTAAATATTCTTATGGCTTAATGTGCTCAATGAATTACTATCCATTTTTTTGTTTATTTATATTTATAATTTCCTCATAATTTCTTTAATTACTGAGCTACCTACTTGAGCTAAATGAAATCATCATTTTTCTTGAGCTATGTACAATAAAACCATTCATAAGAGATTTAATTTGTATTATTCTCTTTGTTTATAAGCTATAATCATTATTTGTTTAGAAATGTTTTAAAACAAAAGTACCTATCTATTGCTTTTTATTTTATAGTTTTACTTACTCCTGTATAACATAAATAAATTAGATTAACTAGTATATTCTATATTTTTAGAGAAAATTGAAATTGAAACTACTGTCATTTGATTTTATTCATTTCCTTGATATTCAAGGTTAAACACATTGATAAAATAAAATAAATGACTGTTAAATCAATTCCAAAAATGGTAATGTCTGGTATAATTGCATTTACTTAAAATATTAGGTACACAATTTAATTTCTAAATAAGTCCATATTTAACATTTAAACATAATTAAATAAGTTGAATTATAATATTAGATTCTGAGCAGTCAAAATAATATTTTTATTTTATTCTAAATATTTAGGTATTTTTTCATAGATTATCATTATTTGAAGAATTTAAAAAGGGTTTACAGATGGTTATAGGTATTGTTATGAAATATAAAATAGCAGATTGTTTGGTAGATTTATTAAAAATTGATAATTTAAATATTTTTATGACATGGGATGGTATTCAGTCATTTGTCTATGAGAAGTAGGTTTTTAAATAACATGAAATATCAATATGTAGATTACAAATCAAGGGCGAGGAGCAAATGCTGTTAAAAATAAAACAGTTATACAAAATATTAAAAAAGCTAGATTTTTTTTATCAGATTAAAATATAATGCAGAAGAAAATGAAAAACTGCTGCACTATAATAACTTTCAAAGAACACTTGAGTCAACTGTAGTAAAAAAAACTGTTGTTTAAACCAACCAAATGGTTATTAATAATAAATTGTAAGAATTATAAAATAAAATTCATGTTTATACATTTCAATTTCATATGATACAACTAATTCAAATAAATTAAATCAATGCTTAAAAATTATTAATGGTGTTGGAGTGTATAAATATTGATTGCAATATCTTTCCAAATTAATTAAATTAAATGATTTAATAGCCAAAAATTAACTTGTGGTTGAATTAGTTTTAAAATTAAATACCATTCTTATCAAAAATATCAGTAAATTATAGCAAATATTTATTAATTATTATTTAGGTATGATTATTTTATAATTAAAAAATATTTTTATAGCTTAAAGACTGAATGCTAACAAAATATTATTCGTAGGTATCACTGTTGAAACTCATTTATATATATGTAAATTATTTTATTGTCCTGATTATTTTTAAATATTATTGGCTCTACAATTATATCGAGACTTACCTTTACAAATTTAGCATTTAAATTTCTATGTATAATATCTTGGTAGTTGACAAGAAAAATGTATTATTTTATCATACTTATGTAATTTAATAAGTAAACATTAAGAAACTGTATGGTCCATCGGGATAAGTAATAATTAGTATCGATATTGAAAAGAGGTATTGGATTTCAAGTATTTTAATATTTCTAATGTTTCAGCTAATATCATCTAACTGAACATCATCTATGTTTCATCTAACCTTTTGAATTTATGGACTGATAATATGATTTCATGTAAATAATAAGTCATAAATGGATTACCTTTTAGACTGCATATCAATACATTCCATTCAATGTTAATTAAGATTTATTAATTAAACTGTTTAATAAATTTATAATTTGAAGTACTTTAGAATCAAGATAACTTGTCCCTAGTAGAAGTCAACACATTTAATCTAATAATATATAATACTTGATAATAAGTATATATGTATATTGTATATGGGTATTTTGTACATAGTAGTTTGATTTGACTGCCTGCCTATAGAAATCATATTGTTAGTATTAATTGTAATATTTATTTCATGTAGGTAATTTAAGTTTTTTTTCAAATTATTTTTACTTTTGATTAAAATTATTCAATTTTATTTTTGTTGTAGGTTATTCCATGACACAATGAGTGAGTTAGACACCCCAATGGAAGTGGACGAAAGCAATGATTCTAAAGAACTGGATATTAATGTCAACATTGTTTCTGAGTGGCTAACGAAATTTGATTCTAATACCTTGACTGAATCAGATTTTCGTAATTACTGGAAATTATGGGTTCCTCTCATACTGAAACCAGAAATACAAGGCAATTCTTTAGAATGGTCTTTCAATGAACCCAAAGCAGAAAAGCTCTTATTCAACACACTCGAAGAATTCATATGCAGTGGGAACAGTATTGAAGTACTACGAGGTCTGACACAACAGAATTACCCGCCTTCAGTATGTGGCCGAGTATTCAAAATGGGTGAGCCGACATATAATTGTCGGGAATGTGGAATGGACCTTACGTGTGTGTTGTGTGTTGATTGTTTCAAGCGATCTCCACATAAAAATCATAAATACAAAATGGGAACATCTTATGGAGGTGGTTGCTGTGACTGTGGTGACGTGGAAGCTTGGAAACGGGATGCTTACTGTCAAACTCACAAGCTTGGTCTAGAGAAAAAACATGTTAATTTGAATTTATTGACAGTCGATATGGAGAACCGTGCTCACTTAGTTTTCGAATGTGTTCTCCGTTATGCTCGTACATTGCTTACTCTTGAAGATTCGCCCATGTTGCCCGCCGGACTAGATAATGATGATAAGATGGATGATTCATTTAGCTTATATAGAAATCAGGAAGATAGTTTTTGTACAGTTCTTTACAATGATGAAACACACACATTTGATCAAGTTATAACAACACTTACCAGGTTCATCAAGTGTCCGCAGCGAGAATCTATCGATTATGTTACGTCTATTGATCGAGAAGGCAGGGCTGTTGTGAAATGTGCTGGCTTCAATCAATGCGAAGATCTAAAACAAGAAATCGAAAAGTTTACTTCACGTCACGGTGGCAAATCATTGAAAACGGTTGTAGTTCATTCCTATGTCATCGCTCATCAAATATATGCACTTAGATTGCTTACATGGATGCAAAATCTATTGGGATATTCAGAACGTTTGAGAGCAGTGTTTTCAAAAGTAGTACTTGCAACGACACCTTCTGAAGGTTGTATTATTGAAAGTGTATTACGCAAAGACACCACATTATGGAAATCGGCAAGGCTACATTGGCATAAACTTTTCATTGCTGGTATGTTCATAGAATACGAGAACAAAAAGGAATTCGCCAAGGTATTTACAAAGAATTATGGAGCTATTATGAAGGATTTTATCAACGACGACCATGATTATTCGTATTCTGTCGCTTCATTGGGGGTGCAAATATTTACTGTTCCCACATTAGCTAATTACCTAATGGCTCATCACAATGTCTTGTATCAACTTTTGAATACATTTCTATCAGAGTGTTCACATAAAGTAAACAAACAAGGCAAGTTAGAATTTGAACGAAACACTTCAACTTCAACTTTCAAAAGAGCACAGCATGTTCTCGGAGACATTCGTTATCTGTTGGGTTGTGTGCCGGAAACATGGAACGACGAATTGAGAAAATCATTTTATCATGCTATTTCTTTGGTCTTAAAAATACTTAATTACATGCAAAATATGGATACTGTCACTCGGCAAGTGGGTCAACACATGGAATATGAACCAGAATGGGAAACCGCGTTCAATTTGCATATTAAATTGAGACCTTTAATTACCAAGATATTGTTGTGGTGTGGATCTGACAGTAAAGTTCTGAAAACTGTGTACAGAATGACTTTGAATAAAATTTGGGAAAATCCCATTTTAGATCCTCAAAGACCTTCTATGATTAAAGAACTGATGGACTATAAAGTTTTCTGTATCGATTATGACGTATCAATTGAACCCGTGTCTATTCACCTTCCATTATCTAGATTTCTTGCCGGACTCCATTTATATTTAGACCGTTACGACCTGAGCTTTGAACATTCTGAGTTGCAGACCTCAAAACAGACACCTGAACAGATAATTGAACCAGTCCTTCGTGCTTTAGTTTTAATATCACAAGTGCACGCAGGAATGTGGAGACGTAATGGATATTCACTGTTAAATCAAATATATTTATATCATAATTCCAAATGTCGTATGGAAATGTTAGACAAGGATATTGTGTTACTTCAAATGGGAGCATCGTTAATCCAAAGTAATGAATTCTTGATACACTTGCTGAACAAATTCAATCTATTAAAATGGGCACATCCTAATTTTGAAACAAACTTGCTAAACGGATCAGAAGACGAATCTATCCGCCAAACAATTAGTCTAGTTGAAGAATTTTTAACTCTTATCATTACCATAGTTGGTGAAAGGTATACTCCTGGTGTTGGAAAAGTAACTTTTGATGATTGTATAAAAAAAGAAGTAATACAACAGTTATGTGTAGAGCCAATGCCACATTCGGAATTAAACAAGGCTCTTGTAAATATTGTCGAAGATGAAGAATGTTTAGAACATGTAATAAACGATGTAGCAGTTTTCAAAAAAACACGAGGAAAAGGCGTTTATGAATTGAAACCTATTTATTACAACGATTATAATGTGTTCTTTTATCATTACTCTAGAGAAGAAATGTCAAAGTCCGAAGAAGAACAAAGAAAACGGAGAAAAGCCGCCGGTGAATTAGAATGTTGTCCTCCTCCTAGCTTACCACTGTTTAGTGATGCCTTTGCGAAGATTGCCAATTTAATGCAGTGTGAAATAATGTTTTATATTATGAAATTGATATTAGATAGAACAGTAAATTTAAGAAGTAGAAGCTTTTCAGAATCTCAGCTCCATAAAATCCTTCATCTCATTGGATACGCGCTTCACGAAGAAGAAAAACAACAAAGCCCTAATTTCAACTTTACTGAACGTGCTGAATGTTATGGAATCGAAGCAGCATTGGACGAGCTTAGGCGTAGTCCAAGAGTCGAAGCTTATAAAGACTTGGCCACGTGGACGCTAAACAAATTCAAACAAGTATCTTCACCAAAGAAAATGAGTGATAAAGCAGAAATTGTAGAATACATGGAAGGTATAAAGAATCATGATATTGAAGTAGAAAAGGAGAAAAGGACCAAACTAGCAGCTCAGCGTAGAGCTGCCGTTATGGCTCAAATGGCTCTGATGCAAAAAAATTTCATGAAAGATAATGCTGTACTGTTTGAAAACACTTCTACCTATTCAGAATCTCATCAGGATTCTTCTAACATGGATGTTCTAGAAAACATCAGTGAACTTTCTGTAGCCCTGGGTCCTCATCAAACCAAAGCCAGTACTTTCGACAATAGATATACGTGTATATTGTGCCAAGAAGAACAGCTGGTGGCCCATGACAGCCAAGCAATGGTTTTAGCTACTTTTGTACAAAAATCATCTGTTCTCTGTCAAGTGAGAAACAGTTCGGAAAATGTTAATGAAAACATAACTGATCCGTACTATGTACCTGCCAACTTTGGTCATTCTCCCCACATTTCAACCTGCGGACACGTTATGCACGTTATTTGTTGGCAAAAACATTTTGACATGATTCTAGCTAAAGAAAACAGAAGACCTTATCGATTAAGGCATTCGCTGAGTTTTGATGTGCATAAAAATGAATATTTATGTCCACTTTGCGAAGGACTTTGCAATACCGTCATACCACTGTTACCGCCCATTTCCAGCTTTACAGAGCCAGAAAACATGAAAACATATGAAAATCTAACGTTTGAAAATTGGTTAGAGGGATTAAACATGGCGTTGAAACAGAGTAAAATCGTTAAACCTAATAAAATCTCAGAGAAATCTTCTATGGAACCAATTGTTGTTCCACAATCGACTAGCCCAGAACTTCTTGAACCCGAACGTCGACGAACTCCCATCAGAAGAGATGCTACATTAGACCTGCTCACTACTGCTACCAATATGGGCGCTAATAATATGGCTCAAGTGATTGTGATTCGAGAAAACCTCGAGGTCACACAAGACGAAGAGGACGATGAGGAAGAAGTTTTACCGCCTACCAATTTGTTTTCCATAGGAACCAATGATTTTATAATGCAAATATTGATGTTCGACAAGTCGTCACCAATGGCCGTACCAAAAGTGTCTGTGTACAAAAATAGTGAACTTTCAACTAGCTTAGTCGATACGATATTGAAATTTGCTCACGGTATTTATTCAAAAGCTACTGGTATTAATAATCCACACCCAGACAATAATCAAATCCCACTGATGACGTGGAAAGCATGTGCTTACACGATACATTCAAACGAAGTGATTCTCCGCTATAATAATAAGCCTTTACTCGGTGAATTATCGTGTCGACAAAAAGACTGTCTCCAGGGAGTGGTTCGCGTTTCAGGGATTCTTAGTTCAGTGTGGAAAAAGGAACACGAAATTAATTTACATGCGCTCAGACTTATATCCCTGGCAATTGACAATGGCGGAGACAAGTCTATCGGTTTACTTGATTGGGATGCTTTTGGAATGTTGGTTTCGTTGACTATGACTCTGCCGAGTTTATATTATACCGAAGTTCCTGGGCCTGCCCCCAGGGGAACCATGTTAGATTTCCACACTTTACTTTTGATGTTCACTGCAAACTTGTTACAAATCATACTGACCATTGACATCGAAGAAGACATGGGTGAACTGTTTGAAACTGATGACGAAGTAGAAGACACTCATTGTTTGGCCAATTTGGTTTATAAGCTCCGCGGCATTAGCATCAAGAATACAGTAGGGGTTTGGAACAAAATAGAAAGCTGCGCCGTACCATTTTTGCGTTGTTGTTCATTGTTTTATCATTTCCTCACGGGCGTTCCAGCTTCAGAAGCTTTAACTGAAGTCAATGGAGATACGTACCATAATATGTGTTGTTATTTGGGATTGCCCACTACGTGCAAAGAAGTATTAGACAAACCTTATGTCGAGTTGTTAATAAAGAAATGGTCTGAAAACGAAAAATTAATCAAAATCAAAAATGGTGAAAAAATACCGTTCAGGAATTGGACGCATATCAATGAATTGGTGCAGCTGCCTGACGATTATAGTGAATTGATTAATACCGTATCAATGTTCACTTGTCCGAACAGTGATCACGAAGATTCAAGAAATCCAACCATGTGTTTGGTGTGTGGAGCCATGCTTTGTTCTCAAAGTTACTGTTGTCAAACTGATATCAAAAAAGTCACGGTGAGTAATAAATTATTTTACTATAGTTGGTCAAAGCCAAATTTTACATGTGCAATTGCAAGCCTTGTGTCCTTTTCTCCAACTATATTCATCTTCCAATAAAATTTAATCAATTATTCGTCTTAATATTTCTGTATGTATTTTCCAACATATATTTTACTAATTCGCTTTAAACTGAAAATAGCCATCTTAACTTTTGAATGACTGCCTCCTATTCATAAGATTTTTATTGCTATAAAAATTTTATAATTCATAATCAATTCGATATTTTTATTAATGAACAAAATTATTTGTCAGTACATTGTTAACACTATTGTGTAACATGAAAATTTTAAATTGTTTCCCGTATATTATCAGGCTTTCATCATTCAAGTTAGATAGGTTTGTTTTAATCCCAATCGGGCATTTCATTCAAATCACAATCAACCTTCACCCTTATTAATATTAATTGTTGAGTGTACTTATTATTGAATAGTATTACCTGTGTTTATAATACATTGTGTCAACATAATTATTTTATGATTGGTATATTTGCTTCGCACAAACACTCCAAGATAGCTAATCTTGGTGAAATATTTGTTCTTCAATATTATTATGCCTACATTTTTTTTTTATTGTCATTTGTACACACTCGTATAGTTATATTACCATTGCTCTTTGTACACAGGTGGGAGCGTGTTCCGGCCATGCTTATACGTGCGGTTGTGGAGTCGGAATTTTCCTGCGTGTACGTGAGTGCGAAGTCCTATTGTTGGCTACATTGAATAAAGGTAGCTTCATTCTACCACCGTATCTGGACGAATATGGCGAGACCGACCAGGGCCTGAAACGCGGAAATCCTCTGTACCTGTGTAAAGAACAGTATCGTAAATTGCAAATCCTCTGGTTGAGCCATGGGCTACATGAAGATATATCCAGGTACTTGGATTCCACGCACAACCTAATACCCACCACTTGGCAACACATGTAAACAAGAATTGAATAAAATAAATTTTTACCCTTGCCAGACTGTAGTTACGATATTTATGATAAGTACCATCACATAGCTCATATACTACGCTTTATCATACGTAATAATAATTATTCTTGATGTGTTAATATATATTTTTTTTTTAAAACTAGATATGTAATATTAGAGGACTGTATGTGTTTGTAATATATTTTAATGTTATATACACGTGCGACGAGTCATGATAATTTTATCATTTAACAAATATTATTCAATATACATACATATTATGTGAATATAAATATTATTATTATAATATGTGTATATGTATATATAAAATATTTGTTAACAAACGCATTATTTTTCATGTTCATTTTAGGTTGAGATGATTTAATTTTCCTGAATACTATATATATAAAATTATTGTAAACCAATTATTCTTAAAGTTATTTTAACGTGACTATAGATTAATGATTACTGCCCATGTAATCAGTAATTTAAATATTACTCGTATTTAGATTGTATTGGTTTGATTGAAAAATAACACAAACTGATATTTTTAAGTCAACTAACATTTTATTAATATACTGTGTATAGATTTAATTTTTTTTTTTTTCTTACTAACTTTTTATCTTTAATAATATTTGTTGTACAAAATAAATATATATAAATATTATATAAGGATAATTTTAAATATTAATAAAACAAATTTACATATGATTTTGTGTTTCATAAACATTACTCTAAAAATTCAACAATTACCAAATTGTATTCGGGCGTTCCTAATTTTTTTTTCTTTTTTTAATTTTTTTTTTTTTGTGTGTGTGCTATAACAGAGAGTTATGCTAATATAAATATGAGATCTATAAAATCAATTTATTTAGTTATTCTGTGATTAGTTATTATTACAATTATTATTATTTTTACTACCTTAGATTGATAGTAATTTCCAATTTTTGATATTGGTTACCATGTACGAAACATATATTTTGATTTGTTATGATATTAAATGAAATATTTTAATAGGTTATTTTGACTTTGTTAGACCTTATTTGTATTGTACAACAATAATATTAATATCTATGTGATTATTGTGTGTGAGACCGCCTACTTATTTATAAGAAATTGTATATTTACAATATTAACGAGTGATAGCATGTATATTATATAGATACATTATTAACAATTAAATATTTTTAGAACGTTATATTTGATTAAAAAACTTCTATACATTTTTAATTATTTAAATTCTTTCCCCGTCAACGGTTCGGAATTTTCAAAAATTTAAGTCTTTAGAAATTTTAGGTTTTAAAATATTCTAGTACGTAATTTTTTGTTTTATAATTAATATTAATGTATGAAAACAGATATATAATATATATCCAGGACATTTTTATGGAAGGAGAGGGGCTCAACAAATTATAACTTATTTACTCTTGGAGAGTGCACTTCTTTACCTTATAAATCGAGTATTTTTTTTTTATTGCAAATACGTGGAAATAATTAAATTGATCAATTTAAAAAATAGGGTATTCATTAGTTTTATTAGTTAATCAATTGACAAAATTATGATTTGTACATTTTATTTAATATTCATGTGAATACAGTATATCTGGTCAAAAACTTACTGCAAAGGTTAGGTTATCGCCAATAGGTTTATTAAAAATAAAACTTAATTATTTAATATACAGCTCAATCGTATCAGATTATTATTGTTTATTATGATCAGTGGAGGTTCTAAATGTATTTTTTGAGTGAGGCGACTTATTTTAGTAAAAAGTAGGTACTCGATAGAAATAAAAGGGGGAGCTTACAAAAAAACGATTGTCGATGCGAATAATAACGGTCCCTGAGGGTGACTTTCAGTGAAAATAATTGCATGATGAAAAACATAATAATAATAGGTTTACCTGCTTTGAGAGGCGATTCTTTTCTATCGTTGGACTTCAGACAATGACATTTGCATCAATACAACCGCGTGGAGCGTTCATCTTAACCGTGTTCTTAATAACAATTTATTTCACATGTTTAACGTTCCTAAAATAAACCTAATCAATTGGTTAATGTTTAATAGAAACTATGGCGCGTGCATGTAACGAATTAACAAAATAAAATGTCGAACAACCATATCGGACGATGATTCGAACAAGACTGAAACGATAGAGATTGACTAGAGAAAAGCTGATGATTTCTTTTGATTATATTTATTTCCGGGTCTACCATTATCAGGTAGATGTGGCTGTGTGACAACAACAACAGGTTTGTTTATGTTGTTTGTTTATATGAGTTTTGAATCCGACCCCTAGGTATGTACCATTGTGTCTTGTGCCAGGTAGTAAGCGATGTCATAATAGCCACCTGTATGTTTATAATTAAAATATAGCATCCGTTTGCAACATTTTTTCCTTTTAAAAATTGAGAAATTAAAATCAAGATAAATTCAAAGACCACAATCATTGATCACTTGATTCATATGATAGCTAAAAGGTAGGTGTTTATAATCAATGCTAGATAAAGATATAAAGATATGCTGTGCGGAATTAGGAGGAAGGAGTACCTACAATTTAACATTATATAATGATTACTTTATTTTAACGAAGTCGCGACAAATAACGAATTGGCCAAACATTATTTCGTACCTATCTTTTCATTGTAATAATTCTATTTCAATAAACACGATACATTTGTGGAATACTGTTAAACGGCTGCTTTGTTGAACTTATTTGCGCGAGCATGAAAAAAAAAATAAATAGAAAACTAATACGTCTTGATCGTGTTAATATTATTCGGGCGTAAAGAGGAAAGTCGCTGTTGGGCGAAAGAAGTCGCGCCCGAGGAGGAATCCTGGGGTTCAACCCCATCATGCCCCAGTCGATTCGTAGAAACTCGCGGTTTTATCAATATTGAACTAAATGTTATAGACGTTATAATATGGTCTAAACGTATTATGAAATATTATTATAAATAAATGAGATTCATATCTACCTGTATAACCGCGTTCTTCCGAATAAAAAATATAAATGATCGTTTTAATTTTCTTCGTCGATTAATTACATTGAGCGCGCCTCGTTTCGAGGTGAACGATTTAATGTCGACGCGTCCGGGCAATCATTGGTGTTATTTCGTCGGCTTTTTCACACGTTGAATTATGGTTTTTTTCTTTCGATTTCGTGGCAATGAAAAAACTTGGATGTATTCAATATACATAATTATATATATACGTACACACACACACACATTTATATATATATATATATATATATTAATTTACAAACATAAGGCTCAGACAGAAATCAATAATAATAATAATATTTTATGATATTCGTGTGACATTGAAAGGACCAGTAGAAACGTATAAAAAAAAAAAAAATCGTAATAAATAAATGATAAAAATGAGTAAAACGAGTTTCTGTATTAAAATATAATTTGCTAATTTATTGAAATACAAGTATTTTCCTATTACCCACACGACTACATAATATACTTATATATTTAATATTCAAAAGCGAGTACCTATTGTATTCAATTTTTATAAAATAAAGCCGTCGGAGTATGTACGAATAATATTCAGCAACTTACTATTGAACCTAAATAGCGTTATTTGTGGGTCGCGAGGTCACGTTGTAACTACTCATCATTTGCAATTTTGCACCCCATTTTTAATAATACTCTATTATCTACCTGCCTTAAATTTGGGTTTTGATTTTAAGACGATATATATTACATTTAAAAAAAGTATTATCAAGGCAATGTAAATTTGAAAAAAAAAACAACTTATTTGGCGAAAAAAGCAAACACTTAATCAATCAAAATAGATTTGAGATGAAACGAATTTTGGTAAAAAAAAAATTATTTCTCCAACGCAAGTAAAAAAACTATTATATCACTATTATATTCTTTTGTAATATTCTAATCTGATAGGCATATAATCACCTACCGAATTGTATAATGTACATCAATAATATTCGAATTATTAATTTTTAGCAATAATTCATGTAACTTTGACTATTTTCAAGGACGTTTTCTTAGGTTTTAATAGGTTTTAATAGGTCACCAGCATTCGAGCTCCAGTTGTAATTTATTTCACGACGTGAACATTTGAAAAACATCATAATATTCCCTAATAGTAATATGATATTTGAACGTTGTTTACGACAAAAAAAAACGAAATAAATTCGTATCCTTAGCTACCAAGTCACCGAGACGACCGCAGGTATAGGTATTTGTGTTATTGTAATGGATATTTATTATATTGCTGCTGACGTTTAATGGTATTTGTTATGAAAATTAAGCGTCGGTCTTAAATGATACACAGTGGATGAGTCGAACAATGTAGATATTGTTGTATTTCCGCCTCAAAAACAACAGATTATTATTGCGGTGATTAATCGGGGTTTTTCGACAATTATGATGACGTTTCAACACAAAACGAGACCGCATAGAAACCTATACGCCCATCGCTGTTCTTCAAATTATCGCGTTACATAATATCCGACAACAATGTCGCTGTAAATCCGCAGCTATTACGCGCGCGGGTACTCTCGATGTTGACATTACGAATCACTCCGTCGTCGTCGCGGCTATTTAATGACGCGGATTCCGTCACTCAATGCGATGTTTTATCTCGACGACAGTTTTCGAGTGCCGCGCGTTTGCCGGTCGTCTTCAATATCAAACGGTTTTTGTTTACGCGCGTTAAGCGGCCAAAACGAGACGCGGGTGTTCGGCCGAGTTTTTTAACACTCGTTTATTGCGTATACGCATATTTACGCGAACCGTCGTTGTACTAATATGATAAAACGGTCTCTTAAACATCGACTCATCGTCATACGATGTCCACATGTAGACACGATATGTGTTTATGACATTTATAAACTCCTCCCTCCCTATAGCGCGAAAAAAGCTCTTATAAAACGTACCGAAACGGTTCACTTGATTGCTGCAACGCCGCGTAAACATTTTTACTAAAGAGAAAATTATCAAACGAAGTTGAACACGAGGATAAATTCTTAAGTACAATATTTGACAGGATTATTATATTGTATTTATATACAGGCAAAGGAGGCAGTTGCCCCTTGCGGAAATTCGTCGTGTGTATAATAAAACAAAAGCTTTGTAGTTTTCTTGTTAACAATGATAATTTCAGCGAGATTTTATTGTTATTGAAAAAGTCGCCGTATAATAAACAAATGCATAAGTGGTGTCGTGTATTATGCAGTGATATCGAAACGATTAGCTATTGTTTTAAACTGATGAATAAATTATAGATTTAATATCGATTTATTTCCGCGGCCGACAGTTGGTATGACTATGTGAATCTAAATAAATCTAAATGTACAAACTTTAGTTAGAAAAAAAAAAAGAAGAGTGTAATATAATGACACTGGTCGGTGTTCTCGTGTTAGATATTTCAATTATTCACCTACAACACGATCGTGTGCGATAGAAAATTACAGCAACTAAAATAATTAGAAATCCTCTGACTTTATTTAATTTTTGTAAAATTGATATAGATGAAAAACATTAACAGTTAATTTCGAGCATACGAACGTACGTGTATATGTGTATCTATCTGGCGTACGTATTTATAAAACCAATGAAATTATAATATATTAATTTTAAATTACTTTTGATAATTACAACCGTGTGTAGCGAGGTCCGTTTACAAACGACTGTTGGCAAAGGACCGACTTCAAAACCTGTCAATCTACTGTAATTATATAATTTTCTAACTCATACCTAATATTATAGTAACATCTTTTTCGTCAGTCTCTTTCGATCTCGTTTCCACAACAATATACTCGTACATTATACAGTACAATAATATCATTTCATGGGGATATAACGACAAAAACAGTCTTATTTAAAAAAAAAATAAAATACTATAAATTATAATACACCTACTAACGAGCAATCGTCTGTTTGGCCATCGGCCAACTGTATATCTTGATCGGTTAGTATTATAATATATTATTGTAGTGAAATTGGGAGAAAAAAATAGAAATATAACTTTTATATATATAAGATCACCGGGAAGGTCGACAAATCAAGGACATTTGGAAGTGTACAGACGTCTGCATATTATATTAGCGAAACAAGTTATAGTAGATACACAGTTTCCTATTTTTTTTTTCTTTTTATTTAGGTCATGATTTTTGATACTTTAATTTACCGCGTGTCCGTGCGTATAAATATACGATTCGCGAAGGAATAAAAAAAAATTACAAGTTTACTAAACAAGTGCCAGTATACACCGCCGCCGTGTCAGTATTATTATTATTATTATTTATTCATAATAAAATGATAGATATCACGAGTGTATGAATTATATGACAAATGAATATATTGGGTATAATATTTATTTATATAGCTCGATGGAGTTATAATAATTACTCTAACTAGATATTCAATAATAATAGTATTGTTAATTTTATTGGTACACCCTGTAGAGGACACAGTGTTTATAGTCTCTAGAATTTAAGGTCATTAAACCTACTTATTAAATACATATTTCCCATGTACCTATGTAATTATTATTATTTGATTTAGAGTTAAAACAATCGAACACCAGTAAAGCCACATACAAATTTATCGCCAAATACGTTTAATTGTTCGTTTAGACAACTATACACAGGCATTCAATTTTACTCGCGAAATATTCGCGCGGGTTTCGAGTCAATCGTCGCGGCGATCGGGCTGATTTCGTGAACGTCGTCAATCACGCTGTACTAACCGTTCTTAATTTTATCGAAAATAATTATAATATTTCGTCGTGACATCATAATACTAGTGTAAAAGTTTTATAACTTCAAATACCTTCGTCGGGTTTTTCGCCATTTCGCGTGCCTATGAAAAAATACCGCTTGACTGACAAGAAGTCGGGGGTGGTTTGCACTCTTCGTCAGCCCCGAGTTCTCTACAGCGATTTCTGGTTTGCTTCTTTTTCGAGTTTTATATTTTTTTCGATTATCAATAAGTCTTACGCGTATTAATCAAAGACTTTTTGCCCACTTCACCTCATAACCAAAATTAATAACCGTACCCCGGCCGGACGACGGAAAATGTCCACAATGAAAAGTGATGAATTGTTGCCTCTCTGTGGTTTCTTTATTTATACTGAACATTTAAAAAACACAAAAAATAACATTTTTTTTTTTATTCGGTGTGAAATGATAACTATTCAACGTACCGCGAACTAGTGGTTCTCAAGTTCAAAATAATACCGTGAGATGAGACACGGGTGTTGCTAAATCATATCCAGCATCACGCGTAAACACGCCCATAAGTTGTTGTGTATTATTGATGTGACATTTGTCACGATCACAGTTAAATTTATTTTACACTTTTTGGTTTAATATCGTTTGATGTATTGTCGTCGACATTGAAAACGTATCGTCGGTGGCAACAAAATGTCACTGAAACATTCACCTATAAAACGTTCGGAAACGCACGCCTCTGGGCAACGTGTTCGATAAACATTTCGGTCTGGCGAAGAGAATTTCAGTCTTGAACTCTTGACATTGAAGTAGACAAAACGTGGAACGATTTACAACGCGACATCTTGTCCCTAAATTGTCGCAGCTACTCGCGTGATCTTGATTTCGAAAGCGAAAATGCTCTTAAAAAAAAATGTATCGGGTACGTCCCGTGTAGGGTGGCCAGACAGGACTGCATTATATCGGAAAGTACCTAAGAAATCTGTCCTGTTTTTTTGGGACGTACAATAATTTCTATGAAAATATGTAAAGAAAATTACCTAAAATATTACCGTCGTCATTTGTCTGTATAAAAATACCGTTTATATTTATATCTAATTATTTATGCTTTATTTATTAAGTGTAAAGTTGTGAACAAACGTTATAAAGTTGTTTGTTATTTAAGAGGTTTTTTTTTCAAGCTTTGTGTTAATTTTTTTAAGTCACATATTGTTTAGAAAACGTTAAAGGATATTATGCCATACGTATTCGATCGAAAATAGATGTGCATAGTAAAAAAATTAGCCTTTTTTTAGTCGCGTGTAATTTATACATAAACTAGTCCTGCGTCGTAATAATGTAATAGGTCATATGGCAATGTTACGCGTCGTCACAAACAAAACGTCAATTATCCTTATATTATTTTATATTATGCGTACAAGCGGTTACGGCTATCGTTTATTTTTTCGACAATAATTATGGTTTTTTTTTTTGTTTTTATTATTCTTCTCATCGTCGCGACGAAAGTTACGATACAATATCATTGCGATAGCGTTACAATAAAAATAGTTTAGCATTTTACGATGTCGCGACGGTGTCTGATTATCGTGTGGGACAACGGCGGCGTGGCGTGCAATCCGCGTCGAACGATGACATCGCCTATTGATAATTTGTTTATGAAACGCCGAAAAACTCGCGTCGCCGCAGCTGTCGCGGGTCTGTTTTTGTTTCGGTTCTTCGCGATCGACGCAAGTGAAACGACGACGACGGGTTCAGTTCATTTTTTCAAATAGCTGCAAATGCTTCCGCGGGCCGACAACGTGGGCAAGTACCGGCAGACCGCAGCGCCCGACCGGATGTGTCCCTCCGTCGACGCCCTGGCCCTGAATTCCGGCGTGTCTTCGGCGCGATTCGAAGGGCTGCTGCACGCGCTCTCGCCGAACACCAGCGGCCAACCTGCAGTGACCGCGACAATGACAAAAAAAAAAAAACCCGTCAGAACGGTTATGGACGTCCGGGGTGGGGGGCAGTTTAATACCGAGGACGGGGAAGGAGGAAGGAAAACGCTGGGTGGATTAGAAATTCTCTTCTACTCGTCTGACCTTGAACTCCGAGTCAATTGCATTGTTTATTTTACCATCGACCTATCGATTACACAGCCGTATCGTTCAATTAAATATTAAAAATATTCGTTTTTACGCGCAACAATTATGTTTGCCGAAAATATTTATTCATTTTAATTATAATTTTTTTTTTTTTTATCAAAAAGTACAGTAATTAATTTAAAAGAATAATCTACATTCTCTAAATCACTTTCGTAACAAATTCAAACGAAGGTCTGTTCGAATGTTATACGTTTCTGGTGCGAAAATGACGATTTTTTAATTTTGATTTTACTACCTAATGAAAAATGGCGGGTTGGCGGTCACTACCGTTGGCTACCCATTGTCGGCGCGCCTATGACCCACTACCTATCTATATACTGTAAATAAATATAATCGGTACTACTTACGGCCTGTCGGTGGGTTGCTGTTGAGAGTGCTACGGTGGTTCGTATTGGCTTGTGAAATTAAGTAAGTAATTAACACTAGTAACCGATACAAAAATCGCGATTAAAAGTTTGATCGGTCGTTGACGAAATAAACAATAACACAATCGGCAACGTAATCGACGGAGAAAAATAAAAACTGTTTAAACCGAGAGGAACTTTCCGAACCGATGTCGACACTAGACTGGTCGTTTGCACACTGTGCGTTGCTGTACTTTCGCGTGTCACTCGATCGATATTATAGTCGGATTGCGCGCGCAGTTCGGCTATCGTTGGTCGGGTGGCGCGAACAGCATGGCTTTCATTGGCCGTGTCATCCCGGCAGTATTTCGCTTATTCCGATTTCAAACACACTTATATAAGTAATAAGTGTTATTACTATTGTTACATAATTATGTATTCATAACGAACTATCTCATATGATTATAAATAGGTACTAAAAATATGATTTCGCTACCTCGTGAAAAAAGGTGAGGCGGCGGTCGCTACCCCTTATGTCCCCATGTCCCATTAGTACACATTACAGGAAATTAGTTAAGGGTGGCACGTTTAAGTTTGATCAGTAGTCGGGAGACTAGTGTCCCCCTGCGTTCCCCTAGATTTAATCCTCCGATTGGTTTAATAATAATTAAATTTAGAAAATACATCGACAACAATTGATCACTGTCTAACATAAAAAAAAAATGGAATTGTATTACTGTATGCGATATGTCTATAGATAGTGAACTTACGTAAAAACATTTTTACGAAGTATACCTCTCTGACCTCTACCAATTCGTAATTCGTTGTATTTGATAAATTAATGTTTATTATATTTTAAACAAACTTATTTGACATTTCGGGAAGGAAGTCGGCGAGCGACGACGGGGTCCTGGCAATTATTGCACTGTGCGGAAGTGCGAAAGTACGATTTTAGACAAATGTGACGAACAAACGGTTAAAACGAAATCATCGTATACCACATTCTGATAGTTATTTATACTAAGGTTATTACTTCCGAAAATATACCAATTATATTAAATTAGACGGTATACCTATAGTAGCGCGGTATAATGTATACGAATAATGGTCATGATCGTAAACTGTACTGCATTATAATTTAATACGCATGGGTTAAATAAAATGCTGTTATTGTGTTAACTACAGTAAATAATGTTTTTTTTTATTTTTATTTTATTTAATTTAGTTAACACTGTTCGGACGGCATGAACGTGTGATTATAAATCATAATACGCACACACACACACACGAATAGATACAGGGTGTCCCTCGGAAATCTAACAAACATAATAACTTTATTTCTGTTAAATATTTTTTAAGTTTTTTGTGTAACGACCACGAAAACCCTATAATTTTTTCTTTATTATATTTTCTATACAAATAAATATTTACGTTTTAATTGCTCGATGTTTTTTTTTATTTAAAATGTTCTTTTCGAAAAAGTGTTGTTGTTAGAAATGTTATTGATAATCTGAATCTGTTAATTTTCAATAAAAAAAAAAAACGTTTGAGTTTATGAAAGAATACAATTTTTTTTATTAATAATAAATAGTCGGTTATATAATAATAATATTACCTACATACATAACCCTATAAAAATAATGATTAAAAAGAAACATATTTTAATTAACTTCAAAAACCGTTTGAAACCGAAATGATGTAATCTAATTGAAAGTTTTAAACACCAAGGATTTACAATTTTTTTTTTTTAAATGAATTTACAAAATAGTTACTTCGATTGAAAATGGGGGGGGGGAAAGAAAATGTTTTCATTTTTCATTTCAAGTTTCTTATACTTAAACCCCATTAAAAATATGATTATTACATAATACATAAGTATAACAATAGGAAATAATTAAAAAGAAAAAAAAAAACTTAAAAACGTTGGAATGGAACATAAAAAAAAGCCATTGCATTTGTTAGATCTCTAACCCTGGACACCCTGTACTGTAGCTACTAGCTATAATAATACGTACACATCATAAACGATTGATGCGATAATTATTTTTGTCATTACGTCAACGACTCGTACGTTATAGGCAGAAATTTATGGTTAATGGGCGTAATATGTTAGGTGTTAAAAAGTTTTTTTTTTTATTTTTCGAAAATTAATAGCTCGACTATTGACGTGCGCGCTTGAAATAACTACGTCGTTTCAAATACCCAAAGACTGGCCGTGACGTGCGGTAGAAATTCAAACGGGTTATAAATGTTATAATACAATATATTAACGAGTATATATATAGAAATGTTTTTTATTTTATTTTATTTTTGGTTTATTTTTCGCGGAGGTTGTTCTCGGAATTTATTTGTTTGTTTCAAAATGCGACGATTCATCGCACGGGCTGGCTCGCAACCGTCGCTCGAGAATTATTCGCTTCGAACGATCGCGTCGCACGAATAGATAATAAAATTATTATTATTATTATTATTACGAATAGAGGTACGCCTACACGAGTTTGGAACGTGAACGTTATACGTACTCGATAGGCGTACGCTTTTGCGCACACGATTCGGATTGATTTTATTTTCGCTCGTGGGATCGACGTGAAAACGAATTGATATACATTACAGATAATACATAAGTTAATGCGCGTTTAAAAACAATGGCGGAAGAACACGAGTAGTTTGAGTACAATTATACTCAGATCAATGATTAAAAAAAACGATATAACAAGTTAAAATGTTCGCGCCTACTTTAATTCGTAAACATTTTACAACATTATTTCGTAATAATTTGTTTAACTAATCGCAATAAATTGTCACGGTTCGTATGATTTCATTTCGAGTAGATGTCGATGGAAAAAATCGCACTAAACGACACTGCTGACCGAAGTGCAAATAATTTCGACGAGCGATAGCTATGGAATTGTTGAGCAAGAATATCAATAAATGTACAATCGATAAGATAGCCAATGTATTGAAGAGAGTTCTCAAAAGTCTGTTGGCGAAAGAGATCGAAATAAATATTTCCTAGTGCTGTTATAATATTCCGTAATAACCCAACATAACACATTATAGGAAGTATCTGTTCGTGCTGCGAAGTGCGTAGCCATTATTATTATTATTGTTTCTATTGCAAAACGTCAGATTTTATAAACTGCCTGCATATTATAAAAGCGTATAATTTTACGAGCTGTAAATAGGCGTATTGTGATTCAAGTTAAATATTTACTTAATGTATTTAGAATTTAGATTCACGCGTAATAGTATACTATTATAACGTTCGATGTTAATCGGTGACGTTAACCCAAGGTATTCGATGACGTATTTTCAAGAATTAATTATGCGAATGTATCTTCCTATATTATATCTATTGGTTGCGACAGAAAAATCTGCGAATCATAAACATTTATACGCGTAAGTTTTTAAACGCATCCGAGAGAGTTTTCTCTTATTTTAAAGTGGCCATTAAAACGACTCGCCGCCCTCTTTCTTATACGCTTCCCGAGGCACCCGGTTTATATGTGTACAATTCGTTTGCCGAGAGGATAGGAATTCTTGGGAAACAAAACGATTTGACAGTACTCGCCGTGACAACAGCTATTTTCAAATTTTGAAATACAGTATAGGTTTGATTTTCGATAATAATAAACTATAGGTATCCTATGGAAAAGTCTTGTTGTTTTCAGCCACGCCTAAAACAAGTATATTCAGTTTATTGTAATTATTATCAAACTGTGATGTGTGAACTGTGACTATGATGATTATTAAATGAATGTGTGGATTTCGTGATCGATGCAGTGTCATCAGTGACAAAAGACGCGATCAGGAATTTTTTCGGATCGAAAATGTAGACTAAAACGTCCAAGACTATGTAAAAACAATCATATTTCTCTCTCTCGTTCTGGTAAGAAATTTCTAGTATTATTAAATTACACTTTTATTTTTTAATTATTGTTTTTCAAACGCGTCAAACAAGCCTATACTATACTATATTATAATAACACGGTAGTAGCACAATGTTTTGTATTAATTGGACGATTAATTTTAAACGTCGATTGTAGACAATATTTTTTACCACGCCTTTAGAATATTATATAATAGTAATTATTTAAATATTACGCAAATTAAAGTCGGGTGTTTTTTTCGTCACGTTTTTAGGAGGGGAAAAGTCTTTTTTTTCTACTTTAATACGTTATAAGTGTTTTCAAAATTCGATTGCTAAATATAATGTTATGATTGTGTATCGTCGAAAAGAAAATAATAACAGATAAAACACGATGGTTCGAGCGAAGAGCTGATTTGATTGACAACAAAACACTTATACTTATGTCTCTTTCGAGCGAAGATAATGCCTCGCGTATTATGCAACGCGTAACCGATTAAAAAGTAGGCACCCGCCGCGTGGGAAAAACGAGACGTTTTGAGCGTAGGTTAACCTATTTCGATTTACTCGGGTTGGTGTTTGATGTAAATCAACTTTGAACACATCAAATGGTCAGTTATAAATGATTTTCTAGATACTTTTTAGTTACTCTCATATGTATGCCCTCCCTCAAAACGTCTCGTTTATTGCGCTATCGATGATCCCTCACGATGAATAATTTTAAACTCCCCTCGCGTCTCAATGGTCACAAACAACTATTTCACGTTCTTTTCCGCTCATCTGATTTATATTTCCAACTTTTAATTGAGTTAAAAAACAAGCCGACGAAAATCTCCCATTTATTAATAATATATATCATAATCACTCCAGTCGTAAATCTTAATTTATCTGCATTCGTAATTATTATTATCGTGTATAAAATCTATTAAAATATCTATTTTTTGTATCGTATGTACCATATTATTTACCTTGAGCGTAAACCCGTTTAATAAATATCTAATAATAGCGATAAGCGCATTTCTCAACTACGCGTACTATGTGGAATCAGGACGAACACATAATATTGTAATGGTAATAGTAATAATTTGTATATACTTATGAATCTCGAAGCCGAATTGAAAAGTGCCTCGGCGCCGTGATCTGAAGAAGAACGTTTCAGCTTCGGGTTCTTGGATATCGACTTCCAGCACGTGAACACCTCCTTGAATACCGCGAACGCCTGCAAACAAAACGCGTGTTTTGTAAATTACAATTTAAATTGTAATTTTTATAATTTTAGTGTTGAAAAAGATCGAGGGAGCTTTACCACGGAAAAGAGGGTAATTTGCTCTCCCTGAACAATTAATGCGAATATTGTAGACGCGAAGCAAACAAATATAGATTAAACGACAATGTAGTTTCGCACTAACCGTTCGAAAATTGACCGGTGTGAGTAGCTTTCTAGTTTTCTAATTTTCAACCGATAAGAGATTTTTTCAAGAATAATCAAGTCGTATGAAACGTTATTAAAACAATAGTTGAAACCGATTAAAAACGGCCTAACGTGGACACGCGTAGTAGGTAATACGATATCGGAAAAATAAAAACGATATCGATAGGTATTATATAAATCGTTGGCCAACACTACTAGGCGTAGGTACACGTGTATTTCTATTTTTCAAATATAGAAATTATTTACTATGTCGACGTTGATTTAATTTATAAAATTTAAGTCGCAATTTAATTGTTGACTCCCGACGAGTTTGTAAAAGAACTCAGATAAAACGTGAAACTATAGACGTTTCAAATATAGAAAATTCGAGTTATGACTATATTTTCTAGTATATTTTTCCCCCTTTCCCACTGAAAAACTGACGCCCGCGAGTTTCACCTACTTGATCGACGTCTTCTCGCACCGAAATTTCGTGGAAAGCCACGCATCCGAGTTCTTGGCACCGTTTCCTACCTTCGGCGTACGTCACCATCCGATCGTATTGTTGGTCCACTTTGTTGCCGACCAGTATGACAGGCACGTCGAACGGATGGTCCTTAAAAATAACATCTTTATTATTAACAGTTATTCTATTTTTTCTTTAAAGCGATTTTTTCCTCATGTACCACATGTTGTGAACCGCTGGTCACACCCCGTTTGTGAAAACCGGTAAATTATTTACTACACAATATTTTCATCTTTCATTACATTTTCATTCTTCTAATACATTGTATAAATTGAATACTAAATCGAAATGTGCACGTTTTAAAATTATAAAACTGCTGTACGTTTAATATTGGGAACGATTGAGTGAAATGCTTCCGAACGCGGTGAAAGCAAAAAGCTCTGAATGAAAGTGGTATCCGATTAGACTAAAACTGCAGCAAACTGCTAATATTTTTATGCTATATTATGGTAATATGTGGGTATTATGATTTTCGACTATTACGTGGATGATTTACTTTATAGCTCATCTAGTTACGAGTTTGATAAATGACAATTTATAATATTTCAATATGTTATATTAGTGTGTATTTTAAATCCGATCACCGGCCGATGCCTAGATTTTCAGGATACAGGTTGGTTTTTGTGAACGAGATGTAATATTCTATTATACGAGGCGTGCGAATTTTTCGCCAGGAATGTCGAAACAATAATTATACATCATAGTATGCCGAGAGTGTATTATTATTTGATAAATTAAAAATGTATAATATAAATATAGATACATCGGGAATGGAATTGGATTCAACGCGTAATTTGGTGGCAACACGCAAACGTCAACATTACGAAGTAATACCTACGAAACCGGGCATATTTACACAGGCGGAAGAGTTTTTTTATTAAAAAAAGTATCCGAAACTCATCTTTTTTTTCCACCGAGGTTTTCACCGAGTAAGATATTAGTACGATAAACGTACGATCACGAGAGCATCAAAACGTTTTAATAAAAATACGCAATACACTAACCAACAACAGTACAATAATAATTAACGATATCGATCGGCCCTACCGATTATTAAAAAAAAAGAAGAAGTCTAAATCGTATTCAAATGGGAAATTCAAGAAAAAAAATCGGTCTACTTCGTCGAGTCGCAAATTAACACAAAATTATGTCGAAGCAGAAACCCGACGTGGATATTATAAATAATAATTGGACATTTCGAACACCCGTAGAAGTACGCAAAATCGTTAAATTTTTCTTAAAAAATAATAACATAGGAGATGGCGCAGTGAAATTGATTTGTCCCCGAATGAGCGTTAAAACGTTCCAAGGTTCGTAAGTATAAATCAGTTAACCGAAAACCAATTATTAATTCATACAAGTATCTCATACTTACACCGAAATGTTGGTTTTATAAATTCAAAGATTGAAACTTTTTTTTTTTTTCATTTACGTATTCCCGGGTGGTAAAAACAGACGAGATAATAAAATAATTTACAGATCATATTTTTTATTATAGTTATTTTATAAGACTGCCGGTTTCCTCGTTTAGACTTGATTTTTAGGTTTAGCTGCGAGATCGATGACGAAGATTAGACGTTTTGTACGAGACTGTTTCGTCATGCTGCTTTAAGTCATAAAAGTTGCAAATGTTTAGCAGCTATTTAGAAATAGTGTCTCCCGAAAGGCGTGCCTCGACGTTTCCTATGAAAATAACTCGCGTCGACTTAAGATATTAAAATGTAGACAATTTTTATTAACGAATGTGACTGTATCCTGTATTCTTGCGTGCTATATAATCATTAGAGGAAAATACTGGTTATTTTCATTAGTATGTAATAGTGTAAATCAGTATGTGAATTATTTTTACAATACCAATAATCCAGTCCTCAATTAGCAGCTCAAAGAATTTTTTTTTCTCCGGCAGATAACGTTTAATAAATCGTTGTTAATGAGTTTTAATTGATTGTTCTTACTTATATAGATATCTAAGTACAAAAAAATAAAGACACGAACACGAACCTAATAGAATTTTGTTTGCTCGAACTGCATTTATAGCATAAATAGTACTTTATATTTATTTATAATGTATACAAGTACTTATTATATTGACTATAATATTCATATTATGTCTGTTGTAAGTTAAATTATGAATATTGAGTCATTTTTAGTTTTAATTTCAGAACGTTTTTAATTGGAATTCATTGTGAATCAAAATACATCGTAGTAGTATATATTGTAGTAATTAAAAAAAAAACAAAACAAAACACGAAATCAATGGGTTGAGTTTTAAAGATAACAGATCTTTAAATTTTGAAAGTTTAAAACGGTTAAAAATGTACGAATTTACAAAAACAAAGTGAAATAAAACAGACTACAGGAACGAAAAATAAAATAAAACAGCTACTCATCTTTGGATAGAAACTATAAACGGACCACGGTAGCTCGATAGAATACCATTCGCCTAATATTGTACAAGCCGTCGATGGGATATAAAAGTCAAGTGCGTGAATTATAGCGATTTTCCTCTTTTTATTCATCTGGATATTATAGCTAATGTAAAACTACGTATTAATTATATAATTACGTATCGTTTGAAAATAATAATGCGTCATAAACGATTTCGAACGTACCTATTCCTCCAAGGTGTATTTCAAATTGAAACGTTTAGAATAAAAAAAATCTAATATATTTACGAGTTTAAAAAGTTATCACTACAGATTCGTTTGTACTTTGAAATATTAAATACGGAAATCAATAAATCGTCGTTATCAAAATAAATCTGACCTATGTAATGTTTTACTACGACGTACGCGAGAAGTCGGACACGTACACGATGAATTCCTCGAGTGCAGACACTGGAAGTGTTAAATTATTAATTAAAAATCGTGCAGTAAACTAATAATAACAAGCAAACCAGTTGTAGTTTGAGCGGCGAACGAAAAATTTGATCGACGATGCGAAAAACCCAAACTGCGCGCTTATAAGGAATCCTTAGAATATAATACGAGATAAATTGCTGTGCACGCGTAGGACTCACTGATCAGCGATAAATCTATTTATTTAACGACGGGGTGTTGGTCATGTAATGAATAATATCGTTGAGCTTCGTTTATCCTACACGCGAATGAGAAAACGCTCGAAAACGATGTCTTACATATTATGTTAAAAAAAAAAAAAAACCACCTAGTAATTACAGCTGAAACGGTCAGTCGACTTTTCGTCGGTCAACAATGACTCTAGAAAATAACAAGACAATATTACACGGTGTTAATCTCTAAATAATGACTACCGGCGTTGTCCGTAGTCAATATAACTTTCTATACAATTATAATATTGCTACATTTAATATATAGTTTCGGTTTCAAACCGTTTAAAAAATCAATTGTCGCCTTCGAACCAAAATTTGTTTGCGATTCAAAATTCATATGATAGATGTGAATTGCGATCATAGTTTATTTAAAAAAAAAAAACACACACACATATAAGTGATCATTATGGGTTGGAAAGAGGAACTGCGACATACGTATGTATGTATGTGTGTGTGTGTGTTGTAAGAGAGAAAGAGAGAGGGAGAGAGAAAGAGCTTAATAACTCGGAGATATCCTTCCGTTCCGATACGTATTAAAATTTTGCGAGACCGGAGATTTGACAATGCCCGACGATCAAAATAATAAAAATATAGACAATTTAAAATCGACCATAAATAGCCCGCAGCCAAACCAGGAGTTGCGCACCTCATAACACGTTATACGATAAAACTATATAGTGTTTACCCGTTATTATTGTACCGAAATATTTTGCCGTAGTCGGAACCGATCATTACTGTCTTGATCTCTCCTTCAACATTCTTGTTTTATTTCGAAGGCTCGCGGATAAACACAATAAAGTCTAAGGATAACCTATTGATTTTGAAAATATCTAATTAAAATTACGCATGAAAAACATAGGTATATGTGTATATAGCTTTGAAACGAATCGATGTATATACCGTATTTATAATTATATATATTATAAGTATTCGTTATAATTTCACGTTTTTCGACTCTAATAAGAAGTTTTCAAAACTCTATCGTGGACACGTATTATGTAGTTTTAACATTATGGATTTTAAGTAATCATTTTTCTCTCTCCCCGATTCCAATTCACATTGAAAATTCAGTCGGATCAGTGTATGTTACGGATACTCATCCACTCGGACGCTATTGAAAAAAGT
Organism: Drepanosiphum platanoidis; assembly: GCA_948098885.1. Lineage (NCBI taxonomy): Eukaryota > Metazoa > Arthropoda > Insecta > Hemiptera > Aphididae > Drepanosiphum > Drepanosiphum platanoidis. The sequence goes on along the minus strand of OX402529.1, from coordinate 12,519,721 downwards.
TTAAAAAATATAAATATATTTATATTCGACCCAGACGGGTACGAAAAAAAAATCCCCACGATACGTTAGGTTACGACGGTTGTGTGTAGTTGTGTGGTTAATGTTTTCTTACTTTGGTCGAGAGTCGACGTTTCTTTTTGTTGTAGTTAATCAGAAACTTGAGCCTGCTGCAATCGTCAAACGAACATTTGTCCGTGATAGAATAGACCAGAACGAACACGTCAGCCCATCGCATGTTCATTTCCAGATTGCAAGATTTCTACCGCGCGTAAAATACGACGGCGTACGAAACGTGTACATAAAAAAAAAACCAAAAAATTATATTTATAACGATGAATTATATATGAGGAAATAATGTTGAGTATTTTCGACTTACGTCTTGTACCGCGTACCCGGCCGTGTCCAGTATCTCGAAGTTGACCATTTCCGATTCCATTGACACTTGGTACGTGTACATTTTCTCCAAATTGGGGTCGTAATCGCCGATAAACTTTTTCGTAACGAACCTCACCAGCAACGCTACACAGAAAACACACCATGTAACCACCCTGCGGAACGGCGTAGTTATCGTCGCATTGAGACTTTTTCTAAATACGCGGCGAGGTGAAACGCCCTCAGTCCGAGTGTTCGCGCCTTCATTTTTCGGGAGAGATAGATTCGGATTAAAGATTTATCCGGCTTCGGTACACGTTACTTTCGCGTACCGCTTTCAACTCTCAGACTTGTCCTTCTCTTCGAAGTACAGTTTATTTATTTTATTTATGAATTTTAACCGAACTCAACTCAGGCCATATCGACAAAAGTTATATGACGCGATGAGAAGAAAATCGTACGAAGCTTTGTAGCCACGAAACGTTCGGTTTTTTTTTTTTTTATTATACCTACATACAGTGTCATCGTCGTTTATAATATTGCATGCGGATAATATAAATAAATAATTGTTCCGGGCTAGTGTGTATAAAGTATACGACATTGCGATATGAATAATAATTTACGTAATACGCGTTTTACCAGTTTTCCCCACGCCGGGTTGCCCCATTATCATCACTCTGATCGGTTTTTGTTTGGGTATGAGTCCCATTTTATTGTACAGCGTCGATGTCATGATGGCGGCGTGTTATGATAATGTAACGATAATTGATAGCCGGCGACTGGACTCGAGGATCTAGAAAAAAATAAATAAATAAAATAAATAAAAAAAACAACAGGGAAATGTTTGTTACGCTATTAGAATATACGACTGTAGCGCGGTGTACGTACCGCCGCCGCGCGTCGTATACGCCAAGTTCACGGACAACCCCTTCGGGTGTGAATATTTTAACGCGAAAAGAAAACGAAGACGTGTGCGACGCGCGTGCGTGTATAGGTATCCTACCTGTACGCGATAATAATAATATGTTAAATTGTAATGGACAATAAAATTAACGTCGGCCTTGATCTTCAATGCGCGCGACCTTGTCCGACGACAACGTTGGGCCGCAAAACACGCGCGCGCACAGGCGTACTCACGCATAATGTAATAATTATGTACGCACTCGTCCGTCGCCGCGCTGTTAAACGATTCCGGGGAACGGCGGTGAAATAAATGTATTCATATTTATTATATATAATATATTTAAAGCGGCCGATTAATATTATTCGAACGCGTATGATACGTACTTCAATGCGATAGTGTTATTATAACGCGTTCCTCGATCGAGCTCTCTGAAAACGCGTCCGCGCGACGACGGCGGCGTCGATTTTATCGACGACCCCGTCGGATTAACGCGAGCGCCATTGAACCAAGACCCAAAAGACGTTGACGCGTCGAGATAATGAATTATTATTCGTGCCGAAGACGTACCGCCACGTCGCGCAGGGATCGACGGACTGGGCGCGACCGTCGGAGGCACGCGACTATAACACGCGGACGGGGCGCCGTCGTTTCGGAAAGTGCGTCGTTCGTCCCGCGACAGACGCGTTATATAATATTATAATAATATCGCGTTTGGTTTTTGTATGTTTTTTCGTTTTTTTTTTCCTTTTTCATTACGTTCGGGTGTCGGATCACGTATTATTATTATTATTATTATTTGATTACTATATAAAACATTGTACGGGGTGTATCACGACGATCCGACCGCGCGACCCGTCGCGACGGAGATTTCACTACTATTATTTATACAGGAATTGTAATTTTGGCCCTCTAAAATCGTTTTTCAGACCACTGCGGCGATGGTTCAAAACCATTTATAAATTCCTCCCCTTCTGTCGCCCTCTTCTCACTATGAAAAGTCCGGTGTTGAATAATCTGCCGCCCACGAGAAACGCGAATTTCAAACAATATTCAAATCGATACTAAACGTAATCAATAAATATACAAATAATAGTGAACTAATTAAAACGAAATTGAATTGAGTACGTGTTCACATAGTTATTAAATATCTGCGTATAATGCAACGGGGTTGGAAAATCGTTCGAAATGCGGTAAAAGACAGAGGTGTTCGTTTTAAATTATTATTAATAGTATTAATAACTGTTATTTTAAATCGTTTAACGCGTATTATTATTAGGTAATTAGATACATAGGTAATGTTTGAAATGAAGGGAACAAAAGGACAGGTTTCACCTCCTGATTATGCAAATGTATGTGAATATTAAAATGTAAGCTTTAAAGTAGTTGAAACGAAATCGAAGCTCTCCGAGTAAAATTTGATTTCGTTTCCATCGCCTGTGGAGAATGTGGACAAAAACGTCCGGGGTATATTATTAATTCGAGTGCATTAAACTATGATTCGGACCGCACACCCTGTATACTTATAAACGTACATATACTCTGTGGTTCTCGTGTGCACGGGCGCGTGAGTAACGCTTTCGGACGTGCGGTTATACTACAGACGCGAACTACGGGTAGGTGAATACGCCATTTTCGGCGGCCGTCAGACGTCGTAGTCGCGACATTGTGTATCCGAGACGACGTGTGCAAAACGACGATCACCATACACATACACGTGTATTCGTATTATTTTATGCGTGAACTCGGGACACATTTTCGCACCCCTTCGGCTGCTACGTTTTCGCCGTCTCCTCTGTGTGGGCCTACAGAACTACAGGACTTTCTTTTTTTTGGTTTTTAAGTGTGTTTTCTATAAAAAAAAATTATGAATAATATAGAAACTTTGAATTCGACCGAATTAAAAATACGCGTAGAGGCGTATAGACTATATTTAGTATTTAGTACGAAATTAAAATAGAAATTAACAAACGAAAGAAATTATATTTTTTCATACAATGTGTACTAACTACTCATTCTATATTTCGTTATAAACTATCACAAAAAATGGTGAAAGTAATGGAAAAAACTTACCCCCTTTCAAAATAATATGTTACTCTTAGCTCTATCGCTTAGTCTGACGTTAAGTTTCCCACGGCAGTCTGTGCATAACCTCATTTTTAAAAAGTACTTCGGACGGAGGGTTGCTTATACTTGCTAAGAACTCTGCTCTTTTTATCGTCCAGGTCTGAGTGCTGTTTCGATACTAAAATCATCTCACTCCTCTCGAATACACAAAACCAAGAAACGCATTGCGGGCGACCCGTTGAAATATTTCCCCGTAACAATAAAAATACAGCTACAACAGGAACTATACGTACGCCCATGAAACCGGAGAATACGCCACGTAATAATATTACAATATCGCGTTGAATTATTATTGGTATGATTATTGTGCGCGTCCGCTGCCAAACCCCGCGGGAAATTAATATTATTATTAATTATCTATTAACATAGTATTATATATATATATATCCTATTACTCGCGCTCTATGCATATGTATATACTATAATATATGAATATCTACTTGTGTATAACACGACAACGACGACGAATTAATTACTTTTTCGTAATGTAATAAAAATTATAAAACGGTCGGCCGAATATCAGGCTTTACGGTGTCTATAAGTCTATATATACATTATATACATATATTACTTACTCATGTATACGCCGTCCTTGGTTTCGGCGGTTCTTCTGCATCTCACGACGTCGTAATCGAACACACGTGATATTATCGTCTATATCTTCGTCTCTCTCTAAACGCTCGATTCGCATCGTCTGTAGTCTCGTTCGTTTATTTATTTTTTTTTCCTCTGCTTTACTTCCTCTAGAACTCAATGAAAAACCTATCCAGGTAGTTATTATCATATGCGCGCGCGCGCGCGCAACATTTATAATATTATTATCATTATACGCGCGTTCGCATATTATATCTGATCGAAGCGCGCCCTTGAGACTTTTAACAAGCTTCTTATTGTTTTTTAGACCAGTCAAACGGGTAGTTTTCCGAGCGCGCGCGTGTGTTATTTATTCAGACAGATCTCATCGCGTGGACAACCCCGTCCCCAAGAGGATCGCCAGAAACGCCAATACGTCTTGTGGCGAATGCCGTCTTGTGTTGTTACATCGCATTGCGTGCTGCGTATAGAAATCAATCGAATATTATAAACGCGTTAAAGTCTCCGAAATTTACACGCGCCGACTAGGAAACGCAGTGGAGCGCGTCCGTGCAATAATAATAACAATATCATCAACGCGTATGTGTGTATTATTACTATTGAATACCTATAGGTATGTCGCTGAATAGAAGAGCATCTGCAGCGGTTACGATATTAATTTATCGACGGCACTGTCGCCGACGCCGCCAACTCCAATGTCAACAAGTTGACAAATTAATAACGATGGCATTCGACTGACATTGGGAAAACGAGAATACGAACACAAATTTATACGCTGCGAACACAACAAATTACATTATTCGAGCGCATACGCGACGTGCGGTTTTAATTAAAATTCCATTATTATGTTATTTCGCGGATTATTAAATAAATATACCCGTACATATTGGTTGACGATGATCGCGACCGACCCGAACGAGTAGTGAAATTTACATATTTATGTCGCGCGATTGGGCAAACAGCTCGCGGACCACGAGTTATAAATATTATTATAATATTGTATATCGACGGTTTAACGCGTTATGGCGTGTGCGTGTTATGGCATTAAAATAATAATAACCACTGTTATCGGTCGATATTAGATATATGTGTTATTAATTCGTAATGAATACGTACGAAACGAATGTACATTTACACGTTTTTTTTTTTTTTTTTTTTTAATATAATAAAGGACATTTTAAGGACAACGTTATTAATCGAACGAAATGGTGTTTTTCTCGCTCGCCGATATAATTAACACGTTTATCTGCATATCATTATTACTACTGTGATTGTAATTGTTATTGCCAGGCAAAACAGGCGTAATTTGTTAATGACACTTAAACGTGAATTTGAATATAAAAACGAGGAAAACCCAACGCGAGGCTTGAATCGATGTTATAATATGTATATAATATATTAGCATATTTGGGAAATATGACGTGTAATTATGTTTATGTACAATTAAATGTACCTACCTCCAGCTCTCTAGCGAGCGAGCTCCGATATTAGAATCTGAACGATCAGTACTGGTGCGTAATGCTGAATGCTCGGTCACATTTGAGTATATTGTACAACTTGTAATGTAAAATTGATATGACCTTGATCGGTTCAAATGCGAGACCGAGAAAGAAAAAAAAAACGTTTATTATTCAACAACAGTCCTTCCCAATACCAGGTATAGGGATCTAAAGTTCTATGAAACGTCTAGGTAGAGTTACATATTATTAATTGCACATCGCGCGTGTATTCCTTTTTTTTTATTGAAACGAGTTATGTAATTGATCTAATCGAATTTCATTGAACGATATACATAATATGATGAACGTGAAAATCGCATTCAAAGCTAAAAGTTCAAAAAACTCTAGTAGATACATCTGTTTTTGTGCGTGTATTAACGATTTTTCATCTATAAGAGAAAATAAAACTGAAAATAAACCGTTAAACATCTACAATATTTAATAAATAATATTAAGTGTAACGAATGAATATAAATCCGTCTTTATATGAATTTATGTTTTAACGAGCAATGCACAGTGCTTAATAATTAATTGTGTAATACGAATTACGATTTACGGAACTTATGAGTCATGACAAATTGTATAACAGAAACTGAATAAATTATCGAGAGACGAGCCTGCAGAAAAAGTATCTCACTCATCTCGTCCCTTAAATATGTGAAATTATAAGTATGGTAAGGAGGGGGGGGTCTGCAAAGGAAAGCTCGTACTCTTTTGGTTTGAAAAAAAAAATCGAAAGAAGAAAAAGAAAACAAAGAAAATTTATACTTTAAAGGAACAATATTATGATTAATTAATTAATATTTGGATTTATTTTTTATTATTTCAACCCAATATTATTATTATCTAAATATTTTAATTATAGATAGATGAACTAAAACCATCTTTCGAACAATAAAATTCAAGTTGTTTAAGTTATGATCAAAATTCTCAAAAAAAAATGTTCAATAAATTGCATTTCTACGAATCTAATATTGAATATACATAGTACGATATTACACAATCAAAATTGTATAATATAATATTTATAAGCGGAATTTTCCGTCACAGCCCCTCTTTCCCAGTAAAAAAATACTTATAGCGCCAATGCATACAATTAACATAATTTCATTAAAATGATATAAAATATCCGAGAAAAGAAGATGGAATCCAGTTATCGTCGGATGTGAACATTTATGAATTTGTTATTTTTACTGTCAGCATATAAATTATTAATTAGTATTATTGTTAGCTACAAGTTTTGTCATATTATTCATGTTATTAACACTGTAACGTAGAAAAATACAACGTTACAAAGAACATAATTATGTAAATATTATTAATACATTTCTAAGAAGTATCAAAATGTCTTTTTTACTCGTATAATTGTGATTAGATAAATTTCCTGGCCACAGATGTTGGAGAAAGTTCATAATAAGTTCTTACGGTTTCTAGCTTATAAATGGAATATCCTAGACTCCTATTCATCTTACACGTCTTAATCTCGAATTACTAGAACAACGCAGAATCAATGTTGATTAGTATTTCATTTATAAATTACTAAATGGCCATATCAATTGTTCTGATTTCTTACATCAACTAACATTCTAAGCTTCTTTAGCCAACACAAGATCAAAAACCCATTTTAAAAAAATATATTCAAATAAAAACCCTAACTACAAATTATGTTACCAACACTCCATTATCTAGAATTATGTACATTGTAAATAACTATAAAATTGATCCTTTCTGTTCAACTACTTGTAATTCTTTTAAAAACCAATGTATCTATTAATCTAGTATGTACGTGATAATTGATATACCTACATTTTATATCGTATAATATAAATTATATTTTTACCTATTTTTACCTATTTTTACCTATTGTTTATGATGCTTAGCACTGTTATTATAACTAAATACATATATGTATAAATTTGGGTCCAAATCCGTTTAATTTTCAAATAAATAAATAAACGAAAACCGTAAACTGTATGAGTAGCAGGAATTTAGATTTTTGAGGAAAATTGTTGACAGAAAGATTTCCGAAATTAACATTTAGAATGTTTTCTTGCAGATGTCATTTTATTCGTGGAAATTTGTGTTGATAAAATAAACGAGATTGTTGGTTTCCACGGTTACCCGAAGAGAGTTATTGGAATTTTTTTTGTTAATAAATAAACATTATTGAAAATTCGTTGTTAGAACAACGGCTCGTGGACAAACGACACATAAACAACATAATAAAAAATAACTAATAACAATATAATATATTATTATATTATAATAACACTTATCGCTTGCACTCAATACAATAACGATGCGATTTTCACTGGAAAACGTCCGCAAAAACATATCCCAACAAATCATTATCATACGTGTTACGTTTTTTACCGAAGAAAATAAATAGAAATGATTTTTTTAAATACCTGGTGTCGGTTGAATGGTATTTTTACGTGCCAGCTAGTATTTTTTTTCCTTTGACAAATCTTAAACGCTTTACACGGCCAATTAAAGGTAACCTGCAGTAACTTCAGGCAGTTTTATATTATTCGGTTTGATTATGCGATTGTTTGTATATCAAATTCAACGTATGATTCGTCCGATCGTTGTGGTTTTTCAGGAACTAAAAAATAAATACTGTTAAAATAAAAAAAAAGTATTATGTTATTACATCTATTTAACTGATATCCTTATTTTGAAACTACCCAAACTAGCTGAGATTTGTGTCCAAGCGCACAAGAAGTACAATAAGAAACACATTTTATAATAATAATAATAATAATATATATATATATTAGGTTTGAATATTTATAATACTCGAATTAAGAACGAAACATGAAAAATTCACTTTTCTAAAAAGATATATAAATGAAAAGATTTATATTTTCAAAATATCTATAGAAAAAAAATATATATTTAACTTTTATTTCCAACCTATAAAATTTTGCCAAACTGTTGAAGCTTTTGATTTAATCATATCGTTTTATAGATAAAATTACGTCATTGCTTCGCCGAGAATATGAAATATCAGAGCTATTAAAAATATTTATCCCGTAAAATATTTGATTCATCTCTGATATTATTTAGTAAATTATACAATATTGTTTGATTATGTATTTAAAATTCATAAAAATATGTTTTCGAATTCTGAAACCAACATTAGGAAATATAGTAGAGATTATAAGACGTATTGTAGAAGCAAGGTTATATAACTAATGATTTAAACGTCAAAAATTAATTGACTTCTTTGAAATATACTCATTTAAAAATTAATAATAATATTTTATTCTGCTGTATTGTTATTGGTTGATAAGTGTTAAGTGAATATATAGTTATAATAATATAATAATACAGTTTGAGTATGAGCCTTTTCGAACATTTCTTTAAAAATACAATACGAGTATAATATAAATAATAAAATCCGTACGCTTTAGAGTTTAGACTATTGAAAATTGAAATATTCATTAGTAAAGTCAGAATATTTAAGGCTCTTGTTTTAAAAAGAATTGAACCGCAAATCTGGACCAGTTAATAATATTTTATTAACTAGATAAATTGTATTTTTCGGTCACGTCAACAGTTCAAGTCAATAAAAAGCTTCCGAGCAATAATTAATGAGTTTAAAATTTCAAAGTTAAGTTCGCAAATCTACTTCAATTCAATCAATTTGATTTTTAAATAACTCATCGAATTAAATTTTTTTCATAGAAAAAAAGGAACATCTTATATTATTTAGTCTTTAAATAAGTTGTAAAAATATAATGACTTTCTAAAGAATGACTTTTATACATTACAATGAGTGAAAAAAAACCTATTTCAGTTATTCAAAATCGATTGGGAAGATTGAAAAAATCACTTGTATTTAAATCAAAGCGAGAGCAAATAAATTAAGTTCAAATCGCGTTGGTAAGAAACCCAAAATATATATGTAAATAAGTAAAAATCAACTCGAGTTAAACTTATTAACTCGTTTCATCGAGTTTTGAATTAAAGCGAAATAATTTTTCTTCATAATTTCCTATTTGTTTATTTTTAAAAACTTAAATCGGCAGTTAATTTCACTATATTAGAATTTATAATAATAAGTTTTAGTTTTCATAATTTTTAATAGTTACGGTTTTATTGATAATAAATTATTGATAAAAATATAATTTTGACATCGTCTGTGACAGTTGAAATAGAAAGTTGACCATTTTTATAGAACTATAATTAAAATTTTATTACAGATTGTTTTTTTATTTTTATTTTGGGTTCAACTGCGAGGATACAGATGCTCTTGAAATTATGTGTTATTGTTGATTATTTTAAAACATATACGTGCGCGAAAAAAAAAAAAAAATGTACAGCTGTAGCGGAAACCAGTTCCGGGGAGGTCAACATGGACGATCGCGAACGTATATAAGGTGCTCGAACACAGGGTTGAGGTATCACACATTCGACGGTTTCAGTTTCAGAAGTTACTTCGGGAATTCACATTTTCCTTAGTTTTTTCAAAACTTATTAAAAATAAACCAAAAACATAATTTTATTTGCACTGTTTCGATCTGAGATCGATTTAGTTTGGAATTTTTTATTTTAAATTTTTAAAAGTCAAATATTTCCAATATTTTCAAAATGGCAAAATCGTTGCTGATCGCCAGTGCTATGTTTTTGGCCGTCGTTGCTTCTGTTATCGCTGCACCCGCACCGAAGAAACGTAAGTACAACCACATACTTTTATTCGATATAACATGCACCCAAAGACATTATTTTATTACAATCGTATCGGTTTTTCATTGAAATCAAAAAGTACTTTACGCCGTAGGAACAGAGTTTTTAAATTTTCGATTTTGTACCATTTATTGTTCGATAATTCAAGTAGTAATATTCAAAAGTCACTCAAATACTAAAGTCTTTGCGATTTTTAAAAACAAATCAAAAGATATTTTCAACCAATAATATTATATCTCAGTCAATTTTTCGTTTTAAAATACATAGAGTTTATTTAGTTGCCTACATGAGGTGCCTCCTTATTCGTTTACTTTTTTTTATTACTTAAATCATTAACGATAAACGCGTTTAGAAAACACACTTAAACAGAACTCGGTGAATTTCGAAATATTATCATTATTACTAAACATGGTATTTAAAATTCTTCAGTCTTTTTTCGGAACCATTACATTTCAGAAATTATATATTTCGAAATTATTGGTAAATTACATTGCATTTGAACATATTATTATATTATGAATTATATATTTTGAACGCCATCGACTGAAATTCGACTTTATAAAATACTTTTACCATGTTACTTTAGAATAAAGACTAACATATTTTTAATCACCGGTATAGACGAACAAACTTGGTTTGAAAATCGAATAAAAATAAATTCAATTACAATCGGAATTCGATTTTTTACATATCGTTATTTTAAATTATACAATAATATATATTAAAAATGACTAAATCGTATGAAGCATTGTTTTTGAGCACGAAAAACGTAAATCGTACGACGAGAAAATATTAATCGCATTAACGATGCCGGTTATAGGGCTTTATCCCGGAAGGTGTATAACGTAAACACGCCGATTGCGATGATGCCGTCCAAGGCCGAAACGGTTTAGTATTCTGAGCGAATCCCCGCGAAATCACAATTGTTATGCTTGTTAGCGACCGAATGTCATCCGAAGACAAAATTATGAAAAATAAAAACGTGTACTTACGTAGGAGTTTCTGAAAAATGTCGGTGACTGCGTCTGTGTTTTTGGCGAGGACGCGAATCGGCTGAAATGACAATAATAATAATTATTATAATAATATGTTTACTACGTTTTACCTAATATTTGACGGAAATCGCGCACACAAATTATATTATTAATCGCTATCGAATTGTCCCAAAGCTTGGCGCATTAATCGTTTAGTTATAGCCTTATTTCTGCAGTAATTTAGTATTTACGACGGGTCTACTCAAATTAACGATTAACGAAATCATAAATTATGATTCATAATATTATATTATTATGTGTGCGACTCGCTTTGCAACACACGCGGTAATTGTTTTCAATGTCGTAACAAAAACAATAGATAAAATATATATTTTGATGCGAATAAATAAATATTATAATACCATACCGATATTCGATTTACAGAAATGTCATTCAATCTGTGCAAGAAAAACGACCCCAACCTCGACAAATGTTTGAAGACCTCAATTCAGGCTGTCATTCCGGAATTGGGCGATGGAGTGCCGAAACTCAGGATCCCAGCCATCGAACCTTTCGAGCTGCCATCGTTGGAAATTGACCACGGCAAAGGAAGCAGCAAATCGGTCAGCATCGACCTGAAACTGAAGGACGTGAAAATCAACGGTTTGACCAGCATGGTGATCGATGCGCTGAAAATCGACGTGGACAACTACAAGCTGAACGGCAAGATCGGTTTTTCGAAGCCGCTCGAGATCACTGGACAATACACGGTCAACGGCAAGGTGCTCGTGTTGCCCATCACCGGTAACGGACCGTGCACCCTCGTTCTGAGTGAGTAATAATAGTCAACAGTAGTTAATGAACTATACATATTATACTTAATGGTTATAATAGTTGACTTATAAACCTTAGACTTATGAGTTAACTATTGTAAGTCGTGCGAGTAATTTCGTTTTAATAACGATGGCGTTTTATTTTTTAATTTCACAGACGACCCTGTGTTGGAACTCAAAGAAGTGTCCGGAACACCGTACCAAAAGAACGGCAAGACCTACGTCCAAATCAAGAAATTCGACCTGAAATTGGCTAGCGTCAAGAAACTGAGCGTCAAGTTGGAAAACCTTTTCAACGGAAACAAACAACTCGGTAAGAGCCTCTAAAACACTTAACGTGGGCGTAAATGGGTATAGGTTCCAGGGATTTAAAAGCACTGAAAACGTATAGGTTCGTTGACGAAATGCAGAGCACAAATTATGTGGGGTCGAAATTATTTAAACTTAATTTATTTCGCAGACAATACCTATTGACTATTACATATTTTGATTTTGATCTTTCACCCGGCACGTATTTTTTTCAAAATTCGGTCTTGACAAGTTATCATGGAATAATAATCCCACTCAAGCTCATTTTGCTCTCTCGCTGAAAAAATAAAAATAAAATAAGTAATAACTCTATCTTTCTAACTCGGTGGTTTATTTTTGTTGGACAACAGGCGAAAGCATGAACTCGATCCTGAACGAAAATTGGGAAGTGCTTCTGGAAGAATTGCAACCAGCATTCGAAGAAGCAATTGCAGCCATTGCGCAGGATATCGTGAACAAGGCTTTGCAAAAAACCGCGTACTCTGATATTTTCCTTCAGTAGTGCGTTGTCCACGGTTGTTGAAGTTTCCATACCAAAAATTTTTTTTTTTTATCAATAAACACGTCACCCGTCAGGAAGCGCTAGAGTAGCTCGACAAAAATGTCTTATGTGATCGACGCTAACGAGATACTCACACAAATAGTGCCCACTCTCGGACGACCTGTTATTATTGTGTTAAATTATTATGCGCTCGTCTCGAATCGACTAAACAATCGACGACTTGCGATTATTTAATTTATACAAAAGAAAAACCGCAGTGGTTTTTTTTTTACTAAATTATTGAATGTTATTTATATGAAATAAAATAAAACTAATTTATTAAATTATTCATTTAACTCTGGTGTTGATTTTATTTCCTCGACGGTTTCCCGTCCAAAGACCTCATCGATGGTAGAGTTACTATAGTTAGTACGCAGTACACGTTTGACGACTCGGCAATATACGCGTTAAGGCCACCGCAGCACAGGATCATTTCCATGCGGATAGTATATTACACGCGCGATCGCAGCATGGTTAAGTGTCTTCTGTTCACGCGAATATAATATTAATCACTTCTGAAATTCGCTGCCATATAAAAATAAAACTAATTGGAATTTTACACGGTGTACAATATACGTGACAATGTGTTGTTGTTACGTATGTATTGACATGATTAACCTTCACTTTGAAAATAACGCGCGTGTTTATGAACTTGGCAAATTATCTCGTTAAACTACAAACATCGCAAACCCGCAACACAGCTACGATATACCAGGAATTACGAATGTTCGTTCGTCTAGTTTGACGGCAAAAGATCATTATCAAATGAAACTAATTTAAATGTTAACTTGCACAAGTCTTGTTTGTAGTTCGAAAAAAATTGTTTTTCAAAGTGGTGAAGCTGAAGTCCACGATCGATAATAATTATCATACGAATGGCTAAAAAAAATGAATAGTTCACCTTATAATTGAGGTCCTGTACAAAACACGAAGGATGAATAATTCAAAACATTAGTTCCCGATATATTTTAAAAATTAAAAGAAAAGAAAAGTCAGTTGCATGGTGGGTCATTTCATTTTAAAAATTATCCAAAATTATCTTGATGACAATGTTTAGGAACTTCTAATCATAGGTAAAAAAAGAAAAAAAATTGATATTCCGCGAAAATAATTGGAAATATTTCTGCGATTATGAAAAAATTGACAGAACCTTTAACACATATAAAAATCAAAAGTGATCGTTATAATTAACAAAAAAAAAAGCACTCGACTACTAACACGAAACTATTCAAACGTTAAACCGTCTCGTCCTCTGAGATATGCCTGCAGGGGCGTTTTTTTTAAATGTATGTATATATTATAAGTATTTCGTACAGTAATGTTTTAATTTATAGTCACGTGTTTTGAAAACGATTATTATTCAATCATTTTTCAACAACTCGAATTTGAAGTAGCATTGAAATTATTTATTTTCGTATGACCTTAAATGTGTATAAAATAAGCATTGAAATATATCCGAGTTATGCGACATTTTTTAGAAATTAGTTCGTGGTATAGAATAAGATAATTTATGTTATCATAATAATATTATAGATTTCATTGTATAAAATATTTTTTTAGGATTGTCAAGAATTCCGAATTTTCAAGGTTTGAACTTTGAGTTATCTCTGTGATACGATTGTGTATGTACACAGTCTACATATTACGATACGTGTTCAAGCACCCATGTATACTCGTATAAATATTTGTGATAAGGTAACGATATGTGACATTACTATAAATCGTATCTAAGAGTATATACGTAAGCTCGACAATTTTATTCTATACATTTCTTTCAGACATTTTAATGGAAATTGTCCACTTACCTACCCTGTCTATACTTATTATCGAGTAGATATCAAATTATAATAATTAAGGATGGAATACACACTCGTGTATTCGTGCTCTGCTCGCCACTGCATATGAGTCAATGCAAATTATTGTAGTGAATTTAGTTAGAGTCAGTACGATAAGGGAACACCATACAATAATTTGAAGTACATTAATACAATAATACCTATCTGAAGCTATATATTGTATACAATATATATAATATTAATATTTATGACTCATGCAATCTGTAAATTAATTATTACAAAAAGCATCCATGCTACAATAAATATATATATTTTTTAATAATTTGTTTGTACCATTTCAAACGATAAATCATGTACAAAAACTGAATATTATTTAAAAAGTGAGTACCTCGTTTAGGTAGATATCAAATTCGTTTATTTAACTAAAAATAATAAATTAGGTACATACCTCTATACTTAATAATATCGAGTGTTAACAATATTATGTTAATTTGAACGGAAATGGACAATGGTTGTAGAGTTGTAGTGTGCGATTTCATTTCTTCATATTATGTTTTCTTATTTTTAGCGAAATTTTAAATGTCAACATTGTATTTCTTCATAAATTAATTTCTAAAACATATTAAAATAGGTACATCATAATATATAATAATAGGTAATGAAAGTATAATATTATGAGGGTATGAGTTTAAGTATTTGATAAGTTATATAATCGATGCATATTGCATACAATAGGAGTACATTTTTAAACATAAAATACATAAATTTAAGCATTGAATGAATATAATAATATAACATACAATATATTAAATTTTGCAATTTGTGTTCAAAGTGAATCAAACTCTATTTAAATGGTAGACGTAAGTCGCATGACGTATATGTTATATTTATTACTTCACTTTCTGCCTATAATGTTGAAATAATTAAGTGCTCCCACATGAATATATTTTTTTAAATTATGGTTATCTTTGGCAACGTATGTACCTATAATATAATATAATATGATGTATTAATGATTGGTACGATTTGTTGACTGTAATTAACTGAAAAAATATATTTATTACACAAGTAACTCATAATTTCTAAGTATGCCTTTAAGCATTGAATTATTGTTAAAATCAAAATTAAATTTTCAGTTTTTTTTTCAGATATTGTAAAACCTAAAATAATCGAAAAACGATTTTATTATAGTGTTAGTTAACTTTTGATTTCGAATTTCTGATCTAAAGATCAGTTGCATAACACTTTTGGTAGGCACATCTTTATTTCTCAAAAGAGCATATTTTATGAAAAAAGAAATCAAATTTCTTATCTCTGATTTCTTGAAAATATGTAGGTATGTAAATTGTAAGTACCAAGTATTAAAACGTTACTCTGAGAAACATCTTTAGAAAATAAAGTTCGATATAAATGAAGTAATTCACAAAATAACGTAATTTATTAAATTACCATAGTTTACTTCAAATATAATTTCGTTATAGTTCTGATTTGCGTTAACTAGTACGTTCATTGGCCATTACCGAATTTTGTGTGAATGTCCTTGCCACTCTGTTAATTATATCTAAACTTTAAAATTACAAATAAATTGGATTAATAACATTCCATAATTATTGATCAAAATATTCTACTCACTACTTAGGATTCAGATGAAATATGAAACAGAAGTTGCCGTTACAAAAAAAAAAAATGGAATATACCGTGATAAAAAATAACCTGTAACATTTAAAAAAGCAAAACTGTGTAAAAAAAAATTTATCATAAAAATAAGTTGTATACAATATGTCCAATGGAAAATTAATTAATAATAATTATTATTATACCTATACACTAAACACAAAATACAGTAGACTAATTAAAGAGCACTTAAATTCATTACCAAATTTAAAGAGAGCGTTAAAGTATCCAATTATGTTTTCTAATGACGTAAAGTTGTTTACAGTATTTTAATTTTGAATTTTGAATTTTTCGTCTATATTTAAATCATAAATTTTGGGTAAGTCACAAAACGTCAAAACTAAATAAAATTATTAACATCTATACTTAAGGACACTATATTCCTTATTCGTTACCCATCTATTCATGATGGTATAATATAGTGTAAATATGATTATAAACTGAATATTTAAATTTTGATTGTAATTTGTGTGACCCAAGGTTGGGTTAATTTAATCTTGACACATTTTTTGAATGTAAACTTAGTTAATTTAAAAACATAATACAACTAAATAACCTGTACTATTTGAATCCAAATATATATATAAAATATATATATACCTCGTCTCTCTCTCTCTCTCGCTATATATATATATATATATATACACACACACACACACACACATATATATTTAAACACCACAAAATCAACTAAAAGTTTCAAATGTAATAATAACTAATAAGAACTAAAAACGAGATATCAATGAAACAAAGGAAAACTTATTCTATTAATTATCATTTGGATATTGTTAGCGATGTTATTAAGTAGAATATAATGCAATGAACGTGAACTTTCCAAACTAAAATGGCAATTGTTATTATTATACTCATTGGCTGAATAAGATATTTATATATCAATATCAATGTTACATAATAATAATTATTTTTTTTTTTTTTTAATGAAGGTGAATATCTCATTAAATCTTTTGCGTTCCTGATGTCTATACAAGGGCGCCAAAGGGAGAAAACAGGTTTATTTAATTCCACGAGGAACACGGATATCTGTCCAATGAACATTGAGTATATTGCATGTGAAATCGAAACCCATACAATATGTAGTATTTAATATGTACACAATCGATAGGCAAAAAATTGATTTCTAGGTTATCAACTTTTTGGTATACATTTTTTTTACATAATACATTAAATTATGTATTTGATTGGCGCATTGGCGGACAGGGCGAAATTATTGGCCAGGAAAATGTCAATCTACTCGTATTAACGGTCTTCATACTAAAATCGTGTTTTATTTTTGTATATGTCTATCATCACTGCAGTTATATGAAACGAATAAGTATATAAATGTTTTTGTTGTTATTATTGTAATTACTTAATCAAACTTAAATTAATACTTATTATCAATACTCATTTATAGAGATTAATTATCACATCATGAAAAATATACGATAATATTAATCTATATAGATAAATTTAGATGGTGGGAAACTTGTCCATCAGTTTTATTCAAGTTAGAAAATTCGAATAAGTGGTCACTTGTTTAAGAAACCTTAAACAAAATTAATCCTTGTGAAAAAAATAAAGACGATCATTTATATTGCCCAGTCTGCATTGAGTCAATAACTATTTGTATTACAAAAATAAATTAAAAATTGATAAAAGTGCAATTGTTGATGAGTTTAAGGCTCAAAATGTTAAAAAACACATTTTATTTTTATAGATATATATCTTGACCACATTTGAACTTAAAAACACGTCATAAATAACAAATTGATAATAACACAACGTTTATGTTGTTTAAATTGTAGTTGTAGAAATATAGAAAACATGGGTAATTATTAATTTATTATATCAGTAGGTCATTTACTCATCATAACCTTAATAGATGTTTGTACTAACAAATACATATAATATTATAATAATTATTTATACGTGAGATAGTTATTTGTATTTATGTATTAATCTTAAGATTTAATATAAATGTATTTAGTCTGTAATGCTGCATATCATATACCATACGACAACAATAGTAATGTAATGAATAAAAGTAATTTAAAAATGGATTATTATCAAAACTATTAAATCATTAATAATTATGAAAATATAGCTTTTCTTGGAGCTAATTTTTTTATTCTAAAATAAATTATACAATTAAATTTAATAAATTAATCTCTTAAGTATCAAGAGCTATGAAAATGAGCAAATTAATGAAAAAATAAAATAAACTTACCTCAATATCTGACAAGGTCTGAGTCCATCTATAATTAGGTAAATCGCAACCATTACCAGAATTTGGTTTCAATTTTCCTTTTTCATTCGGATCATCTTCATCCTCATCAACTGGTTGGGATAATTCATTTTTTTCACTAGAATCTTGAGCTTTCAGGTTTTTTTCCTTTAGTAAATATTAAAAATCTATATATATATATATATATATAAAAATAAGTGTACATTTTGAATAAATTTTATAACTCAAGATCCACCAAACCGATTTCGATAAAAATTTCAGGGCATATTAGGATTGATATGTAGATGGTTTCTGTGAAGTTTGTACGATGTACGATAAGTGGTTCCGGAGTTATGGCCTCTTAAGTGCACAATATTAATCACACACGCACGCATGATATTCAAAAATTATTATTGTTTTGCCGTGGAGATATATACACTCTTTGTGGTTATTTTTTATTATTTGTTTCCGTGGCACGCGCGTCTATGGCATTAAAAGTTACGTTTTACGTAAAATGACGTACATGTAAAATTTAATTTTTTCTTTCTTTACATTGAAATAAAATTTGTGAAAATTTGTTTTCAGTGCTGTGTTTTTTCGTATGTTTTTTTCGTCGCATTTTAATACGATTGTGAAATTCATATTGTTTTTTTAGTGACAAAAAGTTTAAAAATGTAATAACTGCACACGATTATTCGGATTATTCAGCTAGTTACAGTATAATTTTCACAAAGCATAAACAATTTCTAGAACATTTATTTTGGAACAAAGCTTGAGAAAAGAGGAAAACATAATTTTGCACATTTTTCAGTAACAAAAATTTTATATTTTCCAGGAATAATAATAATAAAGGCATGGTGTGACACAGTGGCCAGCCGCAGTCGCTGATCACTGATCAGTGATACCATTAAACAACGTCTGGCGTCACTAGCTTCCAATTTTCAATATAAACTTGTTCAACAAGCATATACTGTAGAATTCCGATTATCTGGACAAGAAAAAAAAAGTTAGTATTTTAAAACTTGTAAATCGTAATCGTATTTTGTCATTCCACATAATCATAATCATAGACTAAATATCCCACCATAAAATTCTCATTTACTATAATATTTCCTAATTAATTATTAGTATGGAATTTTGTATTTAAATTTGCTATCAGTCACTAC
The DNA here is from genome assembly GCA_948098885.1 of Drepanosiphum platanoidis. Taxonomy (NCBI): domain Eukaryota; kingdom Metazoa; phylum Arthropoda; class Insecta; order Hemiptera; family Aphididae; genus Drepanosiphum; species Drepanosiphum platanoidis. Next base: position 12,500,019 of record OX402529.1, on the reverse strand, counting down.
CGATGAACAGTGCTCAGTCAGCGTGTACGGTAAGTGACGGTAACGACCAAACACTAAATCCAGCATTATAGTTTGTTTTATGCACTCTGTGGTGATAAATATTTATCACATTAATTTAGAAATCATTCCAGTAGTGTATTAATACAGATACTAGACTATCAATTATTAATTTTATATTTCATAATTTTTCTTACCATGTCTAACTCTTTTTGAAGTTGGTCAGCTTCTTCATCGGTTAATTCTTTTAGTTTCGGTTTAGTCTCTGATTCTTTCTCCTTTTGTAGTATTTTTAATGCTTCCTGCTTACATTTCTCATCATCTGCATGTTTTTCGTTCAAAGCAATAGTACGATGTTTATTAAATACTGACAATAACATCTGAAACATAATTTATTTACTAATTGACAAATTCATTTAACATTTTTTTTTTTAGTTACTCGTTCTGAAGCTTTCTTATCAGGACTTCCAATAAAAAAATCAGTTTTTTGACCAAGAAAATTGAAAAGTGTATCCAGTAGCTGAAACAAAAAAATATTAGTTAGTACACAGAACTTAACAATAATTTATAATTTTATAGAAGATTATAATATTAGAGATAAACATTATAATGTAATATGAAAAATACTATGACATTCATTTAAAAATAACTATTTAGTGTACAGAATCTATGATTATCAATTATGAAAAATGATTGACAGGAATGTAATTTACTCAATACCTAACATACAAGTAACTGATGATACATAGTGTCATATTGGTTATCATGAAAAATTAAAGAACACTAAATCTTAGCCCCAAATATAACTCAATATTAAAAAACTGGAAGTAAAACTATAATATATAAAACTAAGAAATGTAGATTAATTTAATTATTTTATCACTTTCACATAAGAATCATCTACTAAACGGTGCCTCAATGTTATCTGACATCTATCATAGAAAATTAAACTAAAATGTAAATCAAATCAAAATATTACATTGAGAACAACAAAAATCGTTATTCGTAGCAAAGTTTAGAACTTTGTTATCGAGCAGCAATTCATAACAAGTATTACACATACGCATACTGTTCGGATTGACAACAGGGTATTTATTGCGCACGAAATCCAACGCTCTACAGGTAATGGGCTTCATGTCACAATCCATACCAAATACGATCACAAACAGCGCAGGAAACGCCAAATCTGTGTTGGTTAAAATGAACGAATTCATTATTGGTGGCAAGTGGTTGTTCAATAACGACTTTTCGCGGCGGCTGGATAATCGGATCGAAACTAATTCCTGCATCAGCCGCTTTGCGTTTACGGTCATTAATCTCGAGCGGCTCTTTTAAATGAACGTCGCATTTTTGTAATTTGTTGGTTTCGTGTATCGAATCATTGCCAAATTGATGTTTTCGAGACCCGCAATGCCGTTGACACTCTTCGGCATTACTCATCGGCGTCGGCGCTTTCGAAGTACAAAATCGTAAAAATACTTCAAATTTTTCCAAGTCCGTAGTTTTTGAACCAAATGGCATTTCACAAATAAATTGAAAGAATTCGTCGCTAGAACGCAATTCATCTTCAATCCTTTGTTGACGCAATTCTCGAATTAACTCTCCATTCCATTTCGGAGCCATTATGAAGAAAATAGAAATACACTACTATAAATAGAAGAATAATAGAAATACAATACTAAAAATAGAAGAATAGTAGAAATACATGCCCAACAGTAAAGAGTATACAAATGGTAACAATGATAACAATTTTCGGAATGACCCAATCAGCCCAAGACCTGTCAATATCAAAAAAACAACTCCCTATTCAAGTTTACTATTTTAGCTTATTGCAATTTCTTTTGCATTAATAAAATACTGCTCTATTATATTTTTTTAAATTTTATTCATAATAAAAAAATAAGTTTTTGGTAAAGAATAATATAAAACTTGTTTATTTTTTGTATCTGTGTATATGATTTTGACCTAAAGTTCTGGTCGGAAATCAGATCTAGTTCGTACTTTCAAGAGGTTATTTTTCGAATTTCCCAACAGTTTTAAAAATAAAGGCCAAAAACTGATGAAAAATTACAAAAAACTATCAACGGTATTACGTTTTTTGACAAAATCGATGATAATAGAATATTCTGTGATAGTAACACTGATAATTGATGAAAAAACAACTTATTAAAATTTATTTCTATTCTTAATATCAACCGTCTTTAGAAATCAAGCTGATCCACCTCTTTCACTCAGAATTGTTTAATTTAACCTACAGGGTTAAATTTATTAGATCATTTTTCTACCAAATATTTGCTACATTCGTTATTTTTGTCTCTAAGCATGAATAAACTTAATGAAAAGTAGTTGTTGAATAATTGATTTTACATTCTGTTTGATTTCGGTCAGAACAATATGTTGATAAGGGAGACATATTACGTATAATCCTATTCAAAATAAAATATTTGGTCATTCCTCACTCTAATCTATTTTCATTTATTATCTATTTTTTTTGTAATTGTTTTGATCTTCTTAAAATATAATAGAATATGATATTAACTCAAAATAATAAAGTTGTTATTTCTGTAGCTACAATCTTATTTTTTTTAATATTATTTATTTTGTCATGAAAATACGTATATACTATAGATACTTGTATTAATTATAATAATGTTATTTAAAATTGCTTGAAACAAATTACACTTATACAGCAACTAACCTTTACAAAAATACGAGTATTTTATACCTGTTTTATTAAAAAATTATATATATTTTGATTTAAAATTGCTACGTATCTAATAATTATTGTATCGCAACATTGTTATTGGCAATTCATTGAATTGGATTTTATTAGAATAATTTGCATTATAATAATTATTAAATTTTACCTTTATCTACGTAAAACTCGTATTATTTAGATAGCTTATTGTTAACAATATCATTAGGTACTAGTGCGTAATAATAATTGATAAAGTTGTAAGTCATTATGATTTATAAAATATTAAAATTAAAAGATACTAAAGTATATCCTATAATGTATGATTTTAAACAATAATGAATCAAAATATAAGTAGGTACTCAAGTGTCTATAGATTTATTTAAATATATTTTATAGGTATTTTATACTAAAAAATAATTTGAACTGTTTTGTCTATTTAATAATAAATATAAAATTATAATTTATATAAAACAATATTGACTTTTTCCGTTTTCGAAACGAAATGATATTTTAGTTTTAGGTACATCGTTCTTATGTATTATGATATAGGTACATACAATACATACATATAACATATCTATACATACATAATATATAATATATATATTGTACATTCCAACCATTGGCGTAAATAGGGAAAATTGTCAGGCTTATAAATATTACATATTTTAATATTTGATCAATTTTAGAGTTATTTATTTTTGGACAAGTTTATTTGGGGAAAAAATAATTTTAATATAATTTCGCTTCAATCAATAAAACCCTTTCAAAAATGCTATTTTACGCATACATATTTAAAAATCAATGGTGTGTAATGTGCATATTTAATGATTTATATGATTGGGAAAATGTCGCTACGGTTACGTTTTGGCATACCAGAACCTATATTTACGCAGGTCAGCTACCCCCATACACATTTTCGATACCTAGTCTTCTTATTAACCTCAATTTAACTTCAAATTATTTTTTGGTATAGAATGTCCGAATACGTGGTTTTGTTTTTGACATACGATTTAAAAATAAATTTAGTGCTATTGTAGTGTATATTTTTGTCTTTCACTCGATATAATTATGAATAATCTGTATTCTATTTTTTGGATAATTCATGGAAAGACTGCCTTGTCGACTCTCGTCCACCTCAGATATTTATTTTGTTTTACAGATCATGGTAAATATCACTTATTTTTATAAAGTATTTCGTAATGGAAAAAGCAGAAAAGAGACGAGTAATAATTTTACAACATCGAATATGTATTGAATTATCATTCAACTATAAATATAATAGTCAGAGCACATGATTATGATTATGTTGCATTGCCAACGCATAAAATAAGTAACAAAGGACAGACGTCTGATGACGCAATGTTAAAAATGAATCATATATCTCACTGCAATAACTGATTCTAAGTAAATAAGATAGTATAAAGTAAAGGTGAAATATTATAAATTATAATATTTTGATTTGTATTTATGAGAAAATGTTTAAAACTTCCAAATCAAATCTGTTATAAGAATGTTTTAGCGATTTTATGCACATTTTTAATTTAATTTATTTTTAATTTTAAGTTGTAATTTTCTATTAGAATATGATAAATTGGTGTGAATCTGTGAACCATACATAATGCCCGATAATAACAATTATTATATTATCCAATTAATGCCATGCCCATAACCTCATCGGCCCTATTTGTATTAATTGGTATTTAAGGAGTGTGTAAAGTTTTTAATCTTGACTTAAGTCTAGAAAAAATGTGTGAATGCCACTGATTATATGGGTTTAAGAGAATAAAGATCACGATGCATCTAAACGTCTGTCTGGTGACATCGTTGATTTGGCTATAAAAGGAGATTCGAACAGCCCGAATACAATCATGACGAGTTCTGGTCAGACTGCAAAGAGCTCCTTCACGTCAATTAATTTATTATTTATCGAATTATTATTTTGGCCTTGTAATTTATTTTATTAATAAAGTATTAATTGGTTTTAAGGAGACTCGTAAAATGTTGAGATGTTACTTGAACGTACTGAATATGTTGACACATAACTAGGTACATAAGATTTTCAAACAGATGCGTTTGGATTACCTACCTATTTATTATTCATTATAATCGTATAAGGTATACCTATTTCTATTTATTTATTTGAAATTATATTTTATGTACAAATTATTCTAATAGTAAATGTTAAAATAACATAATCGATAGGGGAAAACCAGAGAGATATGTTTAACATATTATGTGGAATTTTCATCAATTTTTTTATCAATTATTTTTCGTCCGTTTACGGTCAAATAAAATATAAATTCCATTTATTGTATGGCGAATGAGTAAAATTTAGGAATACTTACAATAGTTGCTTGTGATTATTATACATTTATGTGTGACAACAAATTTGAGCCGGTAGGTACTTGTTTGTTTTTGAACGCATATGTATAAATGATACGTGTCGAGTGATTGTACATGTTCTTAAATATACTTCGAAAATGTTTGTCTAACGGACGTATTTCTGAAATATTGATATATGTTATATATAAAATATTTTTTACAAGACAACATGTTGTGTAATGGTGAATACAACACACACACACACACACACGCACACAATACATGAAAATAAATCGATATTTCGAGCGTTTTACAATACCGAAACTCGCTATAATATTTGTTAAAATGGTGGGTACCTACCTCGTGGGGAAGTCGGGTTGAAAATGTATTATTTTATTTAGAAATTGTAACATTATAATATGGAGAAAAATGCGACGCAGATCACGGGTCATCGTGAAATCATTAAGGCGGACGATTGGAAAAAAAGAAAAAAAGAAAAGTAATTAGTGTCGAAGAAGAGAGAGATGACCGTAGACCCGGTATAAGATCTATATTCTACTCAGTGTTACCTCTGTGCGACGACGGCGAAAGGGAGTGGGGGAAAAAAAAAATAAACGTTACCCGTTGTAGGTACCTCTATTTGCACATAATATATTTCACGTTTACCAGTCGCGAGACGTCATTATTTGAACAACTCTTGCGGAAGCTACTGCGTAATAAAGTTTACAACAATCTATTTCGTCCCGCGGTAATTATGCGACGATCGTTGCATCCGTAGCCACCAAACTCGCCGTCAGGACTGTACTAGAGACTGCGAGACACACATAGAAATATTCACGAGCGTCTGTAAAAGCATACGACCGTCAAAATCCGTTTATTTTTTCGGGACCCACGCCGTTTCCGATTCCGATCTCGAATTGTTTTCAGTGCGATCGCCAGAGATCATTGTGGCGATTGTGTCGTAACGATCGGGGGAGACGTGATAATTCGAGTGAATAGAAAACAAAATGTCAAAGTACAACTACAGTAAAGAGTAATAGGGTAGGTTAACGTTACTTTATAGTCGCGGTAGAGACAAAAGAATAATGTACGATAATTATTTGCCGGCGTCCGGCGCGCACTGCGCAACCGCACGTTATCAAAAACCTTTATCGACGATCGAATGATTATTAAACATATGTTCGATCTTTTCGTGTGCGCAATAATAATAATAATAAGTTTACGACCGCGTTTGACATGTATTCCTCGTACGCACCGTGTTGTTGACCGTACTTTTTACTTTACCGAGGTGAAAATATGAAAAACCAAACGATATCGTTAGTATTGCCGCGTTTCGCCGTACTCCGAGATTAAATTAATAATCGTCGAAACGTTTTCTTCGGTTTTTCCGCTCACGTTTACTTTCAACTAGTTTTTGAATCGAACGGAACCGCGTCGTCGACGCGACATCACTCCGATCATCAAAATCGATCGTTTTAAATGCCGGAGTGAACTGCACAAGACCGAGGCGCGTCATCGAAGTTTATTGAAAGTCCGCGTCTGTTAAACATGAGTCGACCACAACCGGATAACCACGTCATGGTTAGTATTGCAAAAGACCGTACCGTACCCTTGTCGATTCTTTTTTCAACTGTTCTGCTGGTTATGCTTGTATACGATTCTGAGGATCGTACTAGAGCTTATCAATCGAATTTCTACCTAAAATGTTGGTGTCGTACGGCGGTCATACATAAATCATGACTTTAGCGTGTAATTAGTTTGATATTCTCAACAAATACACTTGTCTGATGCTTATGACAGCGTATAATGACAAAATCATTGACAATGAACCTTTTTACTTATAAATCTGTATCATTTTTAACCTATTCTTCCGACAATTTTTGTTCCTACAACCAGATCATATCGTTTTGGAACTACTAGAATCGCTGACACACATTCGATCCTTAGGTTTTCTGGTACCTAATTCTTAATATAAACTTATATTTTACTCTCTAGTATGTGTTTCTCTATATGATACATGTAACTTCACTACTATCAAAAAGTACAGTTAGATATTTAATTTATATGGTTGATTTGTCATTATGGTGTAACAGTTTGTAGTGTCAATTTTGAACAAAAAGAATACCTAATAATTTGATAAAATATCTCTTTTGAAATTCATCAGAGTAAATGTTTAAGTAAATTGTATTACATTTATCATAGCTATGTAGATGTTATCCTACTGTCATTACAAAAATCTCTTATACTTTAATCTGACTGTGGCGATTTAATAATAGTTACGATCTATACATGTCTTAAAACCTTAGCCATAATATTGTAACCCTAATTTCTAATTTTATGAACAGTTCCATACTGTCTGTTAAGTAAGCATTAAATCTTTAGTTGAATGCAGACAAAAGTATTGGTATAGTTGGTATGTAGTAGGTATATTAGTCCAGTTGATACTTCCATAAACTTGGTTGATTACTTTTAATATCGATTTGTATTTTTTAAATTTGCTTGTATCTTCAGTAGCGAAACTTTCCATTTCATTTGCGCTTAACACATTTGTTTATTTACCAGTGTGTAATTTGGTTTCATTATATTATTTGAATTATTATCAAATAAAACTTGGATCATATTTTTGCACTAGTTTAAATTTAATTATAAGGCTTTTGCAAATATATATTAGGTATATATTATATTTCTAATCTAATGAAATGTACTAAAATTATATTTATAAACGTTTAGGTATTAAATCACATAGTTATTGAAAACAGTATAAATAACAATCACTTTATTATTTGGTTATTTTACTGTGTTTAAAATTAAGTAGTAGCAAAACATTGACCTGTTTGATCAAATTAAACTTTGATAATACTTGAAGATTCAGCATATAAGTAGGTAGATTAAGAATTAAAATTATGTGATTCAGTAGGTACAAAGTAATTTTTAATGCCGAGCACATATTTTTTGAGTAGATATATGTTATTACATATATTCTTTTTATATTATTTCAAGTCATTACTAAACCCAATTTTGCAAAACACTTAAATTTTTATCATTTTTATTGCAAAAAGTTAATTTTGTTATGTTATAATTTTAAGTCCGTATGTATTTTATATTCCAAATCAAAATATTTTTCTTTATAAATATCTTTGTTCATTTCAAATAATAAAAGTATAAATACTTGTGTTAGTAATTAAATTTTAGATAAATGAAGTAGTGCACCAACACTATGTAGTTTATCCCTTGCTATTCAGTCACTCTACTTTGCTCATCTAAATTTGAAATATTTATAAGTGGGGGAGATATTTCAATGTATTTACAACTTTTAGCATTTTTGATGAAAAAAAGTGATAGTTTGCACAATACGTTGTATGACGTAACAATTTAATATAATAAATATTGTATTTTGTATGCGTTTAGGGTCTAAGTAATTTTAAAGCAGATTTAAACAAATTAAATATTAAAATAATGTAGAATTTTAATCTGAAAATTATTAGTTAAATATTATTTAATTTTATTAAATAAATGTTTGTAACTTATTATGAGATGTGGAACCTATAATTGATGTAGTACCTATGTACCTATCTACTTATGAATGTCAAATCAATCGTAATAATATTTAAAATCACATATCCTTAAATGACAAATAATTTTACATTTAATTAATAAAATTGACGTTTGATTTTCATAGAACATTCCTCCTCCCATGTATTCAAACAATATGACGAATAACACTCAAAATGACGAACCAGAGAATGTAAATGTTGAAGCTACCCAGCAAAATCCTCCACCACAAAATCCAGTTAATTTACCATCAACACCACAGGTATGTGATATACTATGAAATATTACAATAATTATCATTTATAATTAATTAAATTACTCAATTATTTTTCCTAGCATTATGATGCGCAGCCTCCCAGATTAGACTTTTCAGCACCTCCTCCTTATGAAGATTGTAATCCAGATTTTGTAAAGCTACCTACTTATGAAGAAGTACAAATGGAAAAGCGTTTAGAAGGAGAAATTTCTCCAAGATTGCCTGTAAGTGTACATTTTCTTACTTTTATTGATTTGAAAATATTTAAAAAAAAGTATTATTTCAATTAATAAAAAATCATTTTTCAGGGCAGAGTTATTGGAGGACCTCCTAGTATCGGACCATTACCACAAGAAGTAATTATATTTTAGTAAATATTATTACTCATTAGTTAGGACCTGATTTCAATTTAAAACAAAATTTAGTTTTATCTTATTAAGCTTTAGGTATTCTTCATTCATACCGAGTGTTAGTTTTATAAGTTCAATTTTGAAATTAAAATATTTTAGTCTTATTTTTTTATATATTTAGAATGAATAATATAAGGTCAAAAATTATGATTCAATTCTTTAATCTAAACCATTTTTTCACAGCATAATAATTGTTAATTTTTTAATTGTTTTTTTTTTTTTGATAGTTTTTAATATGACAATTAAATCCAAGCCCTTTTTTATTAGATGCTAAAAACATACAACTGTTATAGATCATTTCAATCATTATTCATTTGTATTCGCTCATAATATGTGTTATTATATGAATTATGTGTAATAAGCATATATTATTAATACATTTTATATTAATATATTCATATAAAGTACAAAAACAAAACTGAAATTGTAATATTATATAATATATGTAGGGAAATTAAATTCTTCTAGATAAAAATATAGATATCATTGTTGCGATATGGTTTTTGTAGTATGATAAAAATATTATGTCTCAACTTCATATTTAGTTTAATGAACATAAACGCTTATAATGTACTAATACAATATCATTGTAATAATGTTGATATTTAGATATAAATAACATTTTGGTTTACTACTAATATTATTTTAGAGATAACTTCTGATAATCGAAAACGTCTGTTAAACAAATTGTCTGAAATATAATGGTATCTAAATTAAAGTTATTGCACAAATAATTGCAATTAAAAAAATTATTATTGTAATTATATATACAGTATCATGTATAATGACGCTGGTTGTAAAGAAATATTGAGTAAAACTACAATAATTTCAAGGTTCCATCAAAATTCCCTGTGCAAAATGACTACAAAATGACTGATTATAACGACACCGCTCATTATGCCAATATGACATTATTATGTCATTATGACAATATTGGTTAATACGACATAAAAATTGGGGTCTTTATATTTATATTTGAAAATTTTGAATCTTATATTATAACCTTACCAATGTACTATCGCGCATAATCGTTATCACATGTATGAATATTTGTCTAACATTGTTGACGTAATTACCTACTTGCACACATCTTTAAATTACTATGCATATTAGATAGATCATTACATCATGGAATGATACTGATTTTTTTAAATAATAATAATTTTTGGGCAATATTTAGTTATTAATAATTATAATTACATATGTATGTACTTTTCTATAGTTAAATTAATTAATTGATGTACGTACATATACTAAACAAAAAAGAAATAATAATAATAATAATTTTGGGTATAATGACATATTTTTAATGGTCCTTTGACCGTCATCAATCATCATAGATGATACTATCTGTAGTTAAAAACCATAGCGAGTTTTAAAGAAATCATAAAATTTAAAGTTCTGATTGTAATGTAAAATTAATTTAAAACCTTTAAGCGGAAGAGCAATAAAAAGGCTAAAAGCATTATATTATATAGTATATTTAGTTCATGTGTTCAATATATTTTTTATTTTCCATGTTTTATTTATCTTTTTAAATTTTTTAGATACCTGCACAAACATTGACAGTCCTCACAATTGATGCTGCTCCTAACCCATGCGAAATCGACACTAACTTATTAGGCACAGATTACATGTTTTTGACAGCTTTTTTGGGTATAAATACACATTTCTTATTATAAAAAATATTGTAGAAAGTAGAAACAATTTGTTTAGACATTGGCTAATCAATTGGTACAACCACTTCAAAATCTTTAATGTTGACATGAACGGTTTCTACTACTTATGAATTTTTACATATTATATAATTGATATAATCAATTTTTCTTTTTTTTATAGTGGCGTTGCTATTCAATTGGGTAGGTTTCCTGGTATTGATGTGTTTATGCCAGACTGTTGCTGCACGTTATGGAGCACTTGCTGGATTTGGATTATCCTTAGCAAAGTGGACAATGATAGTGAAACGCAACACCGAAATGTCCGACTTATCACCGGAAAATCGGTCAAATACGTGGCTCTGGTGGCTAGTCATGGCGTTTGGATTTTTAATCTGTATCCGCGCAGTCATACAATATATGAATATCAAGCGCGGATGGAGACTACTTAGCGTTCCTGCACAAGAACGAGTGTTATATTTTTATTAACTTAATGACCTATTGGTAAAGTATTTGAGATGTTCATATATTTATCAAAGTATTTTTGTTTTATTTGATTTTTAAAATCTTAAGAGTACCTAGTAGAATCTCATCTGAGTAAATAAAAACTTAAAATTTAGGTCGAAATACGTGTTAACGTGTATAAAGATTTGAATTCAATCTAAATATTAGATATTCATCAATACTAAGTAAATATCAACGCAGTGGCCATTCTGTATTAAATTATTATATTTTTATTTTTGATCTAGCCGACATATTTTATTAATATTACTTGCCTAATGTATGTTTTTAATGGTTGTGTCTAAACATTGTAATTTGTAATACACACACACACGGATAGTATATGAAACTCTGGAAGGCAACTCGTGTTTGTGTATCATTAATTATTTATTTGATTAGATAGCGTTTTTATTCATTTTTAATGTGATTACTGAATGAATATTATGAAATCAATTTTGATTCGAGTGATGATTTATTTTTATTTTTGAACTGATCTTTTGTAGTTTTGTTTTAAAAGTTTTCAAACAACTTTGGAAAGTAATATTTTTAAGTGATGAATTAATTTTTTCATTAAATTTAATTAAATTGCTTTTAAAGTTAAATGACCTCTTTAGTTATAGCGTTGATTTTAAAATGAACAGATGAACAGTCCCATGAAATAAAAGCAACACTCAGTTACATGTCGCCATGGAGATCAGGTGTGTCCTAACGTAGTAAAGATCGGAAGCCCACCGTTGAATGGATTTGTAAACTAGTGGTGGAGCGATGTACTGTGATGTGGGGTTTGGTGGCGCGCGATGGCCAAATAGCTTTTTATCATTGTTGATCTGTTTGTTTTAAAATCAATGGTAATAGTACTTACTACTTATTTGTATGATAAAAACTGAACATGGAAAATAAAATTCCATCCATTAATATCTGTGATTACCAGCATTTTCTTTATGCCATTTATTCTTATTTTTCTGTTGAGTTGATTTGACTTTTTTTTCTTTTTTTTTTTTGTCTAGTTTTATTTGTCGGATTTGATTTCCAAGTAATATATACGCATACATTTTTACCAATTTAGACATTCTTTGGAGATTAATTTCATTCGATAAATATTTTATAGGCGATAACTCGAAGCAACTCTACTATTTATAATTATTATATAATATTAAAATGTATCTTAAAACGATATCGATTACACATTATTAATAATGTATTTATAGTTATAAACGTGAATATAAACATTATATTTTAATTTAATATTATCATAAAATAATTTTTAGATGTCTTCTAAATTAAGCGTTATTTATTAATTCTGATCACGTCTCGGGTACACGCAAAATTACACCGTCATGTTTTAATCGAGACGATATAATTTCGAGTGTGAAAACTTAACGCTTTTTAATTATGAAAAAAATATTTTGTACATTTACATGTTTCTTGTTGAAATTCTATTAAACATAGAAAACCTCGTTCTGGGGGGTAATTTATGATTAAAAATATACCGATACTATAACATTACTATTTGTGGTTTATAATTTTAGACTGTAAGCAACGATAATAAATTAGTATTTTTACTTTAATCTCATTGTAGAAGTGTGATCATGTTAATCTGACAAAAATAAATAAAACAATGATCTGAAATATTTTTTGTGTGTTTTACGGAAACAAACCGTCATCATTTAAATTCAAAACATTCGGTCGGAAAATCAATACGATTTGCGACTCAAACACATTATACTATTGTGTTGATAACTTTATTTTTTTTATTTTTATTATTATTTTAATATTGTTTAGACTATATTTTATTCATAAGATTGCGGTTTACCACTTATAGAATTGATGTAATTTTTATTTGTGATTTATATAGCATATTATAATATCAATGAAAACATGAACACTTTTCTTTTTTTTTTGTATTTCTAATGTAAACTTACAATGTAAAAAGAGGATAGTGTTTTCAAATAAGTTTTAGTTTTCTATTTTAAATTGTTGTTTATGTCGAAAAAAAAAAAACGTATCAAATTGCAATTATAATATCCCACGTGAATTAAGATTATTTTTTTTTTTTTCCATCAGAACATCTACTGTTATTGTTATTCTATAGCTATACTTATTGTATTATTCTCACACTTAAACATAATATATTATGGGTGATCTTTGTTGCATTTTTTTTTTTTAAATATAGTATTAAACACTATGTCTAAAATGATGTGTATTGTTTAATTATTTGTACAATTTATGTTGAGATTCTGTTGGTTTATTTTATGTAAACAATATAATTAGTATAGAATATTAATGAGAAAAAAAGGAACATAAGATTGTTTGTTTTTATTTTTGTTTTATCAATATGAATGCAAAACGTAAAACCGCGACGACATTGTGTTTGTCAAAAAAATTCAAATTTTAAAATTGTCTTATCGCCGTATCGGTTTTGTTTTGCTTTTTCAATGTGCATCGGTGTCGATAATAGGATGTCAAATTAACCGTCGATAACAATCGTTTGTAAATTACTCTTTTCGCTAATGCTCAAAACAATGATGTACACATTCATACCGCCTTGGACTCTGTAACTACTTCTTTATACACGTTATTCTTTTAATTTTTGGTTAACATTTAAAGAATAGTTTGAATACAAATGCACGACTGTAATCGTGAAATCTATCACATTATGTTATGACATAAATTGCCCGCAACGCGACATCTATAAGCACATTTGGAACTAAATTTTTAATTAAAGCTTATTCGGAGAAATTCAAATAGTTTTATTTGAAATTTAAAGAGTCAAGTTATTTCAAGTGGTTGTCTGTGTTTTGATCGATGAAAATACATTTAATTTCGCACCTGTTGCAGCTTGAATCTAAATCCGAGTGTAAATGCCGAAATGTTGAGCGAAAAAAGTGAAGTCTTGGAAATTATATACTCTCATCAAACAATTACTACGAGCAGCAGGCAGGCATACATTGTTCCACGGAGAAGGGACTTTTACAAATTGTTTTGTTTCCATTCAAAATTAATTCCTACTTTATTTTCCAACTAGTTTTATTAAAAGTATTATAGGAGAGCAATAAATTACTTCCTATCATTAGTGCCTTATATGACATGTGCAAACAATTCGCCAACAAACTTTTATTTTTTTACTCATCACAAAATAAGTTAAAAACTGTAATGAGATAAACAGATTTTTTTTTGTTTACGGAAAGGGACTTATTTCGTTCATTGTTTTCTATTTTCAGGATCGGTTAGTATTCCAAGTCGACTGAACGTCATCTGAAGAGAAATATTCAAAGAAATGTGACCTTCGGGTCACATATTGCGTTGAGTAAGTTGAGCTGACGCCGCTTTCGATAATTTTAATTACGGTGGGAATTTTTTTTTTTCCATAGTGTTTGTAATATTATAATCGCACGATTAATCGTAATAATAACGATCGATAATGAAAAACGAGTAAACGACAGTAGACGATAATTTAGAAAATAATAAAACTCGTTTATCACGAGTAAACCTATGCGCATAATTGGCGTAAAAGTCATTCATATTGCCGCGGTAATCGTCTAAACTATGTTAATGGGTAACTGTTTTATATAGATTATGAACTCGTACGTATAATGTTCCTGGTCTAACGATTCTCTGATTTTAATATCTATTCCATAGAAAGACTTCCGCTCAGACACCTAATATCCGATACTCAATAATATTATAATACTTAATAACAGTTATGAGTCATAGAAAAGACATGTTATGCCGATAAAACTTATTTCAGAGTGTCGTTACCCATAAAAGAAATTGTTGTAGCGAACTCGTCTTTTCTAAAATTTAGTTTTCAGTAAAATAATGGAAACAATCCAACGCGTGACCGATCGCCGAATTTGGTCAACCGTTGAGATCTGTTTTCTGTGGTTTATTATTTTACGGGGTCACACAAAATGCTATAGTAAATAATAAAAATAGTATAGGTACCTGATTCGTTTTGATTCGAGAATGTTGGTCAATAATATTATTTCTTATTTTTACGACATTATGCGTCGTGCCCTGTGGTGTTCTTCAAAAGGGATTTTTTCCTGGGACGGATACTAGGTCGCTAAAATTCGTGGCCGGTCCATATAATTTTACACCTGTTTACGAATTATAAATGCTAGTTGGTGCGAGGGTACTTGTATATTTCATTGAAATCTGCAAATAATATATAGGTACACGTTTAAAACTTTTTATGACAAAATTTCTAAGCGTTTGACAACAATACGGGTATTATTCGTTATAATAATGTTTCATTAGGAATAATATGAAAGAAATTAGTACCTATAGTATAACGCGCGTGGAAATGTTTTAACCGTGTACCCGCGTCTCGTCCGTCTGTTAGGTTTAGAATATAAATCATGGTGGGGAGTTCGCGCAGATAACATAACTTACAAGTCTCGTCCACAATGTGTTATGTGTATAAAAGCTAAAGCTATTCTAATTATTGTCAGTAGATGTTAATTTTTTCTTGCGACAAGTCTGAACATATTTATTTTTTAAATATTGAAAAAAAAATGGCCGTTTTAAACGTCGTCGCGTTTGTAGTTTTATCTGCAGTTACCGTGCATTCTGTGCCTGTGCAAGTAAGTACTTCGTAACTTAATATAAACGATAAATGTAACAACCCTTTGCTTCAATATTTATTGTTTGTTTCAGCCACATAAACGCGCGATACTACTGATACTTTTGGTTTAAAAAAAAAAAATGAAAAATTTTCGTTAAATGATAAAAAAAAAAAAAAAAAGGAATATCGTTATCAAATAATACAATTAGAACTTCTCCGCGCTGTTTTTACGATTATTTTCAGAGTTATAAAGTGTTTGATTAAATTAGTAATAGAAGTAGGTTTATATGTTTAAATAAAAGTGTTTAAATACTTTTTGTTTTTAGTATTTGAGTAGGTACACCTAAGAACTCTAAACTTGAATTCAAGTATTTCATATATCAATTGTATTAAACATTTAAAAATGAATTGTTTTGATAAATTTACCCTGTTTTTCTATAAAATTTAAAAAAAAAATCACAATTACAGTTGAAAAATGAATAAGTTTATGGATAAATAACAGGTACTGTAAATATTGAGACAACGATCTCTTAAATTAAAAGTATTTAAATTAAACCGATAATTTAGTGATAATGAAATTAAACTCGATACAGAAATATATTATATAAACAGTTACAACGGTATAATATTAAGATGATTTACATAAAACTATATTATTTTAAATAACCGATTTTGAAGAAGAGAGATTATTCAGCGGACGAATGACACACTTGAATTCTGCTATTACCGCAGTTGATTTATCATTATTGACAAACTTCTGATTTATATCGGTTACACTTGATCAGTTGCGATCGATAAGTCAATTGTGGTCGGAAGAGAACTTATTGTGTCTTTTCGTTTGTAAAGTCAATTTTCGATTGTGCTATTTATTTTTTGAGAAGAGATTTAATAATTTGAACGGGACATAAGAAAGGCATTCGTATTAAATCTCCTTGGCATTGTATTGTACTTACACTGCACTACTGCAGTATTATTATTACATTACATTTAAACATAATATTACATTCTTATTATTTATGTTTCTTAGGTTAAAAATGAATTGCCGATTGAAAGCGAATCGATTATCGGCATTCCAAATATTGTTAGAGATACTTTGTTCAAGATTAAATCTTACAAGGTAAAAAAAGAACAAATCAAGGCGATTGCCGACGGAGCTTTTGATTCTTTTACGAAACTCGCAAAAAATAAGCTGTCCGAACTGATCGAACAGGTATTTTACACAATTCGTGAAATAATAATAATTATATTAAAACTATAGTGTGACGATTTCTTCTTTTTTTTTTAATCAAAACTCTTACCAACGGTAAAATATCTATTATTTACGATTTAAAACATTTAAATAAAATAATGATAGATACATAGACATAATTTATATTAATAATCGTTTGGATGGTCAAATTTTATTAAAATTCTATTGTAACATGAAAATGTACAACATTTTGTAGCTGATCCATCCAACTTTATTCACTCAGAATCAATTTTCTTTTTAAGGTAATGTTAAATTAGTTTCAAATTTAAAAAAAAAAACAATTTACCGGTGTCAATCACTCATCACCTATATCTCATCCAAGTCTTGTACTTCATTATTGTTTATTTTTAAACATACAGGCAAATAAGACAAATACGGAAAATGAGATTATGCCAGAGGAGATGTTAGCATTGAAATTGGGACTGATGAAGTGGTCAGAAAACTTGGAAAAATTAAACCAAATATCCGATGTGTCTGAAAAAATGGACGACAGTGCGTTGGAGAAATTTGTCATCGTCGTTGATTTTATCGCAAACGAGGGGCCCAAGTTCAATAAAAATTTTAACGCACAATCTACCGAAACCCTGGAAATTATGGAAAAAATCGATTTAGAATTCAAAGAGGCTGCTTTTAAAATCATGGGACTTGTTAAATCTATTGAGGTATTGTCACGGTTATTGTATAACTATGGTTTTTGAAGGTAATATTTATGATAAAATATTGTAATATGTATGGTATGATTTGTTTTCAGGACCAAGTTTCTGGAATTTCCAAAAACGATTAGAGAATGAAACCGAAAAATTGTATTTCAAATTTTTAATTTATTATTGAAAGTCTTATGTATGTGTATTTAGGTAATTATCGTAACAATATATAATAATATACAATATTTATTATAGGGATGCTTTGGAAAATTATCAATATACTGTGTAATATATCTAAATTGTGTTGAACACAGACGAAAATATAAACGCTCATCGTGATAAAATCTATAGATTTCTGTTTTTACTCGGAATCTAAAATATTCAATTTTCATCATTTATTACTAAATTAAAAAATTAAAATAAACAAGAAATATAATTTATATATATTTTAATAATTTTCCAATGCATTCCTGATATATATTGTATACTGCGTTTAGTACCTCGTTCCTTATAACTTTTTTTAAATTAGTAACATTAATACACGATGAAAATTAAATATTTTAGATCCTGAATGAAAATAGAAATCTGTAGATTTTATAATGTTTATTTTTGTCTATGTACACGATTTAGACTAGAAGAAATGACCAGATTTTCTATTATTGGAGTGGTTTCTGTCTGCGACTACATTACAGCAACAAAGTTAAATACGGTATATTTTTAACGTAACACGCTTTTATCACTATTTTAAAATTATATTTATGTTACATTAAGCACAATCATAAGAAAATATTAAAAACATATGTTGAATATTGAATTTTGAATATTTAATATTTATTTTTCAAAGTAGATATCAAGCGTAATACGAGTACAACAATGTAATCATTATAGGTATGTAATCGAGAACATTTTTTTGTTTATCGTGCTATTATAATACTTTAATAATAAATCACAATATATTTAGCAACGGAGTTTAACCAAAACAATATAACAACAATAACAATATTGATTGAGTTATAAATGTTATAACTTATAATATACTTTCGTGCAGCTATCACACATATAATATAATAAAATACTCAATATTATAATAATAACGTATTAAAACATATTATTCAAATAATCGTATTTAACTTATAAATTAAATAATATGGCAATGACATTGATTTTTATCAAATACAATTATTATAATAGTTATACCTTATGTTATACCCTATAATAAGGAGTAAACAAGGGCGGATCTAGGAGTTAAAAAGGGGAAGGGGCAAGACGAAAAATGTACTTAAAACACATAAATGCACTGACATTAAGTAAATGTTTTTATTGTGAATAAAAAATGAATCATACATGCACATATTATTTTAAAATAATAAAAAACTAAAACAATGTCACATCCGCCGTACAGAACCAGAGCACCAGCTACCATTTATTACATCATATGTACTTTTGTACTTTTGATGTGTGACTTGGGTTGTTAATTACACAAGGTAATTGTTTTGGATATTTTGCGAATCGATTAGTTAATCGAGTTACACATTAGAGAAACTTTATTAAAGGATAATCATGTCCTTCGCAGGTATTTTTGCCAGAACAATTATGTTTGCCCATACCATATTGTAACGTTTGAAATTGAATGCAAGGTTAAACGATTCTAATACGTTATTGTTTTGTAATTACATTTTAAACATATTTATTGAGAATAGTAACGGTGTATTTGCGTCGAATCGATATATTATATTCGCGTGAGAATAATACGAACCCTTCTAAAAACAATAACCCATCGGCCGTATATTAAAACATAGAAGAGTACCCACCTCGATCGACAAAAAGTTCAGTCTCGAAGAAACACTTGGACGGTTTCGACGTTGGAGAATTTCTTTTCGGGTAAGTACTAATAATAATCGATTATTTATTACTTAAACTGCTAGGCGATGGTTATAAAAGTTACAGTGCTTGTAGATTTTTTTTTCAAACTCAACAATTTCGAGAAAAAAATTTGATACCCTTTTTTTTTTGCGCGTCACGCCAAATTTGATCGATGACGCAGTACTGTATTAACTGTATTATTGTGAATTGTTTCGTCGAAACGATTTTCATCAAGTTATTTATCTTCAGCCCCTTAGTGGACCGCTGTCCACAAGTCCGAGAAGCGTTGACTATTGTTGTACATTTAACGTTACTTAATTTCATACGAGACCTGCGTCAACGAACAGTTATGGCATGTATCGTATCATGAATATCATTATGTTTCGCGCATTATTCGCTTTGATAACCTAGAATCGTTATACGTCGTCGGTCGAATCGATATCTACTCGGGTACATCCGAAACGGTTTTTTTTCTCTCGTTCTCGATAAAAAAAACCAAGACACTTTCGACTACATTTTTATTATACCGGGTCGACGAGGTTGTTATCGATGATAATTTATTATTAGAGGTGTTTATAAGCCCATTTTTCTTTCCTACAGCCAGTTCAGCCGCAGACTTTAACGCGTGGGAACGCGCGGTCGTGTATACTGCGTATACCCATCGAGTTATTACTTATTATCATCGAGAAAAATCGAAAACGGTCGTTATGTGGACACACGCTCGCGTTTTGCCCCGTCACACGGCCGCCGTACGATTGATACGTACAATAAATAATTATATATTCAAACTGGTCGGACGCGGAGGATAAGGAGGTGGACATAACGATATCGTAACGTCTCGCGCGCAGTGGATATTACCGTTATGCGCGCGGTTCTGTGCTCATCTCAATGTCAGTGCGTAAGGTCGTTGATCTGGACGTACGGAGTGGATTTTCGACGTTCCGAGTCGCGCCGCCGCCGCCGCCGCCGTCGGTCGTACACGCCGTACACTCGTCGTGAATCGCGCGAAATCGATCGATTTTCGTTTTTTCTCTCTCGTTTTTTGTTTTTTCCAAATCAATTTCAACCGACAGTAGACGACGAACTCTCGTTGTCTTATACAGTGCGTGCGCTCGATTCATTATTGAACACAAGCGCGATTGAGCGGCCACGTGTATCGGGAGTCTCGTCGAGATATCGATTTTCGTTCCGGCCGACGACGAGACGGCGTACCCGTAAGACTGTACTCGGCCCCGTCGTCCGTAGAAACAACGCGCGTTACGACTCGCGTCCGTACGATAAATCGGTGGGCGATTTTCGAGGTAAATAAAACGTGCATGTCGTTTTTCGCGATGCGTATTTATCGTACGCGGTAACATATTCATTACGCATAGATAGCAAACGTGTAAATAATCTTGACTAACTCTATGAAGTGATTCGATCTCGACCTCGAGCGGAAATTTCGGTTAAATTCTAAGGGTTTTAGATTTTTTTAATCAATAGTTACGTTTAAACGGACATAAATTCGCACAGAAACATACATTCGTTCTTTATATAAATGATTTAAATAAACTATTTTATTTTCGTTTCCATAAATATTATTTATTGAGTAACGACAATGCAATGTAAACCATACATATGACGGACAATATTAATTTAAAACTATAATATTGCTATAACAGTGAAAAATCAAAAGTATTTGATTGACTACCTTTTAAATTACATATTAATAACTGATAATTATAATTTGGTATATAATATACATTTAGGTGCCATTTATATAAACTATTTTGAAGTTCTACGTGCTTAGTTTTCTATAAAAAGGTGTTCAATATTATCTAAAACTATGAATCATCTATAAATCTGAAAACTTACCAAAACATAGTTTAATTTATACTGAATAATTTTGAAATAACGAAAAATCGTTTCAATATCATTCACTACCAAAAATTATAAACAACATTTATTATTATAATATATTATATTTTAATCAATGACATGTCATATTATTATGTTAAATATTAAGCTGTTAAATAATTAAATTGGTGAAACTTATAAATGTAAAACTAATGTGTATTTTGAGGCCAAGGCTCCCTGATCAACATATACTTATAATTTCTGAAAATTATTTAAGTGTAGGTAAGAAATGCTTACATATACACCGCTTATAGGCACGCCGAGCTACTAGACTAAAACATATAAATGTAAATACAATTTATGACGTATCTCGTACGCGATTTCTACACACGTTATTCATCTGGTCTACTTATTAACGCGCGAAAAATCATATGAGCGTTTCGATTTCTTTTATCCTAGTTTTATCCTTCTGTCTCTCTCTCTCT
This sequence comes from Drepanosiphum platanoidis, assembly GCA_948098885.1. Lineage (NCBI taxonomy): Eukaryota > Metazoa > Arthropoda > Insecta > Hemiptera > Aphididae > Drepanosiphum > Drepanosiphum platanoidis. The sequence continues at coordinate 12,477,981 of OX402529.1, read as the reverse complement.
TCTCCAAATCCCGCTGTCGGCTGTTTGTTTGATTTCTATACGATTCGCACATTTGAAAATTAGGTTACAAAGACCTCACGCTCGCACGTAGTATGTATTTTTTTTTATCTACGTGCCGGTCGTCACGTCGGGCGCAGCCGCCGTTCCTTTCTTCCTCGCCACTTCCGCCGCACAGTTACAGTAATATAGTTTGTTACTGGCACGTCTTCGGTTCCAATAGTAGTTTCACCGTCGCCGGCGACTACCTCAAACCGTCCTAACGTTTCGTTTCGTTTATTTGTTTGTTTTTCGTGCGCAGAACACCCGTTTGTGATAGTATGCGGCCGTACTTATGAGCGGCGTGGAAGCAATACCTGTCGGAGCGATTGCAGGAGCCGCGTCGCAGGTCGCCTGGTTCCTGCCCGTTCTGGTCGCAGCAATAGCCTATTTCCATTACGAAGTGACCGACCCTGAGTCCAGGATCATAGACCAGCCGGCCGATTTGATTCTCGGCGAATACGATTTCATCATAGTGGGAGCGGGATCGGCAGGTAAGGACGATAACTACTATATTATGACTATAATAATCTGATTTCAAAAATGTAATTAGAAACAAATTTATATAGGCGGAGATAATCATTGTGAGACAATGAAAAAATTATTACTTTGTTTAGTAATAAAGTAATAAAGCGCTGTTTAGTGTCAAAAAAAAAATAAAAATATAAAATGTTGGTAATATTATTGTGATTATTATTTTCAGGTGCGGTACTAGCGAATAGATTGACCGAAGTCGACGATTGGAACGTATTGTTAATAGAAGCTGGCGGAGATGAGACCGAACTGTCCGACGTGCCCCTGTTGGCTGCCTACTTACAACTCACCCAGCTCGACTGGCAGTATAAATCGGAGCCTCAGGATACGGCGTGTTTAGGTGAGTGACATAGGTGGAGATATAGTTAAAAATTATTAAGGGAGGTAAACATTTTTTAACTAAACTTTACATTTAACCAGGCACATTTTTACATTATAACGGCACTCCGGGCCATATTCCTTATGTATCATAACACACATAAATAAATATTACACAAGGATACTTCTTTATATTGTATATGATACGTTCCAAAAATATATATTCATATTCATAAACTATAAATATATCATAGTAAACCTCGAGCTCTCTCACAATGGTAGTACGCGTGCAATAATTCGACCGTTACTTAAAAATTTTAAATTACTTACACCTACTTAAAATAAACGATTTCGCGTGGGTTTTTGCGTTATTACAATGGTAAATTACGATAGTTTGTACTTAATAATTTCAAGTCCCGTTATCTTAAAAAATAATAATTGAGAATCGTGTCATTATCATATTATACGACGTATCGTCGTCTAAAACTGGTTTCTGTACCATAAAATACACGGTAAAATTAAAATCAATATTTCGACGAGACCAATGGTTTTTATATTACATTTTACAATTAAAAAATGATTCTAAAGAAGTATACGACTCTATAGAACTATGTTTAAAAAAAAAAACGACTAATAGGACCTATAAAAAGGACTTTTCGAGACTATTAACTAATTACAAATTACACCTCTAACTTATATTTATCTTTCGATAAATTAAAAAAAAAATTCACCACACATTTAGAATGCAACAAAAGTTTGAAATTAATTTCATAAAAATAAGGGCGAATAAATAGGGTAATTCTTTTCTAGACTAAGGTAACTATTAATTGATTTAACTCGACATTTTTTCACACCGAGTCGGCCACGTGCCACATATTGTGTGTGTGGATTAAGATTAAATTTTAAAACGAAATCGGCGGCAATTTTCGACGGTTTGAAAGCGGAAGCTTTCGGGGTCCTCTCACGTTTCATTCTCGCTCTCTGTTACAGCCATGAAAGATCAACGGTGTAACTGGCCCCGGGGAAAAGTGCTGGGCGGCTCGAGCGTGCTGAACTACATGATGTACGTGCGCGGCAACCGGATGGACTACGACAGCTGGTTGGCGCAGGGCAACCCGGGATGGGGATATGACGACGTGTTGTACTATTTCAAAAAGTCCGAGGACAACCGGAACCCGTACCTGGCGCGCACTCCTTACCACTCTATGGGCGGTTACTTGACCGTGTCCGAGGCGCCTTACAAGACTCCGTTGGCCGACGCGTTTGTGCGCGCCGGCCAAGAAATGGGCTACGACATCCGCGACATTAACGGCGAACGGCAGACGGGCTTCATGATACCGCAGGTAATGATGGGCCACGGGTAAATATCCAAAATATTTCATACTTGAGTTCTAAGTGTTTATGAAATTGTTATCCTTTTACTTTTCGCAAATATCTGGTTTATACATGACTATATAGAAATCCAAAATACCAGATATCGAACAATATAGATGTACCTACCAATCGATATTATTAATTGTATTATAACTACATATTGTATAGTAAATAAATATTATTAATTATTATATAGTTCATTTAAATGAAAATTCGAAACAACCAAATTTATCCAATATGCCGAGTGAAAACCCAATAAATATTTAGTATTTACCAATATTTTTATCTACCGAGTATTTACCCTAATCACTGATTGCAGGGAACTATTCGACGGGGCGCGCGGTGCAGCACGGCCAAGGCGTTTCTGCGGCCCGCCAGGCTCCGCAAGAACCTGCACGTGTCCATCAACGCGCACGTTACCCGCGTTGCCATCGACCCCGAGACCAAGGTCGCGTACGGCGTTGAGCTGGTCAAGGGTGGTACCAAGTACTTTGTGCGCGCCACCAAGGAAATCATCCTGTCCGCCGGCTCCATTAGCTCCACGCAGTTACTCATGCTCTCCGGTGTCGGGCCCAAGGACCACCTGACCGAGATGGGCATACCCGTTTTAGCCGACCTGGACGTTGGCAAAAACCTCCAGGACCACATCGGACTGGGAGGCCTCGCGTTCCTCATCAACAAAGAGGTATAATCCGTTCGATTTAGGCCATCGCGTAGAGATCTATTTCCGGGGGTTTTGTGAAGGTTCATTTGGAGTAAACAATGGAGTTAGAAAAGTGAAAAAGTGACAGATTTTTTTGCGATAAAAATGGAGAACCCTAATAAAAAGAAATTATAATCTTAGATAACAAACTGAAAAAACCATCAACTACAAATTTTTATCCGTTTGATAACTACTCACTCTCATTGCAAATGAACGGGACGTTTATTTATATTTATGTAGTATATAGAAAATCATACTTTTAGTCTAATTTCCAATTTTATATTAGTTGATATAAGAATAAAAAGAATATTTGTATAATATCCATGTATTATTTAGTACTGTAATTTTCGTTTGTTCGCCTAGGTGTCATTGACGCAAGAGAGGATTGAAAACGTCCAGACGGTCCTGAACTACGCGACAATGGGCGATGGACCGTTGACGGTCATGGGTGGCGTGGAAGGACTAGCCTTCATTAACACCAAATACGCCAACCACTCGGTAGACCAACCAGACATAGAGTTACACTTTGTGTCTGGATCCACGAACTCGGATGGTGGAGTACAGTTGTGGAAGGCGCATGGGTTAAAAGAGGAGTTCTATAAAGCAGTCTACGAACCGATTAACAACAAAGATGTTTGGTCTGCTATACCTGTAAGTATCAATTGTGCTAATTGTATATATTATAACTGAATAAAAGTACGCGTATTTAAAAAAAATGGGATATTTTTGAATGGGTATAATATGAACGAGAGATTTTTTGTGAAACGCGAAATAATTGTTCACCTTTTACTACGCGCGTGGGGTAAATTTTCACTTCAAAACAACGAATTAATTTTTTTTCGGCTTAAAATTGAAAAAAAAAAAAACAATACATCGTTAGATTTACGTTTCAATAGTAGATTGTAGTTTAATTTAACTTTTTTGATAAAACTGTTTAAAAAAAAAGAAGAAAAATGAAAAAAAGATACCCTTAAACGTAAAAGTGCACGTAACCTCCGAGTAGTAATAATAGTAAAAGCGCACGCGCCGGGGACCAACCGAGGTGGGTTGAACGCGAAGGACCTCTCGATCGAAAGAAACGCCCTCTATTGACTAGACCCCCCCCCGCCCCCGTCTCTCGAGTCGACTAATCGTTGTGTCGTGGCCGTCCCCGCAGATGTTGCTGAGACCAAAGAGCCGCGGCGAGATACTGTTGCGGAGCACCGACCCGTTCGACTATCCCCGGATCGTGCCCAATTATCTGACGGAACAGCAGGACGTCGACACGCTGGTGGAGGGCGTGAAGTTCGTGGTGGCCATGGCGCGGACCAAGGCGTTCCACCGGTACGACAGCCGGCTGCACAACATACCGTTCCCGGGGTGCGTGGCCGTGCCGCAGTACACGGACGCGTACTGGGAATGCATGGTGCGCCACTACACGGTGACCATCTACCATCCGGTGGGCACGGCCAAGATGGGACCCAGGTGGGACAAGACCGCGGTGGTCGACCCGCAGCTGCGCGTGTACGGCGTCAAGAGGCTGCGCGTGGTGGACGCGTCCGTCATGCCCACGCTGGTCAGCGCCAACACCAACGCGCCGGTCATAATGATCGCGGAGAAGGCCGCGGACATGATCAAGGAGAAATGGCTCAACGGCATGATGCGGCGACGATGATATAATATATATTATGATATTTTTATATTACCCCGCGACACAATAACACGGACGGGCGTCCGTGAAAAACCAGCTGACACGCGAACGAACATTTTCCGCCCGGATTACGATCGGTTTAAATGTCGTCGTGATGGAAAAATAAAATTCGTGTTTTTTATTTATTTATTTTATGAAAAATTTCAAAAATCAGCTGGTTTTGAAAATAGACGCCTCTTATTGTTATTATATCGCTATTAATTATTATTACAACATTATCATGACGATACGATATTATTATCGTTGTGTGTTCGATCACGAAACGATTACTTGCCGTAGACGCGTCGTGCATCCATGGGTACCCGGTGACCTTTGCAGGGTTTGTTTTGCAAGAGTGAATGATTGTTCTTTTTTTTACCACTTTTTATTATTGTCGGGGGGGGGGGAGGTCGTGATTTTCGAGCACGCCTTGGATTTATACGTATAGTTAATTTCATATAGACGGAATACAACGTTCGTGCGAATTGATAAAGGATCTAAGATGTTAGTCGATAGTAAAATAAAGATTTCGTGTAGGATATTAGGTGCTGACAATACCAAAAAAAATAAAAATAAACTATTAACCGTTTAATAATTGCCAGCTCTAAACGATTGTTAAAAACCAAATCCTTAAAAGCTCCGGAAAAAAAACATTGCTAGTCGTCGCGATTTTATAAGATAATATTACCATGTTACGATGACAATGGCGCGTCTACCTCGAGTAATATATCGTTTCGTTATAAGTACTACTTGTTTTGTCGTCCCGACTCGTGATATATAGAAATAAAAATATTGTGTTATTTATTTGTATATAAAATAATTTGTTTTCATTACGATAATAAACATTGGATTTGTAATAAACTAAAATATTTTTTAAACGTATGGTAATATAAAGAGAGTGAACAACGCTCGACTCGCAAAAAAAATAAATAAAAATAATTTCTGCATTCACTCTGTATACAGCAGCACTGACAAACAAAGTGCTCGGGCGGCAGCCAATCAGAGCCGTCCGGCAATGTGTTAGTGGGTGGAGCGCGCGAGAACGAACGAATTTCAGTCGGCCGCCGCCGTATGCGTTCGCTCGTGCCGCACACTGTAGTACGATCAAGCCAAGCGTTCATAGGTCCGCATTGTACGCGTCGGACAGGATCGCATGAAATGGATTTTAGCATTATTTGTATAGTAAGTTATACAAGTGCGTCGGTGTTCGGTAACGACAACGAAATTTCTCGGCGAGGCAATTATCCCGGACTGGTGCGGACCACGTCATACGGATTGCTACGAAAATTCACAAAATAAAATCAACCACAAGTTGATCCGTTTCATACGATCCGTCCGACGCGTATAGATACGGTGCGGGACTTAAAAACCCATCATGGCAGGAACAGTCAGTTGCAAAGTGAAACGAAATCGACTGACCTCTATTTGCTGCTGTGAATCGGTAAATCATTTGGTATTACATCTGTACAAGTCTCGTGTATGTTCTTTGTCGAAAAAAAAAAAAACGCGTCACTATTTTCGTTACATCGTTAAAACTGCGCATTTGAACGTACACATCGAACACACTGCCGTCACCGTCTTCCTGTAAGTCACAGCTGACGTGATATTTTTGTTCTTGGCGTCGAAAACACTCACGAGCTTCATGGAAGAAATAACAAACACGAGCAAAAAGCGTTGCGAAAAATCCCGCTCGGCTCGCGGTCGCAGTGCCGTTCGGTATCAAATATCGGTATCTTGGTATCCGGAACGATCTCGCAGTCGTGTGCATTTGCGTCGCACTGCGGCGGCAAACAAAAATGGCGACATTCTTTCGTCGTCGTTGTCGTCGTCTACACCGAATAGTAATGCCGCCGTGTTCTCAGAGTCGTCAAGTGTCTACCTCGTTTACAAACCAGCCCGTGTGAATATTTCCGTTCGATGAGACTGCGCGCACAACGCGAAGGAAATGGAAACGCATATACGTAAGAAGTGTACGCGCAAACGGTGCGGCGGCCGAGATCAAAAGGCCGTGGAACGAAAAATGGCGGATATCCCGTGAGTACCTGTTTCTTTGTCCGTATCAGTTGTGTGTCTTCCGGCGTCCAAGGTGTTATAGTGTGGTTTTCGAATGAAAATTCACACGTACCTGTTGAGAGGACGCCGTGTAACACGTATAATATGTATATAAATGGATATGATAGATTATTAAATTATTTCATGGATAAATATTATTTAAAAACCGGTGGCTGCGACGGTAAAAAAATCACGTAAAACCACCCAAAAGTTAGACAAAATCGCCAAGCTTCTGTTGGAGCAATTTTTTTTTTTTAAGAATAGATTGGAATTCTTTATTTTTAATTGAAAATCTATATTTTATTTAACTGCGGATAACTAACGATAAATTTAAATATCAAAAATCGCAATGATTAAATCATACTAGAAGACACAACGCAGAATTCAAATCTGTTTTCCAAATTTGTCTAGCTTTTGAGTCGTTTTGCAAATTAATAAGCGCATTGAAATTTGTAATAAAATCGTTAGTGTCTTGTGCCTGCGCGTGCGCGAGAGCGGCCGCCCGGTCGCTGTGTGGGAATACTAAGAATATAATTTTATCTCAAATTACGATACAATAATTATTGCTTCCTGTAAACGTATTATATTAGTCGTATATCGAAGTTCAAAATCATATCCAATAAGTAATAATAACTGATAGGTACCTGTATAGAGTTTTGACTTGAGATTATTTGTTGGGTTATAATTTTCACTTTATCTCGTATAATATTTTTATTTAGTTGTAAGTAGGGCTTAAAGTGAGTGGGACGCTGAGTGGTACTCAGTACTCCTACTTCTCAGAGCGCTTAAAAAGCGTCCCCTTTAACATTTTTCCTAAAAGTTGTTGTAATATATTATAGTATTGGTAATTATATTATCAATTATCAATTATTTAAACAATCAAATGATTAAAAATGTAAAACTGTAATTCTTTGTTTTGTCCTTTAACCCATTAATATAAATTAACTAATTATAATTTAAAAATTTCAATAAGTTAATTGAGTCAACCAAATTCAAATAAACATAAACAATTATATTTAAAAACATTAAACAAAGTAAATATAAATAAATAATGTTTAGTGGTTAATAATTATAATAATTAAATACAAAATATTATTAAATATACCTATAAAATTATTTATTAAAATTATTAAATATTTTATTACCTGATGGTGAAATCTTTTTTTAACTTATTAATATATTAACTAATATTGTACTCTTATACAGTATATTATAATACTCTAGGCAAGACTTATTTATTTTTTTCTATTTTAATTAATTTATAATATTAAAATATTTAATAATACTTTGTTGTTGTATATAACGACATTACCACGGTTATGTCTTAGGTCCTGCTAAGTCCTTCATTTAACCTTAACGGGTACGAATTGAAATTAAATATGTACGTGTTGATTGAGTGGCCTATACTATGCTATTATAATATTCGTTCAAAGACTACAGTTATTCTCTCGCGGAATCGCTTCATTAATTCGTGTTGAATATAATAATATATTATTGTTTTATATAAGATAATAATCTTAACTTTTTTCGGAGAAAGATGTTTAAATATTTATAAACTTTTTTTACAATTTAAATAGTTAACACGGCCATTCCAGGGTAATCTTATGAACGCGTGTATTATAACAGTAACGATTTAATATTTTCCAAATATTTGATGGTTAATTCATAAACTAAAAATGATCATGCATTTTTTATATGCTTAAATTGTTGATATGAAATCGTGGCCTTACCAGTAGAATATTATTGTTTACGTTTAAAGTTAACAATTTGTGAAATATATTGCACCGCTATTGTAATTAAATCACACTAGGTACTAAGTTTTTCCAAGTATTTTTTTAAAGTTTTGTTTTAACATTAACAATAAAATATTACCATAAAAGCGCGTTTCGATTACAGTAATTCATATTTTATTTTTGTTCGAGTTATGACCGTTATGGGTAGCAGAAACATGCTTCTTCTGTCATACCTTTTCCTAAAAATGAAAATGATATTAAATACGTTTTACTAGATTTTGGAAAAATAAATATAGGTAAAATATAGATAATGATTATATATGAATCTGAATAAAAAAATCAACTTTTCAATATTAAAATGTTACTACACATCTTATAGTTGATGATTTTTAAAATTTCTTTTTGTATTCGTTTGAAAACAAAAACTCGAAATTATTAAAAGCAGTAGTCTAAAGTGAATTTTTTTTTGATTATGACCTAATTACGAGTTGAACACGTTGACAAAAATTTGCCATCGATTTATAATAACCTGATTATTTGAGTTTCAGAAACATTTTATTTTGAAAAGCTTAAAAGTGTTTGTGTATTTAAAATGAGAATCTAGGGCATATTGTATTATGCAACTTATTTAATATTTATTCCAATTCTTCATATCGTTATACATTTATTATATAAGAACTTAGTGAAGTTTTTTTTTTGAAAATATGATGGTTCTCTTGTGATTAAAAAATAAAAACGATGAATTATTAAAAAAACAAATTATTAGATATAATCAATACGATTTTAACCAAACGAAAAGAGCGCTTTTTTTATTAAAGATTTTTAATTAATAAAATCAAAACACGTTGACGAGAGCTCTAGTTATAATTCTATACTGTATAATAGTTGTGATAATAAGCAGGGCATTCAACAAGTTTAAACTGTTGGATTTAGATTCCATGCTAGTGATAAAAGTAGAGCCAGTTACACGCTTATAATGTCTATAAGCTAATTAATCTTTAAAATTTGAAATTTCCAGTAAAAACTACGTCAAGTTTTAAATTTTTTAATACAATTTTTTTTTTATAAGTAATAAATTGTATTATTGTCTTTATAGGGCCCGGTTTGTAAATCTTTAAAATAAAATATGAAATAGACAACGCGAACGCGCAGTATCGTTTAGTTATCGCGTAATAAACTAATAATAGAGCACCTATACCTTCCTCATACCTATTAACACCGTACATAAATAGGTATACTGTATTCGGCACTATATTATTATTGTTATTATTGTACAAATGTACACATTACTCGCTACAAATCGCGACACCCGTGTGTGTTATATTTTACCTACTCGCAACGATTGTACGAAACGCGGAGTTATGTAATTCGCGACGGATTGTAATAATATTATATTATATACATAGATATTACACTGTCGCCATTAGTATACATACAATATATAGGCACATTATCGTACTGGTTATACGCTTATTAAATTCGTTCTGTTCCACTGAACTTGTGCGTAGTGTTATACTATCATTGTATCATATACTATTTGTATAACATTTCCATTCGTCGTCAAACATGACCCGAACGCCGTTATATATCGAATATACGTAAGGAGCGATTAATTTATAACGTAAAGTATTTATAAAATTGGTGGCGTAATTAGGGGTAAGGTGGTGGAGGGCAATACTTATACACTTGCCCTTTCGTAAAGCTTGAGTCGGCAGTTTTGTAAAGAACACTTTATTAGTAGTGATGTAAATTTAAATACTTATAATTATATAAATATTTATGAAAAAAATAACGACCTTATATGAGTGCATTTTTAAAATACAAAGTAAAATATTATAATCAAAACCAAAATATTTTCGTAGCTTTTCTCGATTATCTTTAATAGAGTGCTTAAATATAAACATATTACTCGCTTCGCAAGCTCACTGCGTAACCAAATCAAAAATATCTCTCGATTTGTTATGGAGTTCACCCATAATGGTTGAAGTGGAAAGTGCATCAATTAAAATAAATACATTTAAAAAAATTAAGAGTAGTGGTTTATTATACGACCTGCCAATTAATTTTATTTTCATTTTAGGCATTAATTAATGTCATAAATATAAACAAAATAGCAGCCGAAATTTCTCTATATGTTTTTCTAATGATAAAATATAATTTAATTTTCAAATTGTAGTGAATTTATTAAAATAATTTTAACAGCTATTTATACAATTATATTTATAATACTTAATAGTTTTGTTTGTTGCTGTGACGCCGTTATATTTGACAATACAATACTGTCAAAACAAATTGGCCATTATTGATATTCGTTAAATTCAAGTTCAACAGCAAACGTTTGTATAGCGATGCAAAAATGAAATATGATTTAAAATGAATTATTTAATGCACCATTTAGTCGTAGCATGACTATAACTGACGATAAATGATTTTGGATTTCTTGTCTTCGCTAATCGTTTTGACGATTATTTTTATAACAATTATATTGATTCAAAAATAGTATTCCTAAGTACAAAATTGTATAGATTTACTGTCCCGAATTTTTACACACTGACATAGAAAAATCACAGGTGCAACCTGGCGTCCTTGAACCTATAACGTTTTTATGACATTCGCATTTTATCGCTGTTCGTCGGGTCGCGAGTGGATAACGACGTCGTGCCGGACGTTCGCGTGTCGTTTTCCATAAACATCGCGAATATGAAAACTAAAAAAAAAACAAAACAAAACAAAAATACGCGTGTCGTCCGAAATTCGTGATTGTGCGAGCCGCGTTCGCTTCGCGGACAGTGTCATTTCACCGGTCGACCGCCGCTTCCGGTCCGTCCGTCGTCGTTGTCGTCACAAACATCACACATGGCCCCCAACTTGTTTACCGCCCGGCTGGCTGCCCGAATCGCCATGTCATATGGGCCCAGCGTCAGCTACATAATGCTCATCCGAGTGGCCATTCTGTTCTTCCGGCCCGACATCGAAGACACTGACCATCGGCTGATGGACCGCCAGATCACTGAGATCCGGGACAAGTACGATTTCGTCGTGGTCGGCGGCGGCTCGGCGGGTTCGGTCGTGGCCAACCGTCTGTCCGAGAATCCAAACTGGACGGTAATATCTCAGAAACAGTACAATAATAATAATAATAATAACCTCTAAGTCTGGATTTCAATAAATTTGTGTTTTTTCTTTTTAAATTGATGACACGGTGCTTTCCAATTTGTGACAAGTATAGGCGCACAAACTATTTCAACGAGAGATTTTTTTGACAGTTGTAGGTCATTTTTTTTTCAACTGTGTTTACTGTGCAGATAAATATTTTAATCTATTTCTAATAATATGCGTCCTAGATTTAAATATGAAAATATTAATTTTTAATTTAGTCGTATTTTTACATCGCGTGATCTGGTTTTAAAATTGCCCGTGTTTCGTATGTGTTTCTTAATGCCTACACCAAACAATAATAAATTTAAGTTAATTTTTTGAAGTATTTAGGTAAAAAAATGTTTCTTATTTAGGACATTTTTGTGATATTTGTTGAAAATTAAAATCCGAATCATTTTAATACGTTGAACATTGTGTTGCGTTTTTAAAAATCACTACCCGTAAAAAAACTGAAAATTACGTTTTGCATTTATATTTTTCAAACATGAGAGGACTTTAATGAAACATTTTAATCTTTTAAAATTAATTTATCAGTCTTCAAGTGTAGAAATGTATTCCAAACACTTTTTTTTAACATTTTTGGTATCACGGAAAATTGTATTGTTTTAACGTACTATATACCTAATAGTTAATACACGTGGTACCTAATTATAATTTTTTTTTATTTTTAAAAAGTAATTGAAATAGCAATTATCTTATATAATTTATGTAATGTCTTACCAATCGTGTGGATACATTATTACGTCTTAAAACCATATATTATCTTAAGTTGTGACAATAAAACTAACCACGAGTTATATGATTAGAGAAAGTCGATCATTAGAACGTGCTAAATTTCAAATAGAATTTTTAATTCTTTAAAATTTTGCCGAACAAATCAAATGACAATTGATTCTTTTATTTTATAGTTCGACAAACCGTAAGAATCTTATTAATTCATTATAGAACTGAATTTATTGTTCTATATATGCATTCATATGGTATTAAACAATAATTTAATTACATTAAGTTTCCATTCCTGAATGTTATTTGTAAATTTCTTTAATTTACCACACTTTCACTTGTTTATAGTAGTTAATTATTATTTAGGTGCACTATAGGTATGCTTTCCGTATGATAACAATCGTTGCGATAAAGATGTAATATAAGTGCAATGCTTGTTTTTTATTTGTGCGGTAATTTAATAAGTCTGACTGTAAACAGTATGTTGTAGGTATGATAAATAACCAAGAATTCATGTGATAAGTTTTTTAATTTTAATTTTAAATGGAATGTGCTTAAATATATTTTTATAAGATTTAAACGAGCTAAATTTTTAAATTATATTATTTACTTTATTTAATATTTTTAATCATAAATCTAATTCTATAATTATATTATTTTAGATTCTGCACAGAGAAAAACAAGTAATCATATAGGTTAGGTTTCGTTTTTCTGTAAATACTTTTTTTGGATTTAATTTAAATGTGCCAAAAGGACTTAAATTAATACAACTTTATATACCTTTTATGGATAAAAATGAATTTAAATGAATGAATTATTTTTATTAATTAAAATCGGTATTCTTACACCACTATTAAATTAATTTTAGAATACATTTTTTTCTTTATTTATTAACTCGAAACGACTTTTGTCTTCGACAAAAACATATACTTTAATATATTATTACAGTTGTTCCGTTGGTATCGAATAGGTACCTACCAATAACTGACGGATAATTATTATTGTTATTATTTGATCTGGAGAAAAAAATAATACCCGCGTAGAAAGCGAACTGACAATAAAAATAAAAATAACATATAATCATTCTGCATTATTATTATTATTCGTGTCAGGTACTATTGATCGAGGCAGGAATCGACGAGCCGACGTTGTCGGACATACCGCTGCTGTATCCTTCCCTGCAGCGCACTTCGGTCGATTGGCAGTACAAAACGGAACCCAGCAGTTCGTCGTGCTTGGGCTTCAACGGAAATCAATCCAGTTGGCCTCGCGGCAAAGTCATCGGCGGCAGCAGTGTGCTGAATGCCATGTTCTACGTGCGGGGCAATCGGAGGGACTATGACGCGTGGTACGAGGCGGGCAACGAGGGCTGGAGCTACAAGGACGTGCTGCCGTACTTCATCAAGTCGCAGGACATGCGAATACCAGAGCTAGCGAACTCAAAGTACCACGGTCGTGGCGGTTACCTATCCGTGGAACACTTCCGATCGCACTCGCCGATCATGCACAGTTTCTTAGAGGCGGCCAAGGAAATCGGCTACGACGAAGTGGACGTAAATGGCGAAAAACAAACGGGCTTTACACAATCTCAAGGTATGTAACCAGTCAATAAACGTATGATTTTTAAATATCCAATTTTACGTTTAGATAAAAAAAAAACAAAAATTGATGTGATCATATGCATGGGTGTCTTTGTAATGAAGTTCACCGTTAGCGTAAACGAATCCACGATAATTCAGCGCTATAAATACCACGTACCATTTCTTCTGCTGCTTGTCCCGTACGGTATAGGACGACTCGACAGAGATGAAGGCTCGATCATCGGTTCTTATCGCCGCGGCGAGTTTGTCGAACAGTTTGAACCCAGCGCGAAATTTTCCTTTGTAAAATTCTGTCAGCGGCAACGAGTTCCAATCGCCCACCAGCGCTTTGAAAAATTTCGCCGTAAAATCATGGCCGATCCGATTGATACCGTCGTTCTTTTGGGTGAATTTGTTTTCTGCGTTCATTCTTAATTGTTGATTCATTTCTAATTAATTATCGTATAATTTGTAAGGGGTGCTTTTGCAGCACCTTGCTTACTTCACACTGTACGTTAATACAGTGCACGGTACGTAGGTTGGATCGAACAAAACACGCAAATTACCAATGAAAAATTACGTTTTATTAAAGAAGAAACGGATAAACACACGACTTCTGCACACAAGGGCTTCCGCTGCAGACTACCTTGCCTGAGCTCACATATGCCCTTATATACAGCACGTCCATTTTTACACGTTTCACCCCTTTTAACCCCGGTAGGGATCGAATTTCGGAAAATCCTTTCCCAAAAGGTCTCCATTATATAAAACGAAACTACCGACCGAATTTCATTAACAATCATATTACGAGTATATTGTATACGTCGATTTTCAGGGACCCTGAGAGATGGCTTAAGGTGCAGCACAGCTAAAGCGTTCTTGAGGCCGATCAAGGACCGCCCGAATCTGCACATCAGCTTGCACACGCACGCGCTGAAGATTGAGTTCGAGAACGACAGGGCTACGGGTGTGTTGATATCGAAACTGGGTCGAATACCAACACTCGTCAAGGCCGAGAAGGAAGTGGTGTTGTCGGCGGGCGCGATAAACTCACCGCACCTGTTGATGTTATCTGGGATAGGGCCGGCCGATAAGATACGCCAGGCCGGCGTGAAGATCACCAAACACGTTCCTGGCGTGGGCCAGAACCTGCAGGATCACATCGCGATGGGCGGCGTCACGTATCTGTTCGACTCTCCCGACGAATCCAGCCCGCTAGGCATGGGCGTCGTCTTGCCGAGGGTGTTGACCCTAAACTCGTTCATTCAATTCTTCCGCGACAAAAAGGGACCGTTCTACCGGATACCGCTTGGTGAGGCCATGGGCTTCGTGAACACAATGTGAGTAGTTTTCAAATTATTTTAGTTAGGCGAGTTGATTCGTTTTATTTTGGAACTCGTCAGTTCTCGTTAACGTAAATAAAAAAATTATAAAAATATAACGAGAGAACTTTGTTAAAAATCAATTTCTTCATAAAACGCAATAGGTTATCGAGTTGTGAATTTCCCAGACCGAGTTGTAGATAACTTTGTGAAACAATAATTGAATAGAATTTAGATAAACTTAAGTACCAGAACGATTCGAATTTTACTGAATATTTTTATTCGATTATTCATCTTGTTTTTTCGGCCAACTTTTTTCGTTCGGACTTTATTTCCATAGATTTTTTTAGATTTTGAGTGAAGAAATTAATGTATTACTAGAATGATATGTTTTTCTCTGTGTCTATCATCATATAGTTATTTATAGACTTATAAATTTTTTCATTAAAACTCAATGAAATAATATTTTGATCGGAGAACAAAATAAATGTTGAAAATTAAGCGCACAATTTCTCACACAATATTTTTATTCGTGCAGAAAAACATAAAGTATTCGTAGTTATATTATTTGTTTGTGAGCTAAATTTTAGTGATAAAATCGGGTATTTCGTCAGGTGTTTATTGGTCGATCCGGCCGCGCCTTCTTTCGCTCAGGGTCGTTATTCCAAAGTATTGGTACAAAGGACTAATTATAACGGTCGCCTTGCCGTATCGCATCCGACTCCGATGTTTTCCATGGTTTTTTTTTTTTTGTCTCATACTTATAATATACGTTTTTTATAATAATTATCACGCGATATTAATAATGTGGTATAATCGCGCCGCCGTCGTCGTTTCGCCGGCCCGTTCGAACCGACGGTGTCGCTGCAGCCACAACGACGACCCGGAGTGGCCGGACGTGCAGATGTTCATGGCCACGGCTGGCGACAACGACGACGGCGGCCTGCTGAACAAGCGGGACATGGGCGTGACGGACGAGTATTACGACCAGGTGTTCGAGCCGATCCTGTACCGGGACGCGTTCACGCTGGCGCCGCTGCTGTTGCGGCCGCGCAGCCGCGGCCACGTCGAGCTGACCGGGCCCAACCCGTACGCGGCGCCGCGGATCGTGGCCAACTACCTGAGCGACCCGCGGGACGTGCGCGTGCTGGTGGAGGGCGCAAAGATCGGGTACGCGCTCAGCCGGACCGCGGCCATGGCGCGCATCAACGCCACCGTGCACAACATACCGGCGCCCGGGTGCGAGGCGCACGCGTTCCTGTCCGACGCGTACTGGGAGTGCCAGGCGCGGCACTACACCATGACCATCTACCATCCGGTGGGCACGTGCAAGATGGGCCCGGACGACGACGAGCGCGCGGTCGTGGACCCGCGGCTGCGCGTCAGGGGCGTGCGCGGCCTGCGCGTGGTGGACGCGTCCGTCATGCCGACCATCGTCAACGGCAACACGAACGCGCCGACCATCATGATCGCGGAGAAGGCCGCGGACATGATCAAGAGCGACTGGGCCGGACGGGCGGCCGCGGCGCCGTTCAGAGCCCGGCTGGTCAAGAAGACGGTCAGGCGGTGGTGGTGAACGCCGCGTCCGGAACGGTTTATAGTGTCTCGGATATTATAAACCGAATCGAGTGCGATCGCTTTTTTTTTAGTTATTTTTCTTTTCGGGGGTCACGCGAGTTACTTACCACGTGTCCCGTCGTGTTTTTTTTAAATCGCCGCGCTCCGATTTTTTTTTTTCTTACTACGCGAGTTGGGTCCTGACTTTTGTAGGTAGGTATTTTCTTAGTTTTAACGTCCCGAATCGAAATAAACATTTATTCCAGTAGTATTTCGCGTGGTAAATGCCGACTCTTCAGGCGACCTGTAGGCCATATGTGATGTTTATATTAAATTCAGAAGTCCGTACGTTAGAAAACGTGACGAGGAATGACAATATTATATATTATTTATCGGTAAAAATTAAACGCATCTCGATTCAAATTCATAAAAACAGTTTCATTAAAATGTTTACCACGTTTATAATTTTATATCAATTCAAATAGAATTTTCGATTTCGTAGGTATTCCTATAATATATAATGTGATTTTAAATTTTGATGTTTCAATGTGAACATTTATGAATATTCTCTATTTTATTTTAATTAGTTGTCATGTTGAAAATAATAGTCATGATATTTTATAAACTTAAATAGGTTATAGGTACTTTTACATTCGACAACATAATTCCTTCTGTACTAGTTTATGTATTATTTGTAAACATGATCTGTTTTTCCGTCAGGACACAATTCGTGTATACCCTTTTTTTTTTTTTCGATGAGACACAACTCATTAACTACGGTAGTGAATACTGCCTTTGTAGTATAACGACCATATCGAGTCTTCGAATAAATCGAGCACGTGTCTAAAATTTTATTTTAAAAGTGGTCGAAAAATACAGTTTCATCCTTCTCTCCGTCTTAAATAAGAATTTTTTATAGTAACAAATTTGAATACGATTTTCATTAATTAAAGATAAAAAAATTTTTTACAGCGCGAAATATAATGTTATTTAAACTAAAACCATGTACGAACGTCGATTTGTGATTAAAGTCGACATGCATATAAACGTAATTAATACAATTATCTCGTGGTTTTTACTTCGGTCATTGTAGAGTAGTAAAATATACCTTAAAATACGACATCAAACGACTTTAAAATAACTAAAAGTGCTCTAAAAATCAGAAAACGCAAAATTAAAATTTGTTTATCGGATTCGTGTGTTATTGAAACCAGCATTAATTCGTGAGGAATTCGTTAAAAAAAAAAAATCGTTTCTAAAGCTTTCAACATCCGGGCCTTAATTATCTAAAGAAGCGGATTATAAGATTGATATTCGATATTATTACTACATAGGTATACTACAATCTGCCTAACGGGGTTTTGTACCGAATCTGTTCATCGATAAATCATTTTTAATGAATACGAATATTTAGTTTCTCACACACACACATATGTAATGTGTTGGCTTTTTACATCTCTATAGAGATGTAAAAATGTGAATAATTTATCGATCTCAGAATTGATCGAGGATAATATATTTTGTACAGTGACGCATATTTTATAAATTTTAATAGAATGTCGTGTGATTATTTTTAGATTTAATTGATGCATATTAGTGTTATATTTTGAACTTTTTAAAACCTAAAAATCCGCTCTCTAATTATAAGAATATAAGAATAACAATATTGCGATGATTTAACACAATAATATTTATTGTATTACACAATATAGCATGTTAAGAGTACGCTATAGCGTCACGAGACGTTAAATCTATTATAATATGTTAAAGTAATTCATAGATAGTCATAAAAATGTCGTAATTGATTATTATGATGTTCTAAGTCATGTATGACGCACACGACGATTATAAACGACGAACGTTTTTAGCTTGGTTAATTTTAAATTTTAATAAACAAATTTTTATATTATTATATATTATATAATTATATTATATATATATATTATATTATATTATTATATATATTATATTTTCAAAATCCCGAGTTCTACCATCCTTATGTTATGTTTTAACATTATACTTGAAACGTTGACAGTGATTTTGAAATTGACTATGTTTTAATATTACTACTCCTGAGTGCTATTATAGACTTAAAAATTATACTTACTATTTTAAAAACTGTTCACTAATAACCAGTAGTGGTGAGATTTAGGATGTTTTTGAAGCAACTGTTTCAAGCTCATTATCGGTGGAAGAGTGGTTACTGGTTATGATATTAAATTATATAATACCATGTAATTTTACTGTTTGTATAAAATTATTTTATATGTCTTTGGTAAGTATTAAATACTTTATAGTACAGGCAATAGATGTTAATCTAACGTTTGTTTTTTTTTTTTTTTGAGGAGGAAAAGCTCTGTTCCAAACATTTAATACATCTAATCAAATTGAAACAATATAATTAGTGGTGGCTTTGAAGAAAAAGTGAGGCAAGTGAGGTGATATCTCATCTGTATTTTTGGAGAAAATGATATTCGGTAAGTATTTTCTTTATAGCTCATCAATAGCCTAGTTTTTTTAAATAATTTTTTTTTTTTTAATTTTGAAATGCATTACTCAATCAAATGCCATAACATTTAGAAAATAATAATCCCTGTGACTAAGTTTGTAGTATTTTTAATATTTTAGTATTATTCTGAATCATAGAGAACCATTTCAATGAATTACAAACAATTGTCTAAACTTCTTTTCGATACCGAATTTTAATTAGTTTCATAACTTACAAAAAAAGTCGTTTCCTTTCGTAGTTTTCATTGAGAGTAATCTATACCACGTAGTGATTATAATGTCCTTAATTTGCAATTTGTTTCAAAAAATGAAAAAGTTCACACTACCACTGCTGATGGCATTGATATTGAATTAAAAGTGTAGTTAATTTACAAAAAATATATTCAATTATTTATCAATTTCACGTGAGAAGTATGTTTTCTTAATCATTTAATTAATAATAATAATATAGTAAAACACTTCGTTCGATGGTCATTATTTTCAAATATGTCTCGGAGTGCCTCTTAAAATGTAGGAGATATCAGCTAGACGTGGATTGCGTGGACTGTAGTCTGGAGGACTTTGGTTCATGTTGAGCGAGAGTGTAAATAAATAGTATAACGAGACGCGTACGGATACGGACGTATCGCGAAGCAGTCGCGCGTTTTACAAATCAATATCGGAGAATGTATAAATATGATGATTTGTATGCATTATAATTTGACCTGCGCCGCGCGGAACCGTGTCATTCGCATCGAGTGTCGACTTTTCTCGAGGGCTCCGTAAAAACACGACCGACCGTCAATCGTCACGCATTTTTTTAAAAGCCTATTTTTATTTTTCATTTCTCCATACTCGAAACTGGTTTCCCGATAACTTGTTAGTCGTCGTCCGACGGGGATATCCGAAAGTATAATATTTATGTGAAAAAAACTCTACTTTATTTTTTTTTTTTCTTTTTCTTAATCCGTTTTTACTTTCTTATATATTATACCTCTACTCGCACTGCGGATTATTATGATTATAATAAACTGCGCGCACAACACACACACACACACACACACACACACACGCACACATACACACGCACTACCGGGCTTGAGACAATAGAGAAAGTTGATTGGCCACGGGACATCTAAGCGCCGCCAAGTGTGAGCAGTATACCAGTATACATTGTACGTATTATATTTGCAATTGATATTAGTTTTTTCAAGACCAGATTTCGAGTTCAGTATTGAATAAATCTCCGAGGCTTTCGGTCATACGGGTCGTGAAATGATTGCGCGGCTGCTGGATATCGTCGTCGGTTCGACTAGTTTTCATTGCGTTCGGCGCGCTCGCTAGATCATCACATTGATAACATTACATCGAAAAAACTTTCGGTCGTTCTTACGCGCGCGTATTTATTTGGATTCGTAATTTTTTCTAATTTTTTTTTTTTGTTTTGCTTTTTACGTCGCCGAAATGACGTCATCGCCGACCGGGAGGAGCGATTGCGAGTGCGATTGGTCCGACTCGTCGTTCTTGTCCGGCTCGTGCGGCAACACCGGCGGCCTGGCGCTGTTCATGACGCTCGTGGACCTGGTGATCCGGTCACAGTGCTCGGTGACGGACCCGTGTCGCCGGCGCACCGAGGCGAACAGCGCGTTCCCGGCCGGCCCGGAGTACCCGGAGGAGCTGGACTTCGTCGTGGTCGGCGGTGGCGTGGCCGGCTCCGTGGTGGCCGCGCGACTCAGCGAGGTGCCCGGCTGGACGGTGGGCCTGCTGGAGGCCGGGCCGGAGGAGCCGACCACCACGTCGGTGCCGGCGTTCGCGTCCGCGGCCATGGGCACCGACCTGGACTGGCGGTACCTGACCGAGCCGCAGGACAACGCGTGCCTGGCCACGGGCGGCGTGTGCGCGTGGCCGCGCGGCAAGATGCTCGGCGGCACCGGCGCGATGACCGGCATGATGTACTCGCGCGGGCACCGGAGCGTGTACGACGAGTGGCGCGACGCCGGCATCACCGGCTGGGGCTACGACGACGTGCTGCCGTATTTCAAAAAGTCCGAGTCCAACCGGGACGCGGGCCTCGTCGAGCCCGAGTACCACGGTTTCGACGGTCCGATCCCGGTGCAGCAGTTCCGCCACCGTCCCGAGATGGCCGAGTCGATCGTCAAGGCGGGCGAGGAGCTGGGCTACCGATCCGGAGATTTGAACGGCCACAACCAGACAGGTAAGATCTTTGTGATATCATCGTAAATCGATAGTATAATAGTCAAATAAGTTCGCTTCAGATTTCGGCCCAGTTCTTGGAAAATTGAAATTCTGATCGTTTTTTTTAATTATTATTGATAGTTTACACGTGGTTTTAATTTCAATCGAATAAGTAGACCAAATGTTGTCCTTTTATAGCCCGAAAAATTCAATGTAAATTCCTAAACGTGCGGGTTTCGAATTCGTTTTGGTTTTAAAATTATCAAAATAGGGGTTTCGGAGAGGTTCCGGTATCTAAAATATTGAAATAATAGTTCGGTATGGTTCCGGTTTCTAAAAACCGGATTCTTTTCAATACGGTCCCAGCCTCTATTATAAATCAAAATTATTATTAAATAAATGCTTGGTATTCTCTGACAATCGATTACGGTTTTCGCAAAGTGGAATATTGCTCTTTTCTTTTTCATGATTACATTATGCGTTTATTCAAGAACGTATATATTTTACTTACATTAATCGTTATCTTTTGGCGTATATTACGGCGATATGTGCAACATCATATGGGAAATTCGTAAATTTTTTACCCAAAATAATTAGGTATTCACTTAATTTTTCTGGAATTTTATTTGTAATTTATTCAAAATTCAAATCATCGGTAACTATAGACACTTTCGGATTTATTCAAATTTCAAATTTCTTATGAAAAACGTACGAAATAATTCGAATACGTTTTATCCCTACACGTTGGTATTTTCTATTATATTATATTATTTGCTTGAGTAATATCGATTACAGAAAAAGTAATATATAGAAATAATCTACATCGATCACGGTATTTTTACGCTTCTTTAAGAGATTTTTTTTTTTTTCGTAACTCATATAATTGCTGCGGGACTCTAATATTACGTTATAATCCGGTCGCTGTAATATATAGATCCGGTACCGTGTATATCTATTATGATAACACCATTAAAACCGTCGTCGATTGCTTTTTGCACGTGTAGTATTTGATGCGATGTGAGGCGACCCGCGGGCACGCGACGTTTGTTAGAAATTCGAAAGCTCCGCGAGTGCCAAATTTTAAATATTAGTTCATTCTTCGCGGCGACGGCGATGTCAGGACGTATAGTCGATAACGATAAAAGATCTTCGTTCCGACATTTAAAAGTAATTTACGGTTGCATCGACGAAACTCGATTTCTAATATTTTAAAAACAGACCAATATGCGAAGCGCTATATATGTATATCGCGCGTTGTAAACGTTTCTGTAATCATCCATCATATCAAACGCGTAGTGTATTATCGTCGATGTTTTTATTTTTACGAACGACCGTGTTTTCGCATTCTTCGCGTTCGACGAAAACTTTCAGATTCGTGTTGTCGACTTCACCGAAATATTTATCCCGTCGAATCGTTACCGTCGGTGATTATAAATCGGTTCGCTTTCGCCACGACGACGTCTCGGATACTTTGGCGTACGTGCGCGCCACGAAAACGAGCCTATATTTTATAATATATAGCCGCGTACAATGTACACGTAATGTTTAGATATTTATTATTTTTCAACGCGGTCGTGGGATTTTGACGTGCGGCATCCGCGTGAGACGAAGGCCTGCAATTATTGCGTGAAACCCGATCTCCCGAAACGATACGATGTTGTTGTGGTCGATATAAATGCAACCGCGAAATGCGTCCGGTGACGATCCGGCGATTCACGCGTGTGCTGCGGAGAGAGATATTCGTTTCTCACACCGGCTCTAACAACATGTGAACGTAATAATAATTATATACGGCTGATGGTAACGAACAGACAGAGGCGTGGATTGTATGTATATAGGCCCGTAACAACTAGGTATATTTCGAAACGTATAAACGCGCTATAAATAAACAATATTTTATAACGATAATAATTATATAAATTCCATTTCATCTTCGACGGTTATTATTTTACTATCGGGAGTAGTTTTTATTTCGAGAGCCGTTCGTTCGTTTTGATTGTAAACAGTTGTGAACAATATTAAAATATATCGGTTAACGATTTAGATATAAAATAATGTAAAATCATAGAATCTCGTCGTGTATTGTAATTTCTTTGAATTCAATTCGGGGTGTCGTGGTGGGAAAACCATTCAGAAACATTAATTCAAATTCCAATATAGTTGAATTTTTTTTTAAAACTATTTTAAAGCAAAACTAAAGCGTTTTAAAAAAACGTTCGCCCCTTTAAATGCACCGTTATACCTAGGCTATATATTTTCAATTTACTTAGCTTAGCCTGACGTTTAAGGCTCTTCTGCATTAAAAGAAATATGACATTTTACGTTGTTCGGTTCGACGATTCGAAAAATAAGTGTAAGATCATTTTTACAAGCGAAATTTTTTAGAAAAATCTATCTCGGCGATCTATTTTAGCATATTGTTTTTGGTAACCTAACCTAACCCAACTGGTTTCATACTTGTTCGGTCTGCAATGTAAAAAGTAAAAAAAAATACTCATAACGGGACGGACGCACACGTCACCGTACGTACTTTGGATCCGCGTGATTTTTTTTATTATTTTGACCCGAAACGATATTCGATAGCGATCTACCGGGAACTGGTTATTCGCAGATAT
Organism: Drepanosiphum platanoidis; assembly: GCA_948098885.1. Lineage (NCBI taxonomy): Eukaryota > Metazoa > Arthropoda > Insecta > Hemiptera > Aphididae > Drepanosiphum > Drepanosiphum platanoidis. The sequence goes on along the minus strand of OX402529.1, from coordinate 12,453,923 downwards.
TGCAGGTCGTTGTCAACGCGCTAATGTCCTCACCAAACTGCTGAGATAAATTCCGCGAGATTTTCGACCCAAGTAGAAATTTTGTGAAAACGGTGTTTTGTTTTTTTTTTCAAGTCACTAATAATTCCTACGCGTATACTTACTATACTTGGCATTAATATCCGTTTATAATTGGGGAAATAAAAAACCGCCGGCGACAACATGGTGATTCGAAGAAAGCCAAAGGTTTCGATCCCGACGGTCAAATTTCGAATCGAAATATTGCAATTAATCGGAATAATGTGTTCCTACCGTCTCGGAACGACGATTGCTATCGAATTTAAAACCATAGTAATTCACGTCCAGGCTCGCGCTGATTGAAAATGCGTGTTCGAACGACGACGAATAAATTAATAATAACAGTTACCGCAATACATTTCTAAAATCATTAGACGCGTCAGAAAATAACAACTGTAGCACGTATAACCGATAATTATTCGAACAAAACGAATAACGTAAATAAAACAATCGCCCTGTGTAGTTGGTACGTTCGTCGAATGTTTTTCTTTTATCTCGTCGCCTATAGATCACATCTATCAGTTATCACCAATAAGAACGGGTTCGAGATGTACATATTACACGTCGTATAGTTTATTGCCGCCACGCTCGAGTTATCGAGTTGCATACGTCGGGGATGAGTTTTGTGTTTATTGTGTTTTGAAACGAATTCGTAGTATTCCGCCATGAAAAAACGACCACAGTAAATAATGTAATCTTCAAATTTTACATCGTATAGGTATTATAGTGATAATAACGCTCGACCGTTTTCGTGTATTGTGTGTTGCTATTATAGTTTTCTTACGCGCTCGTGTTTCGTCAAAAAGACGCGAGTAAAATCGGAAATCGGCGTAACGCCGCGCGTCGCGTCGTAGTAACGTGTGTCGGCCCGACCACCGTAGTCGTACACACGTACAACAACAATAAAATAGTACGCATACGTACTGTCTGAATATTATATTATTATATAGTTTTGTATTGTAGTAAAATATTTTTTTTTAAATTTTATTTTTTATTTTTTTTTTGGAAAACGTTATGATCCGTACGTCGCGTAATATATAATAGTACACACAATAACTGCAATAATAATAATATATAATATGGTATTTAGGAGACGGAAGAGGAACCGTCTGTTGGCCCCCGAACTAGACGCGTATGACATAATAGCATTATTACGCGTTACGGCGTGTTAGCGTGCTGTTGATTAAAACCGAGATATTATTGTCACGAAAATAAGTATTTGAATGTTTTCGATCACGCGTGGTCTGCACACATAGGAGGTGCCTGTATATAGACAAACGCGCCGCGCTCGCGACACACGGGCTTTTCGAGTTGAATTTCGCAAACGTTCGAATCGAAAGTAGGGCCGAATGAAAAACTCGATCGGAGGAATTAAAGACGGAACAATAAATACGCGCGTGTGCAAACTGCGATTTTCACTCGTACGCGACCGCGGGGTATTACTCGCACGGTCTCATTGTATCGTATACGTTGTGTGTTTACGGTTTCTGGACAGGATGTTTGAGCAATATTATCCGCGATTATACACTTTTGTGCTGGGCGGCCGAACGTAACATTTATCGTATATTATTGTCTACGTTTTCAAACGCGCGTTTTGTAACGTTTCGCACGGCAAGGCGTATTGTTATTAATACGACTCGCGCGCGCGCGTGGTTATTATATTATATTAATAATATTATATTATCGTTACGCGTTTGATATCGCTTAAAAAAAAAAAACGTCTGGCCCAGAGCGGCCGGCGGCGCGTTGAAAGCAATAAATTCGCGTGCGTTATTACGCACCTATCCATGGCGGCTAGTCTGCCGCGTACGTTCGGTTTTATTTCGTGTGCACGCAGGTAATATAATGTGCTTAGAGTAATCCGACACAGTGTGCATTGTACTCGGCCGACGGACAACGATATTATGTGAAAATGATATTGTCGTGTTGTGTATGAATTTCAATTCATTACTATTATTGTTATTACTGATGTGACAATAAATATTATTTATAATGCGCTATTTATGGTATCTGTGGACAATAATTATACTTTTTCGGCATCCATACGAGTGGCAACATAATAAAGGAAGAGGGATTCCCCCCGTAGGTCTTTTTTTTCGATTTTTTTTTAACTACGGATTATGTAGTTTTGGCAGACATCGTAATCAAATCTTAAACGTTTTTAAAATATCTAATATGTGACGAAGGAGTGACGTTGAGTTTTCTAAAAACGACGTTGCAAATCGTTACGAATAAATCGCAAAATATTTGTGGTTCGACGTATTATTAATAGTTTTTTTTTTCTTTCCGCCTGTTTTCAGGATTCTCTGTGGCCCAGGTGATGATACAAGATGGTCTCAGGATGAGCACGTCACGCGCGTACTTGCGGCCCGCGCACACCCGGCCCAACCTGTACGTGAAGATCAACAGCCGCGCGACCGGACTGGTGTTGAACAAGCTGAACGGCCGCGTGCAGGGCGTCAAATACGCGGACCAGTACGGCGAGCACATGGTACGGGCTCGGAAGGAGGTGATCCTGTGCTCGGGCGTGGTCGGCTCTGCGCAACTGCTTCTGGTGTCCGGCATCGGACCCGCGGAGGAGCTGCTCCGGGTCGGCGTTACCGTGTTCCAGGACTTGCCGGTCGGTCGGAACCTGCAACATCACGTGTCCGTCGGCATCGGGGCCACCGTGAACGCGTCCGAGGAAGCTCACTACATGACCATGGACGCGGTGTCCGAATTCCTGGCCTCGCGCACCGGGCCCCTGGCCAGCACCGGCCTCACGCAGACCACCGGATTTCTCACCACTTCCTACGCCGTCGACGGGGTTCGTATATTATAATACTTGTCATTAGTCACTTATAATTAGGTCATTACCTAACCCAACATAACCTATGTATAATATGTTACCGGCAATGATGATATTTAGACGTTGTCTAAAACGGTTGAGCCAATGACGAGATTATCTATTAGATAATCTAATACATAGATTATAATATTAAGTAGATAATATTTCCTAGGCGTCTTTGTCATCACCTAATCGAAGTAGGAAATAATATCAATAGAATTTTAAAAATATCATTGTTTCCAAGGCGTAGTTATAAGTACCATATGTTCGTTCAGGCATTTTCACAGCGAAAAAACACCATATTTACGTGTTATCATTAAATATAAAATTATAATAGTATTATTAATCGATTTTTTTTCTGATAAATGACAAATCACTATGACATTTAGAGTCGCGTGTCCTATTGTTCGTACGAAGTGTACACTAATTTTCATCGGTTTGCGTTTTATTTTACAGTTGAATTTTTATGTCCTCCTCGATGCTACTGCAGCCAGCGGGTTTTCGAGTCGATAGCTCTTATTGTCCGGATCGTTACAATGAATTTCGTATATTAAATGTATTACAAAAATTATTCACGATTACTTTGGTTGTAGTAGAATGTAGGCAACGAATATAATTCCTAGACGGAAATGTTAAAATTGCATAATTTATTTATTGATTCCAAAAATGTTGTGAAACACATAAAAAACACATATTTAGACGTTGACAACTATTAAAGCATTTTAGGCGTTCCTTAAGAATTCACGTAATTTCATAATTTCATATTTATGATGATAATTTTTTCGCCTTTGTTTGTAACATAAATGTTTATAAACATATATATGCAATAGTCAAAAGGGGGGGGGGAATACGGGGAATGGCATCCCTCCACTCATTTCCTCCACATCGTTAAAACGCGCGCAAACTCTATTGTTGTCGAAACTGACTCCGTCGTTCGTTTTCGCTGTCCGACAGGTGCCCGACGCGCAGGTGTACTTTGACGGTCTGGCGCCCAACTGCGACAAAATCCCCGTGGACCCGGAAGGCCCGGCGTACAGGGACGGCGGCGGCGATCTGGACGGCACCCCACCCAGGGCGTACGTGTGGGCCCGTCCCACGTACCTGTTGACGCGCAGCCGCGGGCACATCGCGCTGCGCACCGGCAACCCGCTGGACGACCCGATCATCCAGCCCAACTACTTCCGGGACCGGCGCGACGTGCTGGCCATGGTGGAGAGCATCCGGATCGTGCTGGCGCTGATGGACACGCGCGCGCTCCGGGACCGGTGGGACATGCGGCCGGACCCGACGCCGTACCCGGGCTGCGAACACCATCACCGCGGGACGGACGCGTACTGGGCGTGCGTGGTGGTCACGCACACCAAGCCGGAGAACCACCATTCGGGCACGTGCAAGATGGGACCGGCCGCGGACCCGGACACCGTGGTCGACCCGGAGCTGCGCGTGCTGGGCGTGCCCAACCTGCGGGTGATGGACGCGTCCGTGTTCCCCACCGGGCCCAACTGCAACCCGATCGCGCCCGTCGTCATGGTGGCCGAGAAGGGATCGGACATGGTGAAGCGCACGTGGAGCGCGTACGCGCACGAGTACAACGTGCCGCCGCGCGCCACGACGCGACGGCCGTATTTACGCGACGATTAGAGGAGGGTTCTCGAAGTAGGGACTCGGGGCTCCTAAAACGGTTTTAGTTTTAAAAATTCTAGCCCCCCCGAAAGATTTCGCATTCGATTAATCATTAATATTATACGGCTTATCGCGCAGTATTATTTGTTTATGAATATACATATAGCGACGTGACAGACGTTGTTCGTAATCGACGTTATTCAGGTACGAGTTAGTTTTAAATTGCTCTTGAATTATATTCTATTTCAGTATTTAGACTTTTTTTATTTTTTCGAGGCATGTAATAACGTTTTCAGGTCATTTTTCGAAATTTCAGAGGTTATTTTCAACTAATTTTCACTAATCGAGAGAATTTCATTACGATTTTCTTAACTTTTTATTGTTATTTTAAGTTTTTTTTTCGTCCATAGTCTTTGTCGACTATTATTTGACTACAATTTCACAAACATATACATACGTATATAGGTTAGGAATCCTACGTTTTATCCGTACCCATTATCGAAGACAATAACGCTTATCTATTTATTTTATGTCTGATGACGAGCTGGCTGACGTTAATAAGTATAACATATTATTCGTAACGTGTATTATAAACAATAATATTATAGCGCAAGCCGTATAACAATAAGTCCATTTTTTTTTGATTTTCCAATCGTTATCAACGTTCTCCGTTGACGTTAATTTATTTTATTTTGTTTCCACGTACTCTTCGAATACGAGAATGATATATTGCACCGTCGCGTCGGTCCCGTTACTATACTATTTATTCGTATATTTATTTATTTATTTATTTATTTATTTTGCCCGGATGAAACGGGATCCGGCGGTGGCGCCGCGCACCTTTGAACGTTTCGCGCGTTTCTCAACACGGGAGGAGAAAACAGCTATACCGATATCGATAAAACACAGTAGGCAATAATATGAAAAAAAAAAAAAAAAAATAACAAATCGAGTCTAGGACGACCGTCGGACCGAAACAAATGAGTTCAAACTGTAATACGTCCTAGATTTTTGTTTTTCCAATACGTTTCGTCATCGCAATAATTATAATTACGGTATAGGTTGTATGCGTAGGTACAAGTACACGCGCTGATGGTGCAACGTCGATTTTCGGACGGTACGCGTTTAAGTCTTAAGTTTTATTATTGTTTTTGCGTTCTCGTAACTTTAAGTGTTCCAACTCTCGCGCGATGTGCATTGTCCGACGGAAAAGCTCTTATTTTGTTTATTTTTATTTTTATTGTTTTTTGTATCATTTGACGAATGAATTATTTTTATAATACTATAGTGAATATTGTAGTCGATAACCGTGTTTGAATAAACGTCCGAAGATAATAATTGCATTGTAATACGTTTTATTTTTTTAACGTTTTATTACAGTACGATGACTGGACGAAGACAGAACTATAATTATAATTGTAAATTATGATTTTATTAATTTTATCGAGTAGACCAGGTACGTATTTAACTTGTGGCGGGGAGTGATGATTTGTTACTAGAACGATTCAAATCTCCCGATATGTTCCATTACGTTAGTATTAATAAATTACGATTCTTTAACGACCGATTTATTTTAAAATTCACTTCTCATAGTTATTTCATTACTTTTGTTTTCGTATTTTCAAAATGTCCGATTACGTTTTTGATCGAAACGTGTATTTCTGGACGATTTGTGCGAAACCAAAATCCGGAAACTCTATCCCGTCTTAGAGCTCGGTTCTTCGTAATATTATGTGTCGTTAAAGTTTGTGGGCGGGGGGAGGGGATATCGCTCCTGCCACCCTCTCCCCTAAAATACGGGTCTGGACGTTTTTGGCTGTACTTATCGTTAGAATTCAATGCCGATTCTTCGTTCCATAGGCGATGATGCATTTGGGAATATTTCTGCGAAAAGAAACGCGTGTGACTGACGTGGAAGAATGGGACCTTCGACGGTACGTTTGACAAAGGTTGTGAACGCTTAAAGCATTCAGCTAAAGTATTCAAAGCGAGTCGGTTCGATGCGGGAAAATGGTCAAATAAGACGATCAATAGTGAACAAAAACGTTGCAAAGTCCAGGAATTCACGTTGGGCACGCACTCGGTTCGCATCTTACTGTCATAATAAGTACGTATAGGTGAATAACACGAAAACAAATGTTGGTATATTTAAATTAATTACAGATCGTATTGAATTTGTTAAGTCGATTACAAATCAAAATATAACTTCAAATTAATGATAATAATAATATTAATCGTACACAACGGCATCGCGTCGGTTTCACAAAAATACCCGGATTTTATACAGGAGAACTCGTATTCGTCCCACGAAATTTCTTCTCGCAAAACCGAAAGTTTCTAACGCGTCGTATCGACACGACGACGACGGCGCGCGCCCGTAATATCGCGAGGTTTACATACTCCGGAACAGCAGTCCGCCGCGCGACGATACGTTTCTACGGTATACCGTCGCGGTGCTATTGAAATAACACTTAATTCAAATATACATATTTAAAGAACTGCGTGGAAAACGAAATTTAAAGGGCGTCGAAACGAAAACAAAACGCGCGAATACGTAATATGATGATGCCGACGATTTTCGACTTATTGTTCCGTTTCTCTCTCCGTCCGTCCGTCTTGTGTATCCGTCTAGTTATCTACACACGACGTTCGTAGAAAGTTTCCGGGGAATCCGAAGTGTACAATAATGCGTGTTATTTTTGTGGTATCACAGCACTCCCAGACGATCGACGATAACACTCGGCGGTACGTATTCAATCGATCGCCGCCGCCGTTCGAATCGTTTAATAAAGCGTTCCGATCTACGCGGGATACACCGTCGCGTTATGATTGCGCGCGATCAATGGATTTCGTGCCACGTTCTAGACGCCACGCCAACGAAATCGAAAGCTTCGCTGCGCGTAATAAATAAACGATGGTCGCGATAACAATACGTCGCCGCGCAGACGAAACGATTAAACGGCGCGGTCGTCTCATTGTTCGTGCGCGATTACCATAATATACTAATCGGTAAAAATATTACTGCGTATTTTCAAATACTTTCAATTTCGTTATTTTTTCATTAGGTCCAAAACAGTACTCGGAAAAGGCCGCGTTTCGAAAAATAATGAATATTTCGTCCGACAAGCGTTCGTATTGACAAGACTTTGAGTTTCACGAATTGAAAGCGTAACACTCGGTGTTGAAAAAGAGGGGCAATTTTCATTAACGTTCTAAGATAGTCTCGCGTGTACAATTTATGCGACGGATGAGCACCTGAATATTGTTTTTATTTTTTCGACAGTGAAAATTCAGCGCCGAGTGTCCCAGACGTTGCGTCGCAGTCGGTTTGTGCGTAAAAAAAGGTCACATATTCTATAATTTTTACTGTCGATCGGCCGCCGCCGCCGCCGCCGATAGTCGTGTAGATGTAATGTTTGAGTGTGGCTCACCACAATGGTAGTTCAACTATATCGACACTTACACACTTGTAATACAACTGTCGTTATTTATCGAAGCGTGACTTCTAGGTCAAGTCTGAGTTAAGTGCAACTATTTATCTCTGCCCGTACTTGGACAAATGCTGCACGATATCGTTAAAATTATATGCTGCTGCACTTCGGATGTAAGAAAATGAAATACATTTTTACCGTATTCAAAATCTTGGCGAGTTTATCGATGTCAAAAGGACAATCGGGTAACTGAAAACGACGAATCGAAACGGTTGGATTTCGATTTTTGCCAATTGTAAACGTTTAATGAGTAGACGAATCGACGAGTGGCTCGTATTTTCGGCGTTCGTTGTTTTTTTTTTTTTTTTAATAATTATTTGTCATAATGATCGTTCGTAATGCGGTCGTGTATAGATTTTATAGTCAAGCACAAATTAACGAAAAATAAAACCAATAACGTACCGGCCGTATTACTAAACAGTTTTTGATGCAATAGAAAACGTTACGCAATGTTATATTTTGAAAAAAAAAAAACACGTGCTCGATATTTCTATTATAAACGTGTATTTATTATACTTGCCAAATATTTTACCGATAATATTTCGGGGATTTTTTTTTTCACGTAGGTACACACAATAATACACTTATTTTTTTCAAACCCGAAAATACCTCAATGACTCGTGACTGAATCAATACAATTGTATACACCTCACACTGTCGAATGATTAGTATGAGAAAAAAACTCGTTCAGATTTACACACTCAGATTTACAGGCAGGTGTTGTGGAGTAATCCCGACGAGTGTCAAGGATTGGTGAACAACAGGATCGCAACGCTGAAAAACTCACGAATATACAGGTATTTTATTCGTATTATATATTAATTTTAAACACCATAATTATTGTTAGAAATAATCAGTTTATTAGTTATACTCGTCACCTAACTTTGATGCTATGGAAACTTTAAAATATGCATTTATGATCTAAAAATTCAAAATGTCACTAAAAACTTAAAAAAAATTTTAATTATAACTACAAATATTAAAATTAAAAATACCCTTTAAATTACTTATAATCGTTCATTTATCATTCTAATTAATAATACTACAATGATTTTAATATACGAGTAACATGAAATGTATAATTAGTACAAATGTCAAATTGAAATCGTGTTAAACCGTCGCGCGTCGTTTACATACTTCATTTGACTTCGAGACTCGACAAATGCACTTTGAGCTAAAACGGATTAAACTATGCATATCAAAACGATCGGTTGAAATTGATGAAAATCGATTAGTTCGAAAAATAAGAGAAAAAAATAAACGATTAAATTGATTAAAATTCCATTGACGAGAGTATAGGAATTTTCTTTCCGGAAAAAAAATTTAGAATTTCTTACCGCTAGAATCGATTGTTCGTGAATAAAAAAATCGTATTGCAGTTTATTTTGTGCACGATACCAAAACACGTAACCGTGCGGCTATGATACGAGTCAATTATCGTCTGTTGGTTTTATCGTGATTGTTGACATTTGGAGGGAAATACGCACCGTACGCTCTGTTCAACAGTTCCAAAATGATCAATCTATATCGAGCAGATCACGAGTAACGTTTGGTTTTTTTTTTTGTTTTGTTTTTTTTTGTTTAAGTCAGTCCTAATCGTTTAGATTTTTATCGTTTCTATTTGATTTGTGTTTTTTTTTATTTATACTTACCGTTTACGGCAAATCCAATAATATTATTATTATTATATTTTAGTGAAACGTATTGAAGTGTATACAATCGACGGACGAGTCTAATATTTTTGAGGTAATGACATTTTAATAATTTATTTTTAGTTTTTTAAACAATAACCTTTCGAAAAATATACCGGAATATTATTATTCGATTCTTTAGCTCAAATCATCCAATTTGATAGTATTTTTCAACGCGAAATGTGTTTTTATCATTTTTGTTTTTTCAATTTTGACCGAGTAAATACTTGTCGTAATCGCTGTTTTTGAAAACATAATTTATAAACTCTTATTTTTTCTTCCGTCAATTGAATATTTTTCTCACACTATTTTTAATTTCGTATTTTCGCCGATACCGCGAACGGAAACTTCGACTTATTTGTGATAATATTAACGTGGAACGTTTTTTTGTAAAATATTTTATGTGAATCGCGAACAGTCATATTATAGTGCAGGAATTTATTTATGATAATCCTCTGCGCCGCGTCGCTCTCATACCTAATTATAAAATAGTATGCTTATTAATAATAATTTATTAATTTTATTATTTAATGTTTATAAATCGATTCGTTTGGGAAAAATATTGAATTCCTGTATAGAGTGTATATACAACTGAAATGGAAGATTTCCGTATAAAAACCAGTATATGCATGCACTTTGATATATACAATTTTTTTTCCTTAAACACAATAATTTAGGTAGGTATTTAACTAAATGAAATAAACTTTTTTTGTGGGATTGTTATAAAATAAGGATTTAATTTCGGAGTTAATATTTAGAGTGTTGTTAAATAAACAACTTTCTATCCCATAACTTTTATCAAAATCGTACTCGCCTATCGTGGTAGTATATTACGACTCTAGTGAACACGCGCATAATAATAGGTTAAATTTAAAAAAACGAAACTGAAGTAGAAATAATTTGATTTATACCGTACACAGTAATAAGCGCGTATGAAGAGAAAGTCCACATCAAATCAAATAAATATTTAAATGTTTAATACAAATATTCCATTAGCCCCGGAGATCTGACTGTAAAATCATTTCTGATACGAATAGTATTGAATAATTAAAGATTGGCGTTTCTAGCGCGTTACACGTTAAAATATAAAAATAAATCGAATACAAAAGATCGCGCGGTACAATAAATTAACTATTCAGTTTGGAAGTACTAATACGCTTCGAAATAACTAAAGGTTTTTTTTTGAAATCTGGTCAATCGGTTCGAAGCGGTTTTAGATTTTATAAAAATAGTCGATTCATACAGATACAAGAATTTCGAGTGGTCTATGCAAATATGTGATCTATATCTGGTTATACGAAAAAAACCTCCCGTAATAAATTATCATGGCTTTGAATCCATTGTTGTCTGAATATTTACATATTATTTTAATTCTGTAAATGTGTAGACACATATTGAGAATGAAATCTGGGGCTTTCTCCGATCGATCTGCCGAGAACGCGTCGTCTTCTCTAACGTCCGAGCGATGGGCTTTACCGGATCCGCAGCACATATTATCGCGGTCACCGAACCTCGTCGAGCACGAGGGTTTATTTTTTTATTTTGTCGGCTCTCAAATCGAAACCCAATAACCTAAACCCAACCGATCGACTGTTTGAAGAAAAAAAAAAAAACCAGAAAAATAAAACAAACAAATAAAATAAACTCTACGATCAACACGCATCCAATCGAAGACAAATAATATTATAGTAATGTGTATCGGCGGCGCACCCATTGTATTATACCGTGAATAAGTAGGCTACAAACAATTAAATCGCTACAAATGTGCAATTGTACGGAAAAACGTTGCAGAAATACCGTCGTCGAACATGATTGTGTTCGATATAAACTTCTAGTGTTTAGGTCGGTATAAAATCAATTATTATGCAACGCAGAAAATAATATGTGGAAATATAATTTGATACGGACGGGGGCGTTGGATGAATATCGTTGACCAACATAGAAACGACCGATGCGATGTCGTCTTTAAAAAAAAAAAAAATCGTTATATTATTTTTGTTTGCGATTCAAACAAATAGATGGAGGAAAAAAAATCAATATTGTACAACGCGATTAGACGTTTACGTTTGAAACCAGGCGTAAAATCGTTCGGATAATTTGCGCGCGCGCGCACCTAACCGTTCACTGTCAGCGAATGATAACGTTCGATTTGTCCGCCGTCGACTGTTGCAAGTCCGTCGAATTTTACGAAATATTTATTTTTTTAAATTTTTTATTCTATGTCGTTACTCGCGGTCCGAACGCAATACCGAAAAACATCGACACAACGTCGTCTCACACCGCCCAACATGGCGCGTTAGTGCAATTGTGGGTGGACGAGTTGATTTAGGTTAGCCGGCAAATTTCAAGAATGCTCTCCCAAATCGAAAAATAAATCGCTTTCTGTTTAAGTATACTATTAACATCTTTATATATATTGCGCGCGAAAGGCAATGCGTGTATGGTTGTGGATCAGGTTGGCTCGAAAACCGATTTCGATGAAAATTTCAACGATTGAAAAATATACTGTGTCTAAATAACCACACAGCGGCGCTCTTTATCCATCAGAACCCATTGCCGCACCCTGCATCATTGTAATAATTAGTTGATTGATAAATAAAACAAATCTTGGCGGCTGCTTCGTTTGCCCACGTTTGTTTCACACCACTGCGTAGAAATTATGATTATAATTTAATTAACGATTCGCGTTCGTTTTCAGCGTCGTCGTGGAGACAAGTTCGACGAACGAAAATGGCCAAGCACCATCACCAACAACACTACCCCACGCCGTTCACGCCCAAGGACTCGTCGCAAATGTGCATGCAAACCAGGAAGCCGCTGTCCGCCTGTCACACGGAGAACTTCGTGTTCCTGCGGTTCCTGATGCACTTGTTCGGGTACACGGTGGACGGACCACCGAAGACGATGACCAGCGATAAACATGTACTAATTGAATCCGCCACGTCGGAATCGCCGGCGACCGGTCACTTCTTGGACGGTTATGAGCATTTGTTCGATGAAACGTTTATGTCCGTGTTCCAGAACAGGAGACGGAGAAGAGCGGTGCCCGATGAATACGATTTCGTGGTGGTCGGCGCCGGGTCCGCGGGCTGCGTCGTCGCCAACCGGCTGTCCGAGATCAAGGACTGGAAGGTAAGCGATCGCGTTCAAGTGTAACGACGATATGGCACAGATATCAGGACATCGATGACTTTTGCATTTTGCCCCGTATTCAATCTTACGTAACGTTAACGTCGCTGACTCGGCTAATAACTCGTTTCACGCTCCATAGATTCCGAATTATACTATACAATTTTTATTTCGCATTTTTGGGCATTTTAAGTTACATACGAATTTCTTTATTTTTCATTTCAACAATTCACAGGGTGTTAGTACTACGAAAACAAAGAAAAAACAATTATATAATAATAAATATATAATTTACTTATATTATGAAATAACGTATGATAAATTCCACATTTTCCTCGATTAAGCCTGGTCTACTCGAAAAAAAACATTCCGTTCATAATGTATAAATATTTCTGTAAAAATAACAAGACGTCAGTTACATTTGTATGCATCGTAAAAATATCCTCGTGCCATTTTTTTATTATTAAGATTACAATAGTGTATCGACATTGACCAATGTCAATTTTTGTCACTCGTTTAAATCTTTACACGTGACATTCCTATTACGCGACAAACATATTATCACATATTGTTATTATTATTATATAACGATAACATAATAAATAATAATGTTATAGAAAATTAGTTCGCACCGTTCGATCTATGAAAACTACAAATCAATGACGAGATTAGACCATTACACGGCCCGATTAAGCATCTATTGTTGTGCACAATCCTTCTTTACCGTGCAAAGATTATCTTCAAATCTTGAAATTTCAAATTCACGAACTTGCCTATGAGCTAGAGACTCGAAATTTCTAGCACAGTTTTTTATCAACTCGTGGACATTTTTTACCGCAGCTTGTCAAACACACAACATTATAGTAAACGAGAAAACACTTCTTTTTAGGTATGAATTAAAATATATAGTTAACGCACTCGTAAATATTTGAAATTTAATTCTTTTAATAAAGAAATCATTCTCGGGCTGGCCCCGGGAGGCGGCTGCCATAACATTTAATAATAATACGTCTTAACGATATTATGTTGTGGCACCGACAAATGCTATTCTTTTTTACTGCGCGTTTAGAAAGACACTTTCACCCCGTTAGAGGAGCAAATAATATGTTTTCAAAAAGAAATTTCCTTTTTCCTTATAACTTTTAAACTTTTTACCATGGTCAATTTGGCAAATCGTAACAACCACTCGTTTTTGTCGTGCGCAGGTATTGCTCTTGGAAGCCGGTATCGAGGAGCCCGAGTTTTCTTCCGTGCCGGGTCTCGCGCCGTTGCAGTTGGGCAGTAAGATCGATTGGAATTACACGACGCAGCCCGACAAACACATGTGCCGATCCCGGCCGGGAGGCATGTGCGACTGGGCCAGGGGCAAAGTGATGGGCGGATCGAGTACGATCAACTACATGATTTACACCCGAGGGAATATGGAAGATTACGACGAATGGGAACGTTTGGGCAACGATGGTACGTATATTATTGTTAACTAAAAAAAATAGACGTGCATTTTATGTAAAGAAATTTGTTGGCAATTTATCCAAACATTTCCCTGTAAATGTTCTTGATTTACAGTGAAAACGATAAAATCGACCCCCTCCTCCCAGACGGAATTTCGTCATAATTTTTCATCCAGTCTCCACGCTGTTTTTTCAAACTAAATGCTCTTATAAATTATAAACTTGGTTTTTTTTTTGTTGCAATATTATATTTTAATAATGCAGGTTGACGGTAAATAATACTTTCAATAACACGGTGTTTAAATTTACGTTGACAACTCGCGTCCGAAAGGAGCCGTAACGAGTAAAATATTGAAATGAACTCATTCGTTCGATTAAAACGTGCATTATTGACAAAACTCAATCGATTTGCGCGCGTTCCGCGAGAATACGAAATTTACCACCGAAATTGATCATTTCAAATTTGTATAAAGCCTCGAGCTAGCAAATAATGTTCGAATATAAATGTGTAAACTGCATATTATATATACATCACTGTCATAAAAATGTGTATACAGAATACACGTATAGTTTAGAATAAAATATCAAACCATTTTTTTAGAATTTAATATTTTGGTAATTTTCGGGGCAAAACTTCGTGTATAATGAATAAGTTTCCAAGACATATTATTACTACAATTCTTTGCCGAAGCGATATGAGCTTTATCAAAGTCACTCGTGATCGCGCTGTCGGTGGCCGACATTCCGACAACGATTAATGTTTATAATATCACGTCCGCGGAGAAGCTAAAAATTGGTGTGCCGAGAGAGTAATAAAATTCCCGAGAAATTCGACCGATTAGAATACTATGTGGTCGGAGAGTAAGCAAAGCGTGGAAGCCAACGACACGCGCGATACCCGAAGGCGCAAAAGGAAAACGAGCGAAGAGAAAACGAGAATATCATTGTTACAGTGCTATGTCGGCGGAGAAAACACGGTTGGAAAATAACTCGATCGGATGACAAATCCGTGGTGAGAGCATAAATCGCGAGAAGAGCACAAATAGGCAGAGCCGAATGTCGAGTGATCGATATGAAAATACCGAAACTCGATATTTTATTACCATAATTCGCGCACGGCAATGTACACAACACTTGCGGTCTAAAAAGCGAGTCGGAAAAATCGCCGACCAGAAAGAATAGTGGTTGCGGCTGCTCCGCATTCGGTAGAAACATAAATTGTATTGGTTCGTGTCGGGGACGCAGTGTATGCAATTCTAAATGCACTTGGGCGTTTAATCGGTAGCGATATACGGGACGGTGCGAGTGATCCGTCCGCAGTGAGTGACTGTTCGTAGGATCCATAATAGGCGCGGCGGCGCGGCGGCGCGGAGACGCGTATTTTATTAAATATTATTATGTAACTCGTTTGTTCTAAACGGTCGAGGGGGCTAGTCGACAATCACATTCGATCCTGTCCAGTTGATAGGAGCAGTGACGCGCGTGGATGGCGTTATTTATTTATTTTTTGATTGCAGGTTGGGGATACGACGAGGTTCTTCACTATTTCAAGAAATCCGAAGACAACGAAGATCCAGAAATATACAAAAAAAATCCCGAGTTTCACGGTAAAGGAGGATATCTCACGGTAGAATGGTTTCCATACGTTGATCCCACGGCAGTGGCTCTAATTAAGGTACAAAATCTAGCGCGATAATATTATTACCTAGACGTTGTCGATGCTGCGAAAAATGCTCGATCTGAAGTCATGAAAAGTACCCTTAAAGTTATCTAAATAATAATTTATTTTTTATATTAATTATAATTACGATTGGTAATTAGATTTTATATATATTTACTATATAAACAAAGACAATTATTAATAGAATGTAATATATAATCGATTTGTTCGTACGCGCGCGCATGTTTATTACTAAAGCGCTGCAGACTAAAATTAATAATTCTCGCTTGAAAATGCGCTCATAATATTATAATCATACGTTTATGTACAATAAAACAAAATTGTCTTATTTTCAGGCGTGGAAGGAATACGGATTGCCTTACGTGGACGTAAATGCCGAGAACCAGATAGGCGTCACGCATTTGCAGTCCACGGCCAGACACGGTGAGCGGATGAGCACGAACAAGGCGTTCATCCGGCCGATCAGGAAAAAACGGAAAAACCTGACCGTGTTGACGGACGCGCACGTCACCAGGGTGCTGATCGAGAAGAAACACGCCAGGGGGGTGGAGTTTTTGTACAAGAACAAAATCAGGACGGTGTTCGCCAGGAAAGAGGTCATCCTCAGCGCCGGGTCGTTGAACTCTCCGAAAATACTGATGCTCTCGGGCGTCGGGCCCAAACGCCACCTGGATAAGATGAACATCAAAGTGGTCAAGGACCTGCCCGTCGGCAAGAACCTACAGGACCACGTCACCTCCGACGGCATCGTAATCAGAGTGAAGAAGACCGCCACCGATAAGCCCCTAGAGGAGAAAAAGCACGACGCCCTTTTGTACAAGAAGAAGAGGAAAGGCCCGCTGGCGGCTACCGGCCCGTTACAGTGCGGCGTGTTCCTCCAGACTAAGTATGCGCGCGACTTTTCGGTAGTCGAAAATAATTACTATTATAATATCATAACAACAGTGTCTGTTCTCATTCGCGGCGTTTACGTACGCAATACATCGTGCGCGTGATCCGTCCGTCAACAAAAATAACGTACGCCTAATATTTTTCTATTTATTAATTCGCGTATCAATAGAAGCTGACTCACGGAAAACCGGTAAGACGCGCACAACCGTTACGAGTAAAAGTACGACTATAACGTTTAATAGAATAACAAAATATATATTACAATACGTAACAAAAACTAACTAAAAAACGTGCTATTTTAAATGGGTAATGATAAAAAAAAAAAAAATTAAATAGTCCGATTTTAAGAAAACATAACAAAACGTATTTTATAGTTACCGTTATTGATCATTATAGTCTCATTCATCAATTAAGTTTATAGATATGTATCTATGAATTTCAGAATTTATGAACATTTATATTAATTTCACTTGCCGTTACAAATTTGTAAATATTTATTTAAATTTTTAAGCATACCTAATTATAACTGATTGACAAAATACAATTTATTATTACTTGAACTTTGGCAATACATATTTCAGAACTACCGAATAGTAATCCACGTTTTCATTAATTCTTTTGTTATAAATACTGCCTTTATTAACAGTAATTCGACAAACATTGTACAGGTCGAAACGGGTTTAGAGTTTTGTGCGCAAATTGAACGTAATATTCAAGTTGTGTTGAAAATATATGGCAGTATTGACGGTTAATATATATAAAGAAGGAATGCAATTATTTATAACGGCCTAGTAATTTAATGGCATGAAGAAATGCTGGTTAATGGTATTTTTCAACTCGGTTAATTATATTTTATTAAATAAAGTTATCAGACGAAAAAAGTATAAATCTCCCGAGCAGCGATTGTGTTTGAAATTATCAAATTAACCTAACTTTGATTAAAAATTCATTTTTTTTTCACAATTATTCAGAGAATTGTTAGGAAATTTAAATTATTTCAAAAAACGACCTTCCAAATGATACAACTAGACAGTATTTACTATCAGAAACCACTCCTAAAAGTTGATGACTAGATCAAATATTTTGGTAGAAATCGTGTACACAGCACAAAAAAAAAACACACATTATGGCAAAACAAATAATTTCTCGTTTTACACAGAATCAAGAAAAAAAAATCGTACTCGTTTTTATTATTATTATATATACAATGTAAATATACGTATCGATTGAAGTTAAATATTTTTAACTAGTGATTTCATTCAAAAAACAACATTTTCTCTATAACACAGAGCGGACGATCGACGAGGAAAATCCAAACACTAATTTCGTAGTCATGTTATTCACGTTTTAATGTACTTTTTCTCACATGAATATAGATAAAAACAAAACTATCGTAACTTTAATAACCCAGTAGTTTTATTCAAAATTAATTTTTTTTTTTTTTTTTATGAAATATTCATAACAACATTAGCACTCGTATGTTGAAAATATTTAAATATACATGGAAAAATTCAAAATATGCAAAACGAGCAAACCATATACAGTATTTTAACTCTTTTCGTTACGAAATGCCACGAGTACATTACTCAGCTAAGTTTTCGATAAAACATATGAGCATAATAATATTATGTTAACACCTATAGAAGTCCTTGAATTTAATATTATTGGTAATAATAATTATCGCCGATAAGTTTCGATACATTGTAATATTATCATCGTCATTATTTCAGGTACGAAGATTCGCACGACTTGCCCGACATAAATTACGCGTTTGACAATAGCAACGAGAAAGACTGGATTCTCGATCCGGGCAACGCCACGAAATTCGCCATGTCGCCGGTTTCTTATTACGAAGCCATCAACGTGAGGCCGATCTTGCTGAAGCCGAAAAGCAGAGGGTACATACTGCTCAACAACACGCATCCGGTTTGGGGCCAGCCGTTGATTTACCCGCGTTTCTTCACCAAGGGAAACGATCTCGCAATACTCGTCGAAGGTAAATACCATACGCTAAATATCGCGCGCGCGTTTAAACTTTAATGAATTAATCGACGGGTTTAAAAATCAACACTCTCGCGTACGGTTTTTATTCACAAAAGGTATGACTACAAAATGTCAGTGGACAGGTCTGATGTGTGACCTATACCCACCGCCATATTCCGTTTTCGCGATTGTATAATATGAGAGATATCAGGCTACTTCAATAATAATATACATATTATCTCCCAAGATAATATTAAATACATTTTTATGTAATGAAAACAAATTAATTGCACACGCCGTTCTTTCTGATTTCGAAACCGTTGATAGTCGTATTATGTCATACTTTCGTGTTAGTTCCTTCGTGTCCGAGAGATATTCTTCGGAAATACTCTTCTCGTAGTTGTCTGTTTAATGGTTATTAAATTAATTGGTCTCATTCCAATATTCCATAAAAATCGGACGAGTCTGACTATACTTTTTTATAATCTCCAGGTACTCTTATTTTTTTTTTTAAACCCGTCCCTCGGAAAATAATAATAATAAAAAAATGTTCCAAAGACATAAAATATAAACACATTAAGATTCTTGAAAACGTACATAAGTACTAAAACTTTGTTCTATTATTATTATTTTAATTAAATAAATTTACATGTTTATTGTTCAAAAAAGAAATAATATTAATAACGTACTCGACGTGTAATTAACAAATAACTTTTTTACAAAATTCGAGAGCAGTTGTCTATGGTAATTTTGTTGAAATGATAGTTTATTTTAAAACAATATTCAAATGGCGACGGGTGCAGTGATCATATTATTGTTAAATAATAATTATTTGAGTTGTTAGATTCATTTTATTTCTAGGAATTTTTCAAACATAGTAAATTCGATCGAGGCACTACTATAGTTAATTTTAATTTGTTTTTAACAACATGCAACGAACGCGTTTTGCATTTAATCGTTTGACACTTTTATAATACTATATTGGGTAATCCAAACATTTCCACGCCGTTACCCATACTTATTGTCTATTGACAGTAGACTCACATTAGCGTTTAGTCTATTCAAAACAAGATTATCGCGAAATTTTTCACACGTCGTAATCGAATTTTATAACAATCGTAGCGTTTCAAAATGCAAACCCTTCTTATTATAGTTTTAATTACAGTGTTATGTTTGTGGTTTTAAATTTTTATTAAACATGTAGTCCTCGTTTGGCGGCCTGATGTTGGAATTCGTCACTGATTATTTCCACTCTAAACGCCAACGAGAATTCGAAACGTGATTATAATACGATTTCGTGAGATTCGAATAGAAAAACACGATCACAATTAGGCTCGAACGTATATAGCCTAACCTATCTAACTCATCGATAAAAACTACAGTGCCCGTTGAACGTCGGGCCGGTTCGTCGCTTTCTTCTTTGCGAAATGTTCAAAAATTACATCCAACCAGGTTACGTAACTGCTAAAATTACTATTCGTCGCCTCCCAATTCAAACCGGACGTAGGCACACGCTAATGCGTCAATTCTAAAAATTACACCTTGATAATAATTTCTTTAGTGTGTCTGTGTGTTATGTATATAATAGCGTTTTTATCTAATATCATATTCAGTATTTGATGGAAATAATATTTACCAAAATCCTGTACAATCATATAACACGGCGTAATTCAACGTTATGTAATTTTGTAATTTTGTTATTTTTTTGGGTCATCATCGCATTGTTTTAATCTCATAGATTATCGACCTGTAGCCGTCATTTTTGGCTAATAATGATGATAATAACGTTTGTCGAGTAACGGCCGTCTTCTTAGACGGGTATTTACAATCTATTAATGACGATAGCGCTAGAACCAGGTTAATGGTATATTTAGCGCGATGATAATATTTGCGCGTGAACGTGCGCTCATTACGATAAGTACCTAGTACCTACCTAATTAAACCACGTGCGATTTCAAAACGAGACACGTCATCGTCGTTCCGTATAAAAATTGTCGTTTACACGTCGACGACAACGTGCCGTATAGAAAGGCCGTACCTACACGCGTATACCGAAACTCGAAATCTGTTTGGAAATAGGTATTACAACATTCGAAATCCGACGCGTTGGCTCGCGGTGTTTTTTCCCCCATTTTTTAGACATTTTACGGTTTCGAGCACTAAGAATGCCGACTAGACATTTTCGTGTCTTATTCGATCGATAAAATAGCAAAAAGAAACGTTACGATTGACTTTAAACTTGACTTACAACTTTTCCAATAAACTTAGTGTAGGTAACAAGTTGAAAAAATTAATTTCTTAGCGATTTTCGTGAAACCTATCTTCACGCGTCAAAGGCGATCGTAGAATAGAATCGTTATAGGGTACGGATTATGATATCCCGAAAACCACAGTAAAAATTCCTATGCAAATGTTCTAAAAATCTGCAAGAATGTCTGTAGAAAAATCAATCTAAAAATACAAAAAAATACATGTGAATTTGTTTAAATCGTTAATTTTTTTTCCTTCTTAACCAATAATTACTGACAATTATTACGGTATTAAACAATATAGTACGAATCGTATGCCCGAACGTCGAATTTTAATAATCGGTAATAGTAATGAAAAACGAATAGTGGAAATCGGTTAAAAAACTCGTCTCGATTGATAAGTTATCAATATATATTATAGTGATGTAAAATCGCGAAAAAAGAAACGAAAATAACCTCGAATCGTCAAACCTACTCCCAAATAAAAAAACATAAATAAAAAATAAATAAATAACGGCCGCAAATATTATAACGTCGTCCGGGTCGCGGCCCAGACAATACTCGATCTCGCGTTGTCCGACGATAATCCGATCGATGCGCAGGTATGAAAATCGGAGCGAACCTGGTGAACACGCACGCGATGCGCAAGACGGGCGCGTCGCTGGTGGACGTGCCGGCCAAGGCGTGCCGCGAACACGAGTTCGGCACGGACGAGTACTGGGCGTGCGTGGCCATGGAGTACACGGCCACCATTTACCATCCGGTGGGCACGTGCAAGATGGGCCCGGAGCACGACGAGGAGGCGGTGGTCGACCCGCAGCTGCGCGTGCGCGGCGTGGCCGGGCTGCGCGTGGTGGACGCGTCCATCATGCCGACCATCGTGCGGGGCAACACGAACGCGCCGACCATCATGATCGCGGAGAAGGCGTCCGACATGATCAAGCACAAGTGGCTGCACCCCACCGGTTAGCGAACACTGCACGGCCGCGACGAGGGGGCGAGCGAGAGGGCGGACTTTTAGGGTACAGGTTTACCGGGCGCGATCTTTTTGAAAAACCATTGAAAAACTCTACGACTGCTGTTTGGGTCATAGGTGGACAAATAATCAAATTATTTTCGAAACGGGCGGAAGACGGGGGAAACGGGGGGGGGGGGGGGGTATGAAATGTTATGCCAATACGCTTTGGTCTACATAAATTAAAGACGTGATCTGTGAGTTTCAAGCGTACAGTAAAAAAAAAAAACTTACTGAAAACAATAATTCACCTAACATGGGTATAATATCGTAATGGAATTACTAAATGATCAGTTATCGCTTGTTTTGCCAGTACCAAAGAATCTAAAAAGTCGTTGTTTATAATAAGCGTTTGCTTGTTTATCGTTTGAATAATATTATTATATTCATACAAATATTTTTACTTCGTTCTAAAGCTCATATAAATAATATTTAACTCTACTATAACGTGTTTCTTAACCGTTTTCAGCTGTTTTAAGCAGGAAATCAATTTATTTCCGGCGTAATTATAAATATTTAAAAATAAACTCACTTGACCGCCCCTGGGTCAGGTCAGTACTTACCGGTTTAGTGACTTATCAGTTAGGTTAGGTTATATCCAAGCTTTGAGAGGGCATTACCCTTCGAATTTCCGTAGGGCTCACGCATTATCGCGTTTCGGAAGGACTAAATAATTACGCGTAAACCGAGTATACGTTGGTCCGATTTTGAAAAATAATTTCGTCTCTACAAACCCCAATGATTGACGAATCGTTCACATTTTTTACCCCAGCAGATGAACTGCGCCAAGTCAATTAATTTTATATGCGTAATATGTGCAAAACCTAAAAGTCCGCTCTCGTCGAGGATGATTTCAACGCTGTAGAATTTTCTACGGATGATATATAACGATCCGATAGATACTTAAATTATTAACATTATTATAATTTATAGCATAACGCTTGCGGTCGTACTATAATTATGTCGTTGTCGCTACCTGTGCGTATATTGTAACCTAGTCTAATCAAACTCAATCTAACCCATTTCGACCAGGTTGATGGTTTCGGTCTCTGCATGATTAACGTTTTAATTGTTACGTTTGGCTTGTTAGAACATTGTAGCTATTCGCGGAGCTATCTGGACGACGGGAAAAGAAAAGAAATTCATCGCGGAAGTGCATGTTTTCGCGAGTTAATAAGTTCCGTGATCAATTTGTTGTTTTATTTTTCGATTTTTTTTTTTTTTTTTCAAACTTTATTTCTAGATACATTCGACGATTTTATGAGCGAAGACGATCGCGAATACGAAGAATTCGTCGACGATTATTAAAATAAAACGCACGAGCATAATATCGTCAACGCAATATATAAACGCACGTGCATACGAAATATTACATAAACTACTGGTAAAGTACTTTTATGATGACACTATAAAATTATTTTTAAACGGTCGAATCTAAAAAAAAATGTAATTTATCTCTCGGTATTTCAATAGTATAATAATTCGTTTACACATTTTAGCACTTTTCGGGTCCCTTCATTTGGGAGGCGGGAGAGACGTGCCTTTTATATTACACATTGTCTATCGTTTTTACACCATTTATGATTTTTTTTTCACGTTTATAGTCGGTTCCGGTTTTGGTTACATACTAGAGTCACAATCATGCGTTCAGGTGTGTTTTTATTGAAGTTTTTTCTCTTTTTTTTTTTAAAGTAATAATCCTTACAAAACACGCGTTTTATTAAACCCTTTTAAACGTGTACTTTCTTACAAACATTTTAAGGGATTATTTTCGGTGAATAATTTACCGTTGTTGGGAATTTCATTTCAGAACGTCGCAATTGCATATTTGAATGCAGAAACGCGTTGCATGGTTGCGTTAAATGGATTCCGTATTAATGCACTTTTCTCACGACCTATTTTCAAAACAGCCTTCTAAAGTTGCCGTCTCATTTCGAAATAATTTCAGATTTTTATTTGTTTTATGATAGATTCTAGTCATATTCAACGTTTTATAAATCATAGTACAAAGTAAAATTGTATTTTTATTAAAAATCGTTAGCTCTAATAGTGGAAACGCGTCGTACGTGAAAAACCAATAAAATACTAATAATAACGATTTCAAAATTTCGCCCCTGTTTAACTACAATGTGATTAATTTCGACAAAAAATTCGATTTATTTCGTTTCGTCAAAAGTACAAATACTATTAGCATTTTTCATTAGTTATATCGTTACTTCAGGGACATTATGCATATTATTGGCTATGAAAATAATATTGTGATAATTGCCTCGTTTATGTTTAACTTTCAATAGGTAAATAGATTATAAAACAGACTAATAACAGATCAATAGGTAAAGTTATAAATAAAATAATCTTTCGTTTTAGAAAGACATTTCTGTAACCGTTTATCAACGTGAAATTAATCCAAACATGTGAAATCTTAAACTTTTACATTACATAACACGGTGCATAAATTATACGCGCCAGTAAAACCAACGAAAAAGAAGAAAGAAAAAAACCGAGTTCCCATAACGTTAGTTTTCGACGAATACGATAAGCTATACAAATATTAAAACAATCGCCTCCGACAGCGATTTGTGTACACGCGCATAGTTACCTAATTAATTAAGAATTAGTACCGTGAATATTTTACTGATATTTTTTTTGTAATTTTTAATTTAACAAATTACTCGCGGGCATCAAAGATAACGTTCGAGTAACTATTTGATCGAATCTTCACGATAAAATGTGTATATTTATTTTTATTGGGTATATTACTTGAAAAAGAACAGTTTACCTCGTTAGCAATGTATAATCATAAATTAGAATTATTTTCCACACGTAACTACCTCGTAAAACGCATAGGACGTCGTTTTCGTTAGTTAGGCACACGAGTAAAACGTAGCGCGTAAGTTATTGAATTAAATGTAATTGAATTTTCGACTAAAACAAACGCGTCACACTATCAAACGCTGCCTCGGCAAGGTCTGTTTTATTATGTTTAATTGTAGTCATAAAATACGTTAGGCATATAATTATTTAATAGTTTGGAAACCGTCGTAGACGCGATTAAATTAGGACATCGTAACCAGTCGATATTATCGGTAATAATATATTTCGATTTGTTTTCTTAATTATAAACACAATTAATAATAAACACATCGACTCGCGATTCAATTTACACCTTTTTTTTCCGCACATTTCGTAATCAATATACGGTTTACAGTTCAATTTCAGGCGAGTGCGTTTTTCGAAAAACACTGACGTTTCACAAAGCTCCGAAATCGTACGCGTATACTTATTAAACACGATTATTATTTTTGAAATCCTGGTGAGAAAAATCTAATAACTAATAACTAGAGCGATACCATTTTTATATTGTTTGTGAAAGCCGAAGAATTTATCGCGATTTGAAAACGTTTTGTTTTGTTTTTTTTCTAGAGTTTCCTCGAACGCTTTTTTTCGGGCGAGAAAGAATACTTACACATTAAAAATTACACGCAACACGTATGTATAGACGACACGTTTAACGCGAGTTGTACTTACGCAATTCGAATGAGTCATCAGTTAAAATTGACAATACGTTTTTCAGAAAAACCGTATCGATTTTACGAATATTCGAATATATAATAGTATCATGACTCGTCTTTATCACTACGTTTTCAGCAAGATCAAGGGAAGTTTTTGATTTATTTGCCTCGTTGTATGTGTGTTTTTTTTTCTTGACATTTTTCGCGGGATGATAAAAGAGTGCAATCGATTTCGTGCAGAGAAAACAAATTAGCGCGATCACTAATCTCGGAAACTAATGTGCGTATTTTTTTACTGTAATTATTTTGTTGTTCAAATTTAATTTTATGTGTATAAATGTAATTATTGTTATTATTATTATTTTTTTTTACTTTTTTATTGATTTTTTTGCTCAATAATTTTTTTAAACCTACTGGAGCTATAATATATATTTTTTTACGTTTATGTTAATTTTTTGTGCACTTTAATTTCTGTGTTATATTGTGTACATCGTTAAACATTAGTGTGTACGTATACTCTTGTTGTTATATATACAATATAGACTACAATCATTCGGGAAATAATCATTCGACACTTTTAACCATGCAATATGAAAAAAATATAATATTTTCCGCTCGCGGTGTCAAATTTTCGTAAGTACGAGTATTTGCACTACCTACCGAATTGTTTTATCTCAAAGAAGAATCTAATTGTGTCTGTATTGTTTTATTATATATTTATAATTTAAGCTATATTTATATTATAATAACATTGTTATGACATTGTATCTATATCTCATTAGTCAAGTAATTAACGTAAAAAGCTCATTATTTTTTATTTTAATTTAAATATTTTTTATCTGTTTTAAAGTTGTGTTTTTCAAGAACTAAAAAAAAAATTAATCTGACAAACGCTTCGTATTATTATAATATTATAGTTATAATTTTATTTATAAGATAGAGCTAAATTGTATACGCATTATAAATTATAAATAATTATGAGTTAAATAATATGTTATGTTACATTCAAGTACAATAGGTTGGGATAAAAAATATTTCGTCTTTGAAACCGAAAATATCAATATCACATCGATTGAATAGAAAAGTAGGTTCAACTTTTAATGTAATACATTAATAATTAATTTTTTTTTTATTTAGTAACTTTGTACAAATCTTCCAATGTATTATTAAGTTGTTATGTATGTTTTTTATTATTTTTTTTTAATTAAAATTGTCGATTGTCTATTTGTGTTTCATTTTAAAAAGAAACCTTAAAACATCATTGATTTTACCACAATCTGTACGGATAATTACAACGTTTACCTTACCTGTCCCTATGTAATTTGTATTATTGTATACGATATTACGTACATAATAATACTTGTCTCTTTTATATCTTATATAATATATTTACCAATTAGTTAAATAATGTAATACGTCATACATGTATGGCATATATTTAATTATAAAAGTTTTTGTTTTTGTTTTTACAGATTTTCGTCTGAAATGTTTATACTGGTCATCAGGAAGTAATCGTGTCGATGATACATTCTCGTATCTTTTTTAATAATTGTTATGCCACTCGGCATGCAGTTTAATCGTTCAAATAAATTGCACATTTTTTTTTAAAGTCGAAGCTGTCACGGTAAACTATGTCGGTGATAAATAATGTCAGTGATTCGAAATATTCGACGCGAGTGTGATGACCGTTGAAAACATTAAATGACTTTCGGTGATAATAATATGATTGGCGAATGTATAACCAATACAATTTTGTTGCCACAATATTTTTTAGTGCTAATCTTCGAATGGATGTTTCATTATTTACAGTTCGTTTTGCGTCGTAAAATGTTGTCTGCGAAATTGTTGGTTTTATTCGCGCGGAGTTATGGACTCAAAATGAACGCGCGTGACCGTCTAAAACTTATCGCGACCAGAGGAAAATCCGCAAATGACTTCGTGTGGTTCAACGAACTGTTTTAGTCCTTTATAATAAACACCTCGTAATATTAATCGCTAAATAGCAATTTCTTTTTCTTTTTTTTTCATCGAAGATAAGAGTTTTTTCTATAGTTTACCTTTCGGTTCGAACCACAGTCGTCAACAAGAATCTTAAGTAATATTATTTGTATTTGTAAATAGTTTACTTATTTAGTATGTGTTCGGCAGTTTATCATTTAGGAATGATTTGCCTGTGTTTCGGCTTGCGCGGTAGTGAACGGGCTTTTTTCTATAAATACAGTGAAGTGACAACAAAATATAGTGTATACATAACAAAATCAATTATTATTTTTTTTTCACTTTTTAATTTACATTTCATTTCGTTTCTTTTTTCAAGTGCAACAACTATGACAACGTTGTTCATGAAAAAAAGGTATTTCGACTTGATAATTCGGTTAATCTTTTAGTAATAACATTTTCGTTATGAAGGTTTTTACAATCAAATATGTGCTTTGACGAGTTTAAAACGTGGCCTTGGTTTTTTTTTTTAAATATATCATCTAAACTCAATAATACATTAATATTATATATATTTGTCCGCAGAGTTATAATACATTTTAACAAGACAGCCGATAAATTATTCGACAATATCGAAAACAAGAAAGTCAGACTCACTAAAAAGGTAATAATAATAATAATACGAAATCGTCTATTAATGTTTATTGTTATTAGTAATAAACTAATAACTTATTACTATTAACGCATCACAGCGAACATCGATTTATGTAAAAACAGTCGTGGAAACCGTTTAAAAAGTTACCCGTACGTAGTAATTTTGTATATTATAAATCGTTCATAAATAACTTTAACTACAGCGCGGTCGATTAAAACAAAGTATCATACACATGTTTTATGGTTGATGCCCGGTGGATATCTCTTGTGAGCTAGAGATTAAATTTCAATCGGTGTAAACATGGTATAATAATCGCTTACGTTTTGTAAATATCATTTATTTTTAATTTTATATCTACCCGATTAAAACCTTACCACAAACTATGGCTGACCCCAGTCCTCCCCCGAAAAATTGTTTACAGTTTTATTGTTTTTAAAGATTGCTGGGAACTATCATTTTTATTTTATGATTAGGGTTATGAAATTATTGAAAACATTTTTTTTTTTCATAACACGAGGTTTGAATAGCTACCGATGAGAATTCAATTGTAATCTTTAGTGCATTATTTTATAGAGAATCTTTTGAAATTTAAATTTAAATACACTTTACGGTTGTTAAGTGCACTCAACCCGTAGCCTTACTGACGATTAACGAATATACTATGTAGACATATTTTTAAACACGTTTAGATACCCATACAGTTCGGCTCCTTTCGTCGATCATGAACTATTTGATACGAAAATTACCGTATCAAAGAATTTTTATATTACGTGTATAATTTATTGTTTTCACGTGCAGTTTATTTATCTATCAATTTCGCTCGGGCCTCTCGATAGTCCGGACTCTCGCGTCGGAGGTCTCACTGCCCCCCCCTTTTAAGGACCCTGATAACAAGTCTCAATAGATTTTTAATCGATACTCGTTTTTACAATATTTCACGTCGTCGCAGTCCGTCTTAGCATTTTCATTATTGTAATGTGTTATTAGTGATCGCTAAATACTACGGTTTAGATTGAACTTTTTTCGCGCGACGAAAGTCGTGCAGGCAAAATGGGTTCGCGGACTTAATCGACATTTTCGTCGCGAGGTAGTTGTCGCATTATCACGGTATGGATATAGCGTTCCGACGCTCGATTGCCGACTAATTAGCCTTCGCCGACTAATTAGAAAAGAAAGCGAGCGGACAAGTATTTGTTTAGACTGCGGGAGTTCTAAATTTATCGAGGATAATTGACACACACATACACACACACTTTATAATGTTATTATGGTCACGCAATTACCCGCTGTACCTATATGGGATCCTCTCCCGAGCGTCCTTTGTTTTGAAAATAATAACTCTAATTATTCATACGGGCGATCGTCTTATGTTTTGTAACTACCGTCTTATTTTAAATTACAAAAATATTACACAATAAAATATATTGTATTGGTATAGGTACCGCGTAAATTCGTGTACGTAACGATAAGTCGACGACGGAACGGTGTAGTTTGGTCTAGTGGCGTTTGAAAACGTAACTCGAAAAAGTCGTAATCAAAAAAATAAAAATAAACTTATTTACGACAGTGTTTTAACGCGCGCGCATTCCGCCAAAAAGATTAATGAAATTAAACTAACCAATAGCTAATCGAGTATTTCATGTTTGGGCGACTAAAAAAAAAAAACCACACACCACTGTTTATTCTACACGCGAGTTTGTCGCGAATATATTTCGATAGAGACCGTTTAAATCGAAAAACTGACGTTCCGAACGAGCTTTTCGTGCTACTCGTAACGTTATATAATAATTTATTTTAATATATTTTTTCTAATGTTCGTATTACAATATTATCTTCGCCGGGTAACGGAAAATGTTCAAAAAAATATGCGTTTTATGTTAACGGAAAACAAGTTACAAAAATATGCGTTTGAAATTTAATATACTAAAATATTCTCAATTATAATAATTATTAGCTCGTGGTAATTTTTTTACGCCGATAACATTCTAGCTCGGTATCGTTTTCTTTCTTCATTTTTTGTTCGTAATTTAATCGATATCATAATAACAACTATGGACTGGACAGTAAGTACACCGTCTTTATTTTCACAAGACCGATTTTAATCATGCACATTTTTCACCGGATTTCTAATAGTTCGTTCTAATTGGTAAATATTACGTCCGTAAACACAATATTATTGTATTAAAAAAAAACCGTTTCTCAATCGATTATTGTAACGATTCCGCTCAAAACTGATACGTGTTTTTTCTGAATAATTACGCGTGTATCTTGTGTATCGAATAGTACGCTGTGTAGCCTATAATAGTTATATGCGGCTCGTCTTTACATCGATTGTAATTAAGTCGTTATGTTTTTATGCCGACACGGAACATTTATTACGTATATTTCATACGTCGTCTCTCGCCAGACGATTACATAAACAATAACGAGACGGTGTAAAACAAATCTTTCTAAAATATCCGATATC
Organism: Drepanosiphum platanoidis; assembly: GCA_948098885.1. Lineage (NCBI taxonomy): Eukaryota > Metazoa > Arthropoda > Insecta > Hemiptera > Aphididae > Drepanosiphum > Drepanosiphum platanoidis. The sequence goes on along the minus strand of OX402529.1, from coordinate 12,423,263 downwards.
CAATCGTTTTCATTCTTCGCGGTGTGTCCGAGTTTGCAAATATTATTACATCTACGACGACCGATAAAATATAATCATCATTACACGAAATTATCACAGATTTATCCTATATAATTATTTTCATAACGCGGAAATCTGTGCCCTCCATTAGCATGTTATATGTCCACCAGCAAAAATCATTAAAACGTCTACGTTTCGAAAAACCCGTTAAATGATATTAAGTCTTTAATTTTTTTTTTTCAGTTAATTATTATACGTATGGCATCTTAAAGTCGGTACTATTTTATTTTTATTTATAGCGAATCGTTCGAGTCGACCGAGATAACTATTTACGTTTTATATTATTATCGTTAAACAATTTTCAGGTTGTTTTTTAAATTTAAAAGCGTTGAAATTCTACTGTTTTTTTTACTATTTACTATTTATTTTTTTAATAATTCATAAAACAATGATTCCTGTGATTACGATTCGGGGCAAAAAACGGATTCCAAACATCGGATAATCGGAGAAACGGCATAACAATGCGAAAAAAAAAACAATGGGATTTCGAAATAGTTTTCAGAACGGCGGAAAATGTTGTCACAAACTAGTTTGTGATAGGTCACTAGGACGCGAACATATGACAGTAACGAACGATTTGAAAACATGTGTTTGATAAAATATAACGTTCACTCGTCGTGTGCTCTGCGGATAGAACTAATGAACAATCGCACGCAGGGGATCGAAATTCGAAACAAACGAACAAAGCTAAACACAAATCTTTCGAATTGATTCGACGGTTAGTAATCCTCGATGTCGATTTGATATGTTTATCTAAGTACGGTTTTATGTATTCATAACATTTTTGTAATCTCATCGTAACGAGTAATTATTTACTGCATACAATAGTTATTGTTTTAACAAAAATGTGCAATGCAGGCCGAATCGTAGGATTAGTTGTGTTTACTATATCGAGAATTCGACTGCTCTGTAAATTACCTATTTTCCATATTATTATCGTTTCGATAAACTACGTCTGGTCAGGCAGCGTAACCAGAGATCGCCGGTCGTTATGATACACGTTAATTACTTCTGAACTAAATAGTTTGATAAATGTATTATAGATGTCGATTTTAGTATTGTTTGAACGCCAATAACGTCGATATTGTTTTTGAATTTTCACAGTTATAATAAAAAAAAAAACAAATCGAATAAACTATTAATTTACATCACACATTTACAGGCTCTCAAATTAACATGCTACAAGAAGATCCGATTGAACGTCTAGGCTGTACACGACAACACAATGATTACGACAATTAGATTCTGTCAAACGCGTGTCAGCTATAACAAAATAAAAATAAGTTAATACGTTAAAATGACGTCGTCTCAATCGTTTATCGTTATATAATATTTACAAACGGCTCTACGAAATGGATCGAGACAGTTTTCGTTTAGTCGGGAGAACTCGGGCGCTTTATAAATAGTAAACAAATAACGATTTTACGGTGTGCCGGTATTCTTCTCTTCTCCGCAGATACTTAAAGAACGAATATAATAAAACACTTACGGTCGTAGGCGTGAATTCTTTTATGTCGCTATAAAAAAAAAATTAAATTGAAAAAAAAAAAAACTATAGTGACCCTATCGCGCGTTACGTCCACCACTATCGTTTGTAATAATAATATTATAACAATGTAAACGAGTGATATATTTTATGTCGTGTTTGTTTATTTATTTTCATTTAAAGACGCGTGTACGTACGCCGCGGCGTTGCACGTTTACAATGTTTACCGTAACGCAATGGTAAAACTGAAACTGTTATAAATTGTCGGTGTTTACTCCTCGACATTGCTACAACGATACTTCGTGTTGCGTTCCTTCCGTCACAATGTTTTGGAGTGACGGGCAAACCACTCGGATCGTACGCGTCGTTTCCGACGATTATCGCAAGCTATAACCCGAAACTGCCACGACGGTTCTCGCACGCATATCTCTGACCTTTCTCGTAAGCACGCCGACGACTGCACTGTAACATATAGATCAAGGGTCGGTAAACGTTTATACTCGGAGAGCCGACAAAAACAAATACAGCTCAATCAAGGGTCACGAAAAAAAATCACGTTCACGACATGGACGCTCGGTACAGATATGGCGCAGAAGGTAAAAAAATAACCCGAGTGAAATGGCGCGGGTATATGACGTTGAGAAATTTCCTACGCACAAATGTTGCGGAACAAAAGTCGATTATTTATTTTAAATATTGTGTATTGTAGAAACTCAAAAAAAAAAAAATCAATCCCTTGGGGTCGTGTATTCGGATAATTGTATACAGCACAATAATTAATATCATTACAATGGACATAAGAACAATACCGAACTCGGCGGCTATCGACGAGAGATTATAATTCGATATTACATCACGTCCACTCGTAATCCGTGTTCATATGGGTCAGTAATTAAATTGATCATTCAAAGTCACAAGAATGCCAATGTTCTATAACTCGAAACGCTTGTAACAAAGTATAAATCAAATAAATATTTTTTTATTTCCACAAGAAATATCTCATTGGAAAATTGTCAACACTCGGCATACTTATATCGGCATAAGATTTATACGAATTACTAAATTACTATTAACACTCGTTGAATTACATAGGTAATATTTAATTTTCACTTTTTTTTACTTCAACATTTGTTAGAGTATTAAATAAAAACAAATATAAAATACTCCTCAAAGTAAAGAGGACGGACAAATGTGCCGTTCGACAGAGTTTAATAATCGTGAACATTCTACGTAATAGCACAGATAAACGTTTTCTCAATATTTGTCCAAGTAATTTTTATAAAAGATAACGATAAAAATATCATATTTTCTCCCATACGTATACTTGAATAAATAATACTAAAATATCCTCCCATACACTAAAATAAGACGAGTTATAAAATATAAAAAAAACCGATACACTAATACACTATAGTCATTCATGTTGGACATAAATAATACGACTATCGGTCGTGAATATACGTCATAATCACGATGTAATTTAATTTAGACAATTTAATTATCTGCTGTTCGTGTGCAGTACGATGAGGACTGCGGAGGATATTTGTCATGTTGAAAAAAGAGTGATTTCAATAAGACGTTACGGCTAGTATTTAAAATCACCTATGTCGACGGTAAAATATCCGATAATGATTAAACATTTCATAGCACTTCGAACAACACATTAATATTATAAGTTCAATATCTAACCCGTTACTGTTGCTATAGTAAAATATTGAGCGTGTGTACTCGTATTACCGTATACTTTCACGTGTTATTATCGTACTTGATACGTCGTACATACTTTTAAATACCATAATTGTAAACAACGTGGGCCCTCGCGCGAGCTCGTTCGACGGGACCTATTTATATTTGACTAAGAAACCAATCAATAAATGAAGTATTCTGATGTTGAAAAATGTCGTAACATAAGAATTATCATTGACGCCGGCGCCCGATTAAGCGTTGAATTCACTCGGAATCATTGGGATTCGGCTAGCCGATTGGTTATTTTCAGCGCGACTATCTAATCGCGTGGTCACCGATTGTCGAGTGTTTACGTAAAAGTAAAATTATTGCGGCCGTGCGTGGGATCCTTTATACATGGCGATTGAAGGTAGATCGCCCGCGAAAAGAGTTTTAGATCAAAGCTACTATGGTAAAACGTAAATAACTTACGACACCGGTACTTGTTTAATTACCTACTTAAATGAGCTATGGATTAAGTTATTGGTTTTTTTTTTATGTACACATTCGCGTAGGAACACGTCTCGTTTTTTTATGTTCGCGTAGGGACTAGTGCGTTTAAGTCTCTTTATCTGTTGCTCTCGCGCAGTGACTCGTCGTTATTCCTCTAAAAACATTCGAGCGCTTCGTCTGCACAGACCTAATCAAAATGTCCGCGTCCTACAAAGAGAAATATTATGGCAGAAGTACTTTGCGCGTTCTTTAGCTCTTTCATTCGCTTCGCACATTTCAAACATTCTTTCGGAGTATAATTTTTCACCGTCCAATTGTATAAAAGAAAATAATTGATAAAACCCTCGTGCCGTCGAAATCAAATGGACATTTTTTAATTTCAACAATATTCAACAAAATGCGCATTTATGTACTCGATTCTAGACTAGGAGTTTAAATGTATTTTTATAAAAATGTATTTGTACAAGTCAAAATAAATGTATATCGATTTGTTTCTCGATTCGATCGTGTAAAAATATTGCATAATAGTTTTTCACGCAAACTCCACAAACACGACATGGTCCAAACTGAAATAAACATCAGTACCCATTGTGATTTGTCATATCATACTTTAAACTATGTACTATTTTTCACTTTCGAATAAAACGATTGTCGTTGGGGATATATTTGTCGCTCAGGGACGATCACATCACCCGGCCATCCCCTTCACCCCGGTAAACGCGGATGTTCAAAAATATAGCCTATCCCCGTCGTCGTCTATTCGAGTGACATAGTTTTAGACCATCGAAAATCTTGTGATTTTCTCGCCGAAACAACGACGCGTCCCGGGGGCCACTTGACCCCGGGGATACGACGTATCGCCGGGTCAATCGGTAATAACCGCGTTTTATTGAATAAACAAACGCGCGCCTAATTAATTCGCGAACAATACGCGCGCGTCGTAACGACGAATACGGCCGATCGGTTTTGCCGTCGATTCGTCACGGCCAGCTAATGAGGTGTACGTATTATATTATATTATACGCGCGTGTGTCATTGTTTATACGCAGGCCGTCTTCGTAGCGAGTACGTAATACGCGATGTCGGCGCGCGTGTTTATGAAAATATCGACAATATTACAATAACGGTCTCTTAGATAACATCGTAATAATCATATTATCGAATTTATAATTAACGCTACGGGTAATAAACGACCGTCGGCTTGATGAATTGCGACACGAAATCCGTGTATATACTTCGAGCGGGTTACGCCTTTACACGGATCTCGAACTCGAGCGGGCGTCTCATATTGTATATGTATTATTCCACGACGTGTTTATGATATTAATTTGTCTGTATCGCAGTACCCGAACATTATACGGATCGTCGTCAATAGACTTTTGATTAAAATGGGGTGTGTGAGTGTATGAGGGGCTGGGGAATAACGTTACTATAATATATTGCGCGTCAATAGACGTTTCACTTCAAAAAACTCATTTCAAATTAGCATTATTTTTTTGTGATACAAAAGCATTTAGTTCGGTATAAAAATAGTATTTAATAACTAGGGAATTCGCATAATTGATTTCAAATAAATACGAAATGCACTATATTAATATATTATACGCGATTGTCTTTTGTTCACCGAACCGACGACGAACCGAAGTTCGTTTATTATTTCGTCGCTGTCGCGTGACAGAAAGTACACATTATTTCAGTGCACAACTTTTTTAACTCCAACAATCCGCTATCGTCTTATTTCGGTCGAAGGGATTATTAATAATAATAATTATAATAATTGTCAACAAAATCTCGTTAGTCATCATTCGTTTTACACACGAGTATAAGAATAATTGGTAATTACTAAAAATGTAACGATTACGTAACCATGAAAATAATATCGACGATGATATAACAACTGTATAGTAATTGTGCAATAACAGTAATAATAATAACAACAAGTTCGTTCACCTGATATCGGAATAAGGGAAAATCCACGTCAGTCCTGCGTGGGTAACACGGCCAATGAAAGCCGAGCTGCGCGCGCAACCCAACCGATACCGATCGAGTGACGCCCGAAAGCACAACAGCTTATCAGTCTAGTGTCGACAGCGGTTCAGAAAGTTCTTCTCGTTTTTAGTTAAAATTTTTAACGGACTAATAAATTTAATTTTCTCGTCGATAACGTTGTCCGTCGTTATTATTTATCTCGTCGACGACCAATCGAACTTTTAATCGTGACTTTTGATTTTAATTTTTTTATCGAGTGACCTTTGCGATCGTTTTTTTTTCGTTTCACAAGTCAATAAGCAATGTGCTACGAGTCTACGAACAGTACGAACACCACCTTAGCTGCAGCAACCCACCGGGAGGCCGTAAGTAGTACCAATTATGTTTATTTAGTAGGTTTATTATTAAGTTTCGAATTCGTAATATTACTATGAAATTATTTAAAAAAATGAAATTATTACAAATAATTCTATCTCCTAACGGGATCGATTTTCCCATTGTTTTTACGTCTAAACGTAACTTAAATAATATCAAAGAGAAATGATTCAGTTCATAGTAGGTATTTCTAAATTTTTGTATTTATTACGTATGCAATAGCGCTGAAGTACTTGAATAATATTATAAAGTATCGATTTGGTATGCGATGACACGTATATAATACCAGAGGGTGACCAATCTAAGATAAAAATTAATATATAGCGTTTCCCGTCGCGTTTCGATCGCCATTTACCACTTTATTATAATAATTGCTTTCTATTCTATTTCGAAATTTATTAATTTTTTTCTTCTAAATTTACATAAAAATCAAGCAGGCATAAAACGCTCGCTTAGATTTCTCGAGTCTCTCTCATCAGTCCCCCCTTCCATTGCCTAACGCTTTTACGCGTGTTTCTTTCGCCTTATTTATTACACCGCGATTCTGTGGACCACTCATGAGTTTTGTTTTCAAATAGAACTATTATTTTCGATGAAAATTTCGTTTGTACCTCTTAAGCGTCGTATTTGTTTCGATTGTATTTATTTCCAAGTTTTTCCGACAAAACTGTCCGTCTAAACTTTGCGCTACGACGCCGAGGGAATTTATTTTTAATATTTCTAACGCAAACGACTAACGAGGAGCACTAACTGGCTTACTATATATAAAATACTTTTCGATTCAAACAGTCGTCGACAAAACGCGCCTAATGTAATATCATAACGGTTATGATATTACTCTCCGCACTCATACTATTCATTAGTTACTACTTATTGTTCCGTGTTATAAACACGTACGGAGAACCTACTGTAAAAACGCAGCCCGGTCGGTAATCGTTACGTATAATATTACTTTCGTGCTATAATCGTTTTTACGGCGGCGGCGAACGAGTTTCGCACGCGCGCGCGTAAACACGGTGTTCCGTGTACTCTACACATTCGCCGTGTCGGGAAACATTAAAACTGGGTGATGGGCGAGGGCTCGGACCTCGGAAAATCGTTCTCGCGGCTGGTCGAACTCCGGCACTTTGACTTATTTAAACTACAGTTTGGAGCAGCGTTTGGACACTTTTATTACGGCTTACTACGTCGCGCGCTCGCGCGGTATTACGTATTCGCAATCGATTGATCGACGTTTTTTGGTCGTCTAATTTTTACAAACACTATCGAGCTGTAAAAATAATCGTTCGAATCTAACCTATCCTCGGCACTATACCCCTCCCCTCGTGGCGCTTTTGTTCGCGGCCCTTATTTTTTCGCGCGTTTCCGTTTCATCGTATAATCGGTACTTATCGTTCTCGCGGTTACGCTCGCATTATCTACCACATCGTTTATTATCTACGGTACACATGGATGCGCATTATGCGCGTATGCTTGTACATAAACACGACGATCGTCTACCTGTGCGTATATATAATATTATTACGAGACGGCGGCTGCTCGCGACGGCGGTCGGGTCGCGGGGGGGACGGTCACTTTCACTGACTGTGACCGGCGGCGGCGGCGGCGGCTGCAACGATGACGAGAAGGGTCGTGGGGGGGATCGGCCAAAGGGAAGAGGAAACGATCGCGACTGCAGCCGCACACCGCGGCGATACCCGTTCAAACGTCGCCGTGTGTTGGTCGAAAAAAGGTCACTACTCGGTTCGCGTATCGGTCGAGTCTTTGCGCGGGACTCGCGTCGGCAAGGTTTAATTTTTTTTATCCGAAATATTTCTAATCGATACGAGAATATCGTCGTCGTGCGCCGTTTGTTTGCTAGTCGCGTCTCGTTCGAACTCAGAGGACCTCTCGGCGAGGAGAGAGGAAGAAGAAACAAACCGGATAATATTATTAATATATTATGTTGTAAAGTGAATTTCGGGTATTGTTATTTTTTCATTCCTGCCTGCCCACACCGCGTTCGACGAAACACGCGACGAGTGCAACGCGTCGGAGCAGTCACCACCGCCACGGGACGTCCTCAGCAGGTAAAGCACATCGCCGTATATATTTCATCACATACGACACAATGCGCGTACGTCTCAATTCGTCCCGAAAAACGAATATTATATTGTTATGATGGCGTAGAGGCGGTATACAGAGTGATCGATCCTATATCGATTGCCGCTTCGTCTAGTGTTTCGTTTTCTATGAACTGTTTTTTTTATGCCGTTCCCGTAGTCCGGATTAAGGGGGGAAGGAAGGGAGCGATCTCTGGAGGCTCGTTTTACATTTTTTTAAGAGAATAATAAAATTACATTTTCGGATCGTATCACAAATAAAAATCGTTTAACGATAAATTCGTTAATTATTTGAATATATACGCATACAGTACGTTATGTGGAAAAAAATGTTTTATTTTCGTTTTTGTGATTTTACGCCTGGCTTGCGATTCGCGACTATACTTTCAGTATGGAAAGTACAAAATCGAGTTTATAAATAATAGATTTGACAGTTAGAAATATGAATTAAAATTAGTGTACAAATAAAAAGTTAATGTCCTAGAACTAAGTGAAAAGTTTAATTTATTTCTAACACCTAAACTGTATGAAAACGTTATATACTTTTAAGCGGAATAAAATTTTAAAAAAACCGTCGCACAAAACAAAAGATATTTTACATTTCATTTTTTAAATTGCTATTTGAAAGAATTGAAACTTTTAAAGTGTCCCACAAGTATCACGTGTTCGAGGCTCGGTGTATTTTTGGACCCGGACTCGTTTAGTCTGCGTATCGTTTACAGCACTCGTTTCGATTTTCAAACGGCACACATGACTAATACGAGACACGTGGATTTCCACATTTTTACCGTTCGCCACATTATCATCATCGTCATTATCGTCGTCATCGTTAATATAAATATATTATATAAAAGAGATTAGTTTTTTTTTTTTATCGTTGGACGTTTTGAAACTCAAGTACGTGTTATGATTTATAAAACACGTATTTACGTTTCAAAACTTGGAAAAAAAAATACTAATATGATGTCGAACTCGCGCGGTTTTCGCGGTCGTAATCGTAATCGTTTCAAGACTGTGCGCGGGAAAACCGATCTACTGCCGATAGATGAGGGGGGGGGGCTAAGGATTTTTTTTTTCAATTTATAATCGCCCTGTATTACGTGCGGTACTCAGGTTTACCATTATGTAAACGTTTCTCCGGGCGACTAGTATACCTATCTCTATATAAAAAGCATGCGGTCGCCTTCGCGCTAAGCGTGCCACATAATCTCCCGTTCTTTTATATTATTATCGTTGCGAATTTTCACCGAACGACTTCTCTCCCTATTTGAACCGTCTTCTCTGTCGATCGAATAGCATATTATTTTTATTTTTTTTTTGAAGGGGGTGAGGTGAGCTTGAGGGGGCCACTGTTCCTTGAAACATCCGAAAGGATTATTAAAATTAGTATGACACGTAAACGCTATATTTTGTTTGTTTTGTTTAGTTAAAACGCAGTTTAATTTGTATTCAACGTTTTTTGACTGTGTTCGTAATGTTTGGACCTAAAATACACGATTTTAGGTGTAATATTTACGCGCGCGATAAGAGGTACACTGTTGTCGTTAGGTACACTTTACCGCACTGCTAATTCGACACGGCGGCGCGGAATAAGTGTCGTGAGAAAACGTGCGTTTTCTGTGATCCTAAATCAGTGCACGGGCGCGAACGTTCGCCGGACGTTGCATCTATCTCGTCAATAATAATTGCGCTGATTATCGTACTTCTACGACTATCAGCTCGTGAATTTTTTCTGTTTTTTTTTTCTGGGGAAAATGTCAAATAATCGCACGGTTATTTATTTATCAGGATAATTCGGATGTTATTTAAGATATTAGAATTCGTTCGATGGCTAAAATTGAATTTTAACGTGTCCGTTTAAAATACACTCGTGACGTCTGACGACTGTAAGGGCAAGCGATGCTCACCGCTGTGTAGCTACCTATAGACGACGACGACGACGATGATAATAAGAATAATCATACCTATACTACCTTCCGGTCGTAGTGTTTTACTCACTCGGCGAGTTTATAATGTAACGGCGATAGGTCGACGTAGCGTATTAAAAATGTGAGAACGAAAGTGGAATATTAATGACCACAACCGGTTTACACACGCGCGCGCGCGCCCGCACACACACAAAACACACAAATACACACGCACACACACACCACCTCGTGTTCATGTAATATCGGCGTAATTTCGAAAAACGAATGATATTAGTTTTTGGCGTTGGATCGAAAACCGCGTATTTCCGGTCGCGCGGTATCGCAGGTCTATGCCGATTACCATTTTTTACCTACAATACGCGAGCCCCGCGAGTTGCATAATCGCCAAATAGTTTGCTCGACGTTATTCCATCCGGCAACGTTTGTCTAAAGAACGCGTGTTGCTAACGGAACGATTCCTGGAATTTAATCCTTTTTAAAGGAGCCGACGAAGGAGTGGGATTTCGTGTATTATTTTTCCGAGTAGTAGAAAAGAAAATTATCTATTGTTTCAAATGTGTTTTCGGGGTGAAAAATTTCGTTTCTTGAGATTTTAATCTAATAGGCCAGACGTTTCCGACCAATAATTATGATGATAATAAGGCATTATACGCTTGAAATTTTAACGACGCGCGACGTGTATTAAGTAAACCGTTTTTACTATTGTAATTTATAATAATTATGCATTCGTTTCTACAATTTTTTATAACGACAGCGAAAGTTACGCGCACCGTGTAAGGCGTTTGAGTAAATACAATCAAATATTTATCGCATGAGTAACGTATTTGAGAAATATTTGAAGTAATATTTCGCACGCATTTGTGTGCAATAATATATTTTAGTCTAACGACATTGTGATTTAATAAAGCGTCGAGGTAGTTTCCGGTAAGGATCCGGCGGCTTTTTGATTGGAACGAGTCCTTTTAAATTTTTTAATAGTAAAAAGACGACCGATCCCCAACGAATTTCTTTATAAAAATAACGTTAACGCGACGCTGCTGCTAACCGGGGGGCAGGGCGGTACGAGATAAAATAGCGGTAAAAATTACACGCGCGCCGTGAGGATCGACGGTCGATCGTCGCAATCGTTTACAAAAAAAGAAAATAAATAAATAAATTCATATTATCGCGCGCGAGACGAGAGATGGTTACGAATAAAACATAATAGGTATAACGTCATCGTGTAGCAATCGTCGGCGAGTTGTGTCGTCAGCTCGCGTATCCGAATGTAAGGACGAAAATACCGAGTTGTATAAGGCTTTCACCAATAATAATCGGGTTATCGTTAAATATTTGCCATCCGAACGTAACTATCTCACATTATACAGCATGTGTGCACTGTGCCACACGTTGCCGCGGTCACGTACGCCCGGTCGACTTGAACGCCAGCGAAACTGACTGCTATTCACGTTTTGAACTTGTCTCGTTGTTGCCGGAGATTTCTGTAAACGCGTCGTTCGTTGCATTCAAGTGATTTTGATCTTGAAAACGCCGAAATATGTGCGCTTACAACCATTCGAGTGAAAATTAACTTTTAACACTAGTTTTACGATGCCGTTTTTATGATACTTATTTGATGTGAAATATCGGCAATTGATTATATTGTAATTTTTATACGTTACATAAATCATACAAACCGTTAAAACCGAAATCGATAAAATTATACGAATACACGTGGTATTTATCTCGAAACAAGCGAAAACATTCTATAAGCTACTCATCGCCACAATCAATTCGAAATACTTATAAAAAAATTTTAATTACTGTTTATTTTGACAGTTAAAAAATTACAATGGATACGCTTATAACGTAGTATGTGCGGTAAATTTTCATTTTTAAAAATATGATTACAAATTTTTTTTAAAACTCTCGAAATGTTGGAACACGGGTCAAATAAAAATTGGTATTTGTTATCTTTGTTCGTAGGTGAAATTCGAATAATTTTTAGATATTTTATTTTGGTTAGCAAATGTCCAGATGTATATTTCCTTAAATAGATTTAAGAAAAATAAATCCCTCAATTAGAAAAAAAATTCCCAAAAAGAATCAATTCTATACTCATATTACACATGTATGTGTATGCCCAAACATCTTAAACTTTAAAATACAACTTTTAAATTACAATTTTCATAACTTACCGAGATCTCACATTGCATTATCATTTGTTTTTTGTATTTTAAAGTTAAGAAAGATATAAATTGTGTTCAATCGTTCTAATAAAATCAGAAAAAGTTATTTACTGATTATAGTTATTTATTACCTAAATAGGACAAAATACTTCTAAATTTATGATGTTTAAACATACTTATACAATATACATACGTGATACGAGTGTAGAAATTATTCTTTTTCCAAATACCTTACCAGTGTCATAAAAAAAAAATGGGATACATTATATATATATTATGCGTTACTCGGACTACGACACTGGTGGTCCATCTGATAAAAGCACTCGAACGCATCGACATAATCCGAGCCCTATGATTACAAGACGAATTATCGCATCGCCGAGGCAACCGTTTTGCTATCGCTCGTAATAGAATACAGCCGCCAGTAATAATGTCAAACCGAAGTTCGCGTAACGACGCAATGCGCAATCTAATATTATGTTTCCAACGACTGTACGAATACGACTATTCTCTTTTCCATATTAAAACCGAAAACCGTTTGGGGTAACCAATTGTTATAAATTACCTATCGTAACGACGAGGACAATTATTATAATTAATGAATGAGAATTATGTCATACGATTTTTTTCTTCTTTTTTTTTTAGGTAATTCAAAAGCGTTATGTACGATTTGTGCTTTAGGGAAATGAGAGAGTGGCCTTGGCCTTACCGAAAGAGAGGGGACGCCCGGGCCGCGCGTACGGAATGACACCATTTTTCCACGAGCGTGTTGCAAAATAATGAGAAAATAAAACAGTCACGTGCGCGCGTGGTTAATTATTATCGTGTTTTACTGTCGTAACGTTTGGTAAACGAATAGGCACCAATGAAAATACAAAACAATATAATCCAGTTTACCAAGCCCCGACGAGCAGGTTAGTCATTGTTTTGGTAGTTTTCGCGCGTATTCTCGAAAGACGTACCAAATTTTTTATAGTAAAAAAAAACGTTTTATGTACTTTGGCCATCGTGGAGGAGCGAGCAATGCGAGTAATTATTATTCGAACGACAATACGAATATTACGGTTCACTTTGAATGCTCAGATATATGAAATGAGTTCGTTGTTATCACACTGGACCGTTTAGATTCCATACCGACCGGTTAATTCTATAAAACATTTCCACCCTTTTTTTTCGTTTATTATTAATTAAAAGTATTACACTCGTACATCATATGATTACAAAATAATTAAAATAAACTACATACCACCAGTTGATTATAGATTCGAGTGTCGCGTAATTGATTTTCCACTTCGCTAATCGAAATACTTACACGTATAGGTTAGGTTATAAGTTACATTATAGGCGGCGGTCACTTTCGGAGCGATTGAAAATTTTCGGTTGGCATCGTCGTACTTTTAAATAGTCCTTTTTCAGTTTTTCGATATAACGATCGATTCTGTCGAATAGCGATCGCGTTTAGCGGAAGACACTGCCGTATTATAGCCTGTAGAGGTACATATTTTATCCTCCTTCGTATTAATAAACGCGGGCCGGCAGGAGGAGGCACGTCGTCGTCGTCGACGTCGTTTATTAAATCATTCGGTTTCGGCGCGGACGAAAACGTAGTTTTATCGACGTGCAGTATAAAACGTCGGAGGTCAGAAAAAAAAAAAAAATAAAGAAAAAGAATCTGGTTTATACAAATGTGCGTATAAAATATTTAAAACAATCGCCTACAGGGGGTCCGGCGGACGTAATAATAATAATAATAATAATAATAATGTTATGCCGCGTTATTACGTGTGTGTCCACCGCGGTGTGTCTAGAAAGTTCGTAAACGTATTAAATTTATAACGCGGAGATCACACGTGACGATAATATAATAACACGTGCGACGACGGATCGAAGATCTCAGCGTTCGATTATACGCGTTTATCGTAACCGCGAACCCATCGCCGGGCGGCACATAATTACTGTTATTATTGTTGTTATTATTATTACAATATTAAACGGATATCGCGCACTGTTAATTGAATTAGACGCCGATCTCGGCGATAGCCGTCGTCGCCTATTACATTATAATATCGTTGTTGTAACATAACCGATCTCCGGCGCGCGTAAACTCGATTTCGGAAATGTCACATTAAACGCAAATGGACGTGTGCGATGCTCGCGATCGTAAAAATAAAATAATATCATGTCGAAAACTCGGTATGTCGTACATTTCAGTTTATCTCTTTTTCGCTTTTTCTCGATTTTTTGACAAATTCAACAACACGATCCTTTCAGAGTATCGAATCGACAACATTTGGTTCCAAAAACTATTCGCCGAGTTGATGACGGTCATCGGAGTAAGTTTTCTGGTCGAAACCGTGTTTAGAAAAAACAAAACAGCACACAAATGGTAAAATCTATAGAGACATTCTTCGGTTCTCATAGAATATACAATTACGAAACTAATGTATTGTGTGTCACGGCTATATTAAATACTAAAGGTACGATCGCGTTTTATGGGACTATCGATGAGACGTTTTTGAAATGAATTTTTTAAACATAACACGAATATGAAACCATAATAAACCACTCTATCGAATAGGTTGAAATTCCGTTAAAAAATTAAGGAAATCGTTTTGAAATTTGAAAAAAAAATGATTTTCGTAGACGATATAATTCGGCATCGTGTGGTATATGCGCGTATCGAAATGAAAAAAAGTTGGCCCGTCCGTTCTAGATGAAAAAAACAGGGGTTGCTATTTCATAAAAACCTAGTCGCCGTGTTGCAAGGGCGCGCACCGCAAGAATTAGAAATTTGAAATTTTCTTGAAACGCGTATTTCGGTACTTACTTTCACCTTCCGAAGACCCCGTTTCAATCAAAGGTCATCCGGTTAAAATATTTCGTATTACCTGCCTTAAACGTCGAACACGTCACTGCGTATACTATAATAAATCATGTCATTCAAAGTCGTCTTGTTTTTAATTTACAACTACCTAAAGAAGATTTATCATGTAGTAATTAATTTATTATCAAGCGTATATTATTTTTTTAGACTGTAATTATTATTGCATCGACAGCAATGACGAACATAAATAAATCATAGTTAAAAATCAAAATATTTTTGCGATCGGCGAAATCTCAGGCCATAGCTTTTTATCGGTTTCAAATTATTGTTCTAATATTATTTCGACAAACGGTTTACATTTTTGAACAGTATACTTCGCGTTTTATGTGCATTTAGATGACCGGTCGTGTTTTTAGTGCGGGCAAGTTTTTCTTCGAATGTTTTAAAGTTATAACGTTCTCATCATAGATACTAACGGATTTCAAAACCTTCGAGACCGTTTCGTGTTTGCAAAGTCGCTCTGTTTTAATTTAAAAATCGAAACGCGTCAAAACGTACAACTCTTTTTCATACATATTGTATCTGCGGGTGTTTTTATTCTATTATTTTAAAATTTAAATAAAATTATAAGTTTATCAGTTTATCAGAAGTATAATAATTATTAAAAAACAACACACGTACCTCAAAATGTAGAAAATAGAATTATAAAGTTATCATTACATGTCAGTTCTCCGTGGGACATCGTGCGTAATATTATACATAGAATTGAAATGTCCGTCGTTTCGTTTTAGAAACGATGGATAGTGACAAGGGTAAAAACACGAAATCAAACATGTATCTATCATCGTGTCAAGTGAAATAGGATTTTTAATTAATTTTTTTCATAATCCCGTCCAGTGTTTTGTCGTGAATTTCGTACGATTCACTTTAACGCGTGCTCGTACTCAAAAAGTACGGTTTGATAACCTAATAGCTTAATTGGAATTCTTATTTTCGAATCTGACTCGTGCCCCGTTGTTTTTTCCCCTCGAAAGAACACGGACAATTTAAGATTTATACAACGTAAAATAAAAATAATGGATTAAATTCTCGCTGGAGTATCAACGTAATCTTGCTGGAGAATCGTTTTTTTTTTTAATTTGAAATTAACATATTGTTCGAAATACGATTCTGAACGGAAAAGTGTGGACGAATGAACCTATATTTCTTACAAGACGACTGGGCACCAGTTCAAAGCCTTAAAAACATTTTCTCGTCGCGAAACTGGCAACCGTCACCCCTTTAAAGTACTATGTTTAAGTCGTCGCGTTAACTTCTTACTAACACTTGTTTAGCTCAAGACATTCAGAAAATCGTCAAATTCGTCAGTTTTTCACAATCATCGATAGAAAACGTTGGACGATTAAAAAAAAAAAACGACCTTTCGTGAGTAACGAGTAGATAAAATCATCTAGTAGAGCTACTGGTACGATGCGGGTACACGTGTACCGGAACGAACATGATTTATGTCTCCCGGTCGAAACGTATGTATTCGGAGAAAAACAATAAAAAACGAACAAATCACTGCTCAGAATCTATAAATACACTATCTTCTTTTCCGCCGTCGTATTTCGTCGTTCCGAGACCGTCGCCGCTGCCGGCACGTGCAGCGTTTTAATCACTCTCGCGGGTTAGATAATAACGTTTTGTCGTAATAATAATACGATCGATTCGAGCGTATTGTTATGACGATCTTAAAAAATACGAAATCGCGCGCGTAGAATGATAGTAATTTATTAATAAAAATCGAGAGTGTACCCGCGCGCGCCGGCCGTGAACCCGAGGAAACGGCTACCACTTTAGGTCACCGCCGCCGGTCGACTATTGCTCCCGACGTGGCGTATAATAATACGATTGTGTTTAAACTATTGTCTCACGACCGGCAATCTGTTTACCGTGCACTTGTCGCCTCCGCGGCCCAATCCGTTTCTCTTCCATTAACGCGACCGCACTTTACGTTATATTATTATTAACGCTATACCATTACGACACCTCGTGATCGTCGTAAACGCGCAACGTTACTAGGAAAAGAAAAAAATGTTCGATCGACAACCGAAATCTCCTCGCACGGTGACACGCGAGCCCGTATTTTATCGGGGGGGGGGCGTTCTGGGAGTCCTGCACCTTAATTATCTACGTGTCGCGGCAACGATAAAACTCAATCAATAACGATAATTTACGTTGTGAAAAAATACGATCATTATTGATCGTAATCTATTTAAGTGTTCTGTTTTGCTTGTCCGGAGCGGTTTTTATTCACGTTATTGGTTCACGCGTCATATTATTAAGACGACTCGGTTTGTCTGCTATTGTCAACTCGTCGACTTTTGACGCTTTGATTTGAGATTTTCTTCTATTTAAATGAAATAATAATAGTTCTCGTCCTCCGTGTCGCCACCGTTGATTCGTAAAATTGCGCGGCGAAAATAAATTTCTATAGCGCACGCGCGCGCGCAGATCGCTCGTCACACTCGGCGTCCGCGAAGCGCGCATTCGAGTCGCTCGTCGCCGTCGCGACACACGCAGTGTAAATCGCTCGAGCCACTCGCGCCGACGGTGAATAATATAATCAGGACAACAATAATAATCAGGAGAATACGTGCTATTATAATATCGTAGCCCGCGTGTCTCCGACGACGGTAATAATAATATAAATACCGGAACACCGGTTTTCCGACCGATCGTGTGTATATGCGGAGCGCCTAATACCAGACTCCAAACCAGACTCGCGGCGGCTCCGAACCATTATCCGATCGCATCACGTGGCATCACGCGCGCACCGGGTCCACACGCTGTGTAGTAACGCATTATAATATTATGTACACGTTATATATTATTATTATATTATATATTATTATCATAATGCGGCGTTTCGGGATTTTCTGTCGGATTCCCGCATTCCGACGCCATTTCACCGAGGTCCAGACCTGTGACGTCACCGGTAGTGTAGAAAATATTTTTCCTCGAGATAAAATAATAATAATAATAACACCATTTGTCGTTCGGATACCACCGCCACGCCGCCGTCGTTGCCAAGTGCGTTTTTTTTTCAATTTTCGTTCGTCGCCGCCCGTAATGTATACAAAAGTGTATTTACACACAGCTCGGCGGACGTTTTAAAACGTTTATGATTATTTATCCATTACACGGCAGATGAATATACTTCGAGACGAGCGCGCGCGCTCGCGTTATTATTATATGTATTTCTTTTTTTTTCGTTTCGTCGATAATCATAATATACAAACGAGACACGACGCCTATTTCGTTTGTACACCGGACCCGCCGCGTGAATGCGTAAAAATTATACGTGAACAACTAATAATCGACATCTCATTAATTCTATCGAAGAAATAACGTAGTTCTAACAGACAGTATATAATATCGAAACACGCAGAACTCTTCGTGACGGAGGAGGAGGGTAAAAAACTTTATTCGAAGTTTCAAAATAAAAATACGATTACAAACCGTGAGTACTCGTTATTTTTCGTATTGTTTTTTATACTTTCGAATTAATTTTCAATCTTTCAATGGTCTTTTTGTGGTCTCTGTATTATAAATGAAACTTGTTATTCACTACGCGTATAATTATTATAATACGTCGTATTATTATTATTATTGTTTCCGTACACGTTCCAGTTAGTGTTTTGAACTAATTAAATCGCACTCCTAGAAGTATCTCTTCTTTTACAATTCAACGAAGAGATTTATGATTTAGAAATTAGATAGTATTTTATGATTACTCGAGTACCTTTTACAGAACACGCCGTAAACACGCGGTTTTGTAATTAATCGTTACCGAAGCAGCTTCTCTGCCGCGTGGAAAATACCTTCCTTTTTTTTCGGCATAAATTCATAACGGTATGCGTTTCTCTAATTCAGTTTATATTTATATATGAATATAACAATCACGTAGGTTTGCGATGCGATTAATTAGACAAATCTTACGCGCGAAAATTCTCTAACGTATTTTTATGATTTGGTACATCGTTCGTTTTCGTACTATGACATTTGCATGCGAGACCAAACAAATTTCTATTTTCTACTAGCCACTGATCTGGCCAGAATGCGGACGTACGATTAATTTTCAAAATCTAATCATATTCATTAGGTCATCGTATATTAACCGACGAATTAGGGGATTCGGGTATTTTGGGAAAAATGTCCATCGTCATACATTTTATGTGTATAAAATAATATGCTCTACTCATTTCTTTTTTTTTCTGTTTTGGAAAGGAAGGTAATGTTTTACCACAACACGGCTGGCATGGTAAACTGTTTTAATGATCTGTTCGAAAATCCATTTCCCTTTTAAAATGGTCAAACACAGTCACAAAAACGGTCTAATCGGTACTCTTCGTTTTCTCTATATTTTTTTTCAAAAACCCAAGAAAAACCTACTAAAACCGACGAAACACGCCGACGTCGTTTGGCACCTCGGAACAGTCGTTCCAAAGCGACGACGCGCGACCGTTCGTAATTACAAATGGTGAACATTAATCACCATTCGGTCGGGTTGAAAAAAAAAAAATAATAACAATAAAATCGATAATACGTATAATACGTATAATAATAGTAACAATAGCGATCGATCATTATGTTTATCGAAGTGAATTGACCCGTGTGTAATGATTTCGTTTCGGCTGCAGGTTGATCCGACCGTCGGTGTACCGATGACGGTGGCCCGTCGATCGTAGTCAGTGCACGCGAGCTGTGGACGTCGTCGGCCGTCGGGCTCGCTCGGGACGAAATTTGTCGGCTGGCAGAAGAATGGTGCACGCGGGCACGGTGCTGATCAGCTCGATCAAGCTGGCCACCAAGCTGGTGGGCGGCGGCAAGCTGCTGTTCTTGCCCACGTTCCTGGCCGCGCTGGCCTACTACAACTACGACCTGTACGACCCGGAGAGCCGGCTGGTGAACGAGAAGAACCTGCGCGCCGAGTACGACTTCGTCGTGGTGGGCGGCGGCTCGGCGGGCGCGGTGGTGGCCAACCGGCTGTCGGCGAACCCGGAGTGGAACGTGCTGCTGCTGGAGGCCGGCGGCCACGAGTCGGAGATCACGGACGTGCCGGTCATATCGCTGTACCTGCACGGCAGCAAGTACGACTGGAAGTACAAGACGCAGCCGGACGACTCGGCGTGCCAGGCGATGAAGGGCGGCCGGTGCTGCTGGACGCGCGGCAAGGTGATCGGCGGCTCCAGCGTGCTCAACACCATGCTGTACGTGCGCGGCAACCGGCGCGACTACGACAACTGGGAGCGCATGGGCAACCCGGGCTGGGCGTTCGAGGACGTGCTGCCGTACTTCAAGAAGTCGCAGGACCAGCGGAACCCGTACCTGGCCAAGAACACGCGGTACCACGCCACCGGCGGCTACCTAACCGTGCAGGACTCGCCGTGGAACACGCCCCTGGGTGAGTAGCCGTTTTACACGATAACACGTGTTTAACACGCGCACGTGACGAACGCGCAGACGTGTGCATACACACGGACGGTATTATAATAATATAGCGAGTGTTGTTGCGAGCGATCGAAAATAATAACAATCGAATATATTATATTACGATAATATGCTCGTGTGTAGTGTGGGAAACAGACAAAATTTAGTTTTCTACAGCTTTTTTACGAATTTTCAATAGCATTGTTTTCCTCTCGAGTCGTGTTTGATTGTATTAAATGAATTTGAGAAATTCGTCTTTCTTTTCGTCAAATCGATTAAAGTTGAAATTATTATTCGATTTTTCCATTAGATTGCTAATAATTATTTGAACATCAAAAAGACTTAAAGTAAATAAAAATAATATTGGATCGTTGTTGCATAATAGTTAATTTTTATATTATTATTATAAACTTTTCAAATTTTATAAAAAAAACTCTGAAATTCTAAGTTTTTATTAGTAGAGAAATTACAATTTGCATAAAATTATAATTTATTAACTATAATAAACTATAGTTTGCTTACATAACCGTCACGAAAACTTCCGAGTACACTAACGTATATAATAAACTGATCAAACATAAAAATAACTATTAATAGCCATCAGTTTTATTGATAGAACTCGTTTGAGTATAATATATACTTTCGACCAGGTAAACGAAGACTCGTTTGTGCACTATTTGTATGTTTATTATTTTTATTACTGTACTTTTTTTATTTATTGATTTTTTTTAAATAATCCTCTTTTAATTTTTCTCAACTTAACGCTAAGAATGTTTTTCTTTACATAACCGTTATCTACAAAACGTTTATAATAATATTAAAGTATTAAAAAAAAAATGTTTTAATTGAAAAAATTGATTTCCTAGAACGGAAACAATAGTAAATTATTATTATATTAGGTAGAGAGGTATTTGGCGCGCGCGTGTGCGTATTTTTTTTTTAAATTTCTTTTTTTCTTTTCAAGAAATTTCAACGCTTTATTATTGCTAGCGAACCCTTTCTTTTTAGACCTTATCTAGTCCTGACTCTAGTTGCAATAACGTAGGTACGATAGACGCTCGACTGAGAAACATACGGTAGATGTATGCAGTCGCTGATAGTATTTGTCTCGCGAGGATAAGAATAGAGGGCCGCGTGAAAGGTTGTGAAACGCTATACGGTAGACGAGTTTTTTTCATTTATACCTTTCAATGCAATTGCATACCGTGCGCATTATCCTCGCTCCGGGTATATCTCCTTGTTTGAACACACATTTTCGTGATTGAAAACGCCATAAATACGTCGTCGTCGTAAAGATTGGTAATCGGTTGCACGCGGCCTACGCGATAAATCTCATCAATATCCATAAAACGTCAGTATCACGCAGTGTTGGAAAACACGTCGTAATGTAATCGACGGCGGGCGTTTTTTCATTCGAATATTTTCGCCTCTTTTTGTTGTAAAAATCAAATTTCGAATATTTTCACAGCGTTTTTAGTGTTTAAATTATCTGTTTCAAACACGTTATCTAAGAGCAACGATTTTTCATCGGAAAAATTTTAAACATACGCCTCTTCGAGTCGTAAATAACCCTAAAAACAAACGCGTAGATCATACTATATTATAATTTATAAAATTTTATTGTGAACTTTATACGAATCGTTCGGTTAATGCTCCCGCGAAAATCGTTAATATTGGGAAAGGAGTAACCTTTTTACACTTTGCGTCGTTTGACGATCAAAACACGAGCGTAATTGCCGAGAACGAAATTTAACGAAATGACTTGCTCGAAACCCGATGCGTCACCTAGTTAGTCTAACCCGCGATTTCGACGTATCGAGTTCATTTCGAACCGCAGCCAAGCTCGTTACTGTCTTCAAGACGAATGACTTGCTATATTTTTCCGTCTTTCACGTGGTGGTCCATTAGAACCCGTTTCTAAAAATCAGTCGAGTATTCATGCTGAATTTTTTTTTCTCAAACCCTTAAGCACATTTTTGCATATCTTTTATAATATATATATCTGCCCAAATAATTACTGACCTCGAAATACGAATCAACAGGAGTGGCGTTCTTGCAAGCCGGTGAAGAAATGGGCTACGAAATAAGAGACATCAACGGCGAGACTCAGACCGGATACGGACTTTATCAGTTCACGATGCGCAGGGGCTACCGGTGCAGTTCCTCGAAGGCTTTTCTGCAACCCGTCCGACTTCGGCGAAACCTGCACGTGGCCCTGTGGTCGCACGTGACCAAAGTGCTCATCGACCCGGAGAGCAAGCGGGCGTACGGTGTGGAATTCATACGGGACGGGCACAAGAAGACCGCGTTGGCCAAACGAGAGGTCGTGATGTCCGCAGGCGCCATAAACAGTCCTCAACTGCTGATGCTTTCGGGTAAGGATCACTTTTTACTTGTATACTATTTACTTGTAATATATAAAATTCGATCGGTCGGTTCAAAAAAAAAAAAGAGAAAAAAAAGTAGGATATTCATATTTGTATTTATATTACAAATAACTATAGTTTGGTCGGTGGGTTCCGAGTAGCACGGCCCGCACGTTTTTCTCGTTTTAAAATTAAACACGTAACGGAGGACTTGACGAGTCCTCTTGAAAATCCTATTCCTTCTTTTTGTCCGCGACTGTGTGCATGAGCATTGCGCCGTTATGACGATTTATAAAAATAACAATACGAAATTATTATCGCGTTATCGTCTCGCCGTCCCGGACACGATTACCCCGCGACCCGCCTCGTAAGAGCTATTACGCAATAATTTTAAAACGCGTCTTCTGTTCCGGCTATAATGCAGCGAATGGTGTGGTTTGCGCGCGCGCGCACGCATGTGAATCCGCAATCGGTCTGAGCAGTCGCGAGTCGGTGAAAGCGACGACGACCGTTTTGTAATCCGGCCCAGTGAGCTTTTTTTTCTCTTTATTTTATTTTCTGCTCGCCGGCCGAAACGCGATTGACGTGAAACCATTACGCCACCGGATTTGTATTTCGTTCCTTCCGTTTCAGGCGTCGGACCGGAAGAACACCTGAAGAGCGTCAACATACCGGTAATACATCATTCGCCGGGCGTCGGTGAAAACCTCATGGACCACGTCGCCGTCGGCGGTCTAGTGTTCCTCATCGACTATCCGGTCAGCTTGGTCATGAACCGCGTGGTCAACATACCGGCGGCTCTGAGGTAAAAAACTACGCTTAACAATGTAGCAACGTAACCGACGCGCAGTACAAAAAATTGTATTTAAAAATTTTTCGTCTTTCGCATTTGAGTACCTGTGTGGTGCAGGTACTCTGGATATACTTTCTCGAAAATGTTTCTCAAACACACTCTCTTTGGTGAACACGATTTTGTTTTCAATCGTTACAATATTTTAACATTTTCGTCTCCGCGTATATAAAATAACCACGGTAGCAGTTTTGGGTAAACGATAGAAAAATTTCGATGTCTAGTGCGCGTCTAAAAACAAGTATTTCAAATGCAGTAGTCGAGTAGTATTCAAATACGTTTTTGAAATAGTATTCTAGCAGTGTCCTAAATACATTTTTAAAATCAAAATCGAGTAAAAATCTTTTTATACTTTTTAATGTTATTATTTGTAACACTGTCGTCAATACGCCCGAAGCAGTATATTATCGAATTATTAGGTATATTATATTTGTCATTACGACGACGACGCTAATGGTTTCAATAAAACTATCCAAATAATACGCACGTAATTACGGACGGACGTTTATTTAACTAATTATTTTTGGGTGTAACCGCGATATTACGTTTCTCTACTCGAGCTGATTGAACGCTGCGTTATCGACCGTCTCTATTCGTCACGTTGTCATATCGGGTTTGTAGCGAGTCGGAAGATTTCTTTTTTTACATTTCACGACAAATATTAAATAACTTTTCGTATTTATGATTAATATAATAGAATACACTTTATTTATCATCATACTTTAGATAAGATAAATATGAAATTTGTGGAAAGAGAACGAAAAAATTACATGGCGCGTCAAACCAGATGTTTCTGCAGTACGACACGATCGTCTTCGATAAACGTTTAACCGTGTTTTCTTTATTTTTCTTTTCTTTTTTTTCCGAGCATGCGTATACGTACACATCTCGTACGTTCACATCGCGTGGTGAACGGAAAACGAATCACACTGTTAATTCCGGCGTTAAGTAATGCAACTTATTATTATTACGTAATTAATAACAACATAACAACACGCGAATAAAATTTACGGACGATGAGGTACGGAGACTGGATGTTTGGGGAGATTCGTCTCGCTTCACTTATCCGCGGCGAAAGCCGCAGTCGCGTTTGGTTATTATTATTATCATTATGATTATTTAACGTATTTTTTTATAAAACGATTCCAAACGAGCTATGGGCCGAAACACGAGTTATTTGATTAATTTTTCATGTTTTTCTCTGATGTAGCGAAATACGTATGTGCGTATACGTCGCCAGTCAGTTGTGCATAAAACAAACCACCCGTAGTTGTACGAATGACTTTGTACATTATTCGAATAATAGAGAAATAATATTATCGCCTCCGATTTCATCTGTCCTCCGCGGAGGTGGAAACGTCGCAGGATTTATGTTTACCGTGCCGTCACGTTTAATATGGAGGGAGGGTAGGGGGATGAAATGTCCTTTGGTAAAAATCGCACGCCAGGCCAGTGCTACCGGATTTACTAACGTTTCTGGGGACCCTTTGCAGGTACGCGGTGCTGGGCGAGGGACCGCTGACGTCGTCCATCGGGCTGGAGACGGTGGCGTTCATCACGACCAAGTACGGGAACCAGACGGACGACTGGCCGGACATCGAGTTCATGCTGACGTCCACGTCGACCAACTCGGACGGCGGCACGGCCGCGCGCAAGGCCCACTGTCTGCGCGACGACTTCTACAACGAGCTGCTGGCCGACCTCAACAACAAGGACGTGTTCGGCGTGTTCCCGATGCTGTTGCGGCCCAAGAGCCGCGGGCGCATACTGTTGCGCAGCAACAGCCCGCACCAGTATCCGCTGCTGTACCACAACTACTTCTCGCACCCGGACGACATCCGGGTGCTGCGGGAGGGCGTCAAGGCCGCGGTGGCCGTGGGCGAGACGACCGCGATGAAGCGGTTCGGCGCGCGGTTCCACGCGCGCCCCGTGCCCGGCTGCAAGTCGCTCGAACAGTTCACCGACGAGTACTGGGAGTGCGTTATACGCCAATACACCATGACCATATACCACATGTCCGGT
Organism: Drepanosiphum platanoidis; assembly: GCA_948098885.1. Classification (NCBI taxonomy): domain Eukaryota; kingdom Metazoa; phylum Arthropoda; class Insecta; order Hemiptera; family Aphididae; genus Drepanosiphum; species Drepanosiphum platanoidis. Next base: position 12,397,440 of record OX402529.1, on the reverse strand, counting down.
AAGCATCGATTCGTGTACAGGACTCAAAAACGGAACGGGCTTTCCGCAGACCGGAGTGGGAAGAGATAATGCGGGTGACGTGTGATCGACGTCGTCGGCCGTTTTTTTTTCGTTTCGATTTGAATTGACCGATGTGACGTCACATCCTTGGAAAAACGATTCTGAGCGAAGGAGGGGTCCATAAAACGATACCAAATCTAGAAAAGGGTAGTTTGAGTGGTATGTGAAAGCTTCAAAATGTCTACGGTTGTTTGTTTTTGAGCTACGATGAAAACAAAAAGTACATTAGGTCGAAAACGATTCTTCAAAAACCGTCGAAGGAATTTTAGAAGTTGACACTCCGAAGTACCAATTTGACGACATTCGCTGTAGGAAATCACTTTTGAAGTTGAAAATATGATCAGTTCTTCCAACGTGATAACAGACAGAAAAAAATCACTTTTTAGTAAAACGAATACAATACAAACAACAAGAAATCTTGAAGCATTTTTACGTAGATATTTTTTCTTTTTTTTAATTATTACTATATAGAATAGATAGAGTAACTTGTAAAGAATTTCGTATTACATTTTCAAGCCTTTAAATGGTTACTATGAATTTTTAACAACAGAAATTTTACAGATTTTTGTAAGAATTATAAACTCAAATGCTTATATACGTATAATAAGGAATAAAAAAATAAACAGAGTCCCGTTTTATTGTTCAGTGATTTCTCTGTAATTTTTCTTTATTATTAGAAAAACTATTGAGAAACTCAAAAAAATTGACCCCTCAATGAATACCGATAAGACAACATTTTGTTACGAATACAAAAAAACCTCCACAAAGTCGATCACCAAACTCTAAGTACTCTGGTCGGGCGACGATAGACACAAAAAATGAAAAAAAAAACCACACATCGTATGAGTAGCGAAATCGCAACGTTCCTCGCTTCGCTCAGAGTCAGTTAGTAAAAAATCCGACAGTTTCCTCCCTGCTCGTGGACGATAACCAGACTAAAACGTCATATTATTAAGACTCGATACCACGACAACTGGTTCAATACGAAATGTTTTTCACGCCTCGTTTTTCCGCAGGTACGTGCAAAATGGGACCGGCCAGCGACCCCTACGCCGTGGTCGACCCCAAGCTCCGGGTGTACGGCATCCAGGGCTTGCGAGTGATCGACGCCAGCATTATGCCCCAGATCACCAACGGCAACATCAACGCGCCGACAATGATGATCGCGGAGAAGGGCTCGGACATGATAGTCAACTATTGGAAAGGCATGGACTCGAGGAGAAGACGGAGGAGGAGCGCGTCTAACGCAACGATCGTCTAGGACGACGAACAGGATGGTCAACGGAGCGTTCCGTCTTCGAACACCCCGAGAACGGGGTTTTTTTGTCGAGTCCTCGGTCGTCTAACGTTATAACGCGTGAAACCACCGCGCGGTTTTGCTCAATTTGTACAGGACGTTTTTTTTTTTTTTGTGTTCGCACGCTAGAAGATCAAACGACTACTATGTGTTATAATAATATCGTGTTGTTATTATTTTATTTTTGTTCGCTCCTGTCGTAAGGATAGTCTTCGTCTGTACTTTTCTTTCGCGCGATATCGTTCGTTTATATTATATTGTATTAAAAATGTTTACCAGTTTGTACATAATTACTTTTACGCATTATTATAGTAAATATAAGTGATATTATATAACGTTAGATTAGTCGAAAACCATATCAAAAACTTACTATACATACATTATAATATACTGTATAGGTATTTTGTACAGTCTTATGTTTTAATCTCGTCTAGTCCGGTTATGAACTTTTATATTGTATTAATATTATTTTTTAGTTGTTAATTAATATTAAAGTCTCGGCGTTTTTTATTTTTCCATACGACGACCGCGTTGGAAGTAAAGCGCCCGGACGTTTCTTTATCGCGTAGTCATCTACTCCGCGACAATGTTTTTTTTTTTTTATTAGATATAATATTTTTCTACTCTCTTCGTACTCTGTAGCTGGATAGAATAACGTAAATCAAAATCGACAACAACCGCTGTCGGCACGTACATATGTCGGTGTGGGTATTCTTGTACGCGATATTATTACAAACAACATCGTGTTTAGAAAATAACGTTAAGTCTTTTGTTCGCGCCATTATTGATTTATTTGTACTCGAAGTACTCACCGACAACGACTTACTTTTTATTTAACGCCATGTACTTGACGGTTTTCACGAATGTAATTGTAGTGTCATAATAACATACAAAATTCGACCTCATAACATTATAATAATATATAAGTAGATATTATACGTATCGCCAGACGCGTTTATCGAAAGATTCCATTCGAACGCATTATAAAAGTCATAGTTAAACGCCGTTACCTCTCATAATAATATTATAAATATATAATAATCTATTACACAAATATGTACTTGACTTTTATGTTTTATATTCTCCTGCTGCATTTGACGTCATGTGGCAAACGTCTCAGTTTAATGCATTGGCATGGTGGCGTTTACTTTGTTTTCTTATTGGCCATAGATTCGTTTGAAGAAAGAATATTATGCTTTCAGATTTGGGCGAGCAAATAATTTTTCTAATATTAATAAAGATCGTTTAAAATTTGATATTTGTTCAACAATATGATCCAAAGACTTTGACGTCTACCGATAACGTTGTTATCGTGTGAAAATAAGATGAATATAAATTTATAAGACTTATGAGTAACATTTGTTGTGGACGAACTGTTTTACATTATCGGTACTTCAAAAACAGTAAACGGTTCATTAATATAGGTAACTAATATTTTTAATCGACTGTTACCTTTTTTTTAATATTATTTTTATTATTAATATTATATTTTAAATAATAATTTCTATATATATGAAAAGAAATGTAAAACCGTATTGTTCTCAGTATTTATGAAAATAATGTCATAGGTAGTCAGATGATCATCTGGTTGTTAGAAAAAATCGAATTAGTTCTATGGAATTATGCGTCACGCGTAAGTATACATTTGTTATTAAAATCAATGAATACATAATGCCATATGCACCTGCTTTATTATTGTAAGTTCAGTTGTAAAGGAAATCAATAATCACTATCTAAGAGACGGTAGCGATTTCCACTCGGCGCATTCGAACTCCGCACGTCTAGAAGACAATCACATTAAATTTTTCAGTGAGTCCTAACAAGTATTATACATTAATAATAATCCATATTTATTTGAAAACATATTCAAAAGATTCAAACTTCTTCACTGAATATGTTATATTTAACTAGTCTTCTTTTTCTCCGACCACGTTACTCTATTACACTATATTGAATGTGATTATTCGATTTTATCTAAAAAAAAAAAAAAAATCGACTTTATAAGAACTTTTATACATCTCGATTATATATTATATCTATCTATATTACACTGCACACACATAATAATAAATGTATTGCGAATAGTAAATCAGGTGTATATAAAGGGCTATTCATCAGAGAGGAAATACAATTTTAATCGTTGTTTACAATCATACAATTTTACTTGCCTGCCTAATTATATCAACATACTTACAATTATTATAATAATTATTTATACGTAGATTCAAATACAACTTGCACGACCAATACTAAACGCTAAGTCAAAGAAAAATTTGAGAATTATCGACTGAAAATGTAAGTATTTATATGTTCTCTGAAAGCCGATTTCTGTTTCAATTAACGTTTCATCAGTTTTTCTCTATGTTCTTGAAAAACACTAGTATCGAACTGCTCCTCTCGAAGCACCGGCTATGCAACACATTTTACAACCACCAGTAACAGTAGTCGATGACCACGTCATCTAGTCAAAAACACGATGACTAACCATTAATAAACAACACACAATAACAACAACAACAAATCGTTTCACTCGGAACCTTAAGTATTCGAATTAGGAAATCACAATTCACAATGGTCTATCGGTATGTTTATCATTCATATTATCGTTTCGGTATGTGCGATAAACACGTCGTTATGGAATCACACGAATGAAATGATTAAAAACACGAATCGAACTACGAACACACATTTACTTGGCGATCATCCAGCTCTAGTTTCTCTCCAGAGAGAGAGAGAGAGAGAGAAAAAAGAAAAAACGAAAAAATTTAACAAATGAATCCACGTGACTTCCACCCTCCACACACCTCTCCGGGCCCGTGTTTTGCGAGGAAAGTTATATGTAGTTAATAGTTTTTTTTATACACATATTATCAATATTATTGGCCATTATAAGCATATATGGATTATAGAATATTATCATAATATTTTATGAATACGTTGGCGTGTGTTGTACTATACGTTGTTATTATCCGCGATTGCGTGAACGCGACGACGACCACTGTTTTCGAGGACCGTTACAAAGTGAAATGAAAAGTACACAAGTCGACTACCGACACACACGCACTCGCGCGCGCGCCAAGAACCCGTCGGGTCGTGACCACTTTCACGCGCGACTGTGATACAGGCGTATTTCACTCGCCGTAGGGCGGTGGGGAGAAAGGGGTGGAGGTAGAAGGAACGGGAAATTAAAAATCTAGTCTTACGCACACACGAATCTCTTACGGTCGGGCTAAATATCGGGTACACGTTATTTATACAAGCAGGCGCGTACGCGACAGCGGACGTTCGATTCGGCACGTATCCCGTACCGTCCTAATAAACGATATCACTCGCATTCCTTCCGGTCGCCGACGCGCGGTAGGCAACACGCCTACTATATAGGTATATAACATAAGGCCGGCAGCGACCGCTTTATTATTATATTATTATTACTATTACGGTCGTCTCGTCTCGTTTCGGAAGAAGAACTCTCACTCGTCCTCGAGCACGCCGTCGTCGTCACGTCGCTTCCACATTCGTACGGTTTAAAACATCGTTATTACATTATACGATATACTCGTATTATCGCCGCCGCCGCCGCCGCCGCCACCGCCGCCGTCGTTCGTATTTCGATAGCGGTCGGCGTTTAGAAAGCAATGGTCGACGCCGGCAGGACGAGCGCACCGCAGGGGAACGACCATCGCCGTAGTCGTCGGTCGCGGCCGTCGTCGTCATTGTCATCGCGCACGTCGTCGGGCGAGGAATAGATCGTCGCGGAAAACGCGGGAAATCGAAACCGACAACAATACGTCGTCGAGGAGCAGACGTCGGTGTCGTCGTGTCGTTCGGAAAGTGCGCGAGTCGTCCGGATACCCCGCGGGAATTCGTAGAGATTTCGTCGTGCGCGCGAGACGTCGGCGCGCGTGTCCGTCGGCAAGGACGTGGCGGCAGGATAAAGTCGGGGACGCGATGACTTCGGACCGCCAAACGTAATCCGACGCAATGGCCTCGTTGATTTCCGGCGCCATCAACAGCGCCGCGTGGACCGGGGCCGGGCTCATACCGGTCGTGGTCGTCGGTCTGGCCTATCTGCGGTACTCCCTGTACGACCCCGAGTCTCGGGTCATGGACGTCAAAGAGGTAAGCGCGACGACGTCACCGCGAGACTTTGACGAGTCGAAAAGTCAGGCGACGTGGCGGAAGTTTTTCTTCACATTATTGAGAACAAATTTTGAATTTTATTTCGATATTTTTGCGCGTACAACACGACACAACAATATTATTTCATAATATGACGTACAACATTTCATCGACTGAAATACTATCCTAACAATGGGAACAAAATAATTTGGAATTCTGTTCTGTGTACGGGGTTAAATCGACAGGTTTTCCGGTAGATCCGCAGTATTTCTAAGTCGACGTGCGTCGCATATATAACAGTAGACGAGATGGATTCGGTGCGTCCGAAATTCAGCCAGGATAACCGTTACATTCGGAACACAACGTGCGAGGGAGCGTTGAAAAAGTCGTCTATGGTTTTTCATTCGATTAATCGGGGTCTCGGCTTTTCTGCAGAAAGAAAACGACTTTTCTTTCGATTTATCGGGGACTACGACACAGGTCCCACTATGTTATACATATATGAGCCAATGCCTCGTCTGATCGTTCGTTTGTGGCTGACCTTCACCCGGAAGTGGAAGCTCGGGGGAGGGGACTTTAAAGGATTCAAGATTTTCCGACCAGTTCATATATGACAAGACGTTAAGAGTTAACGAGGGTTTTTTTAAAAAAAATCTTTATTCAGTTGAATCGGGAAGACCTTGCATTTTTTAGAATCGAATCAACGGTCGGTGAGGGAAAATCCAGTAAGCAACAATTGATTTCATAATAATAATTAATAAAATGATAATTTCACCGGGAACTGGAACTTTTTTCAATTTTTCAACACAATTTTTGGGGAGGAGGGGAATAAAATGTTACCAAATTTGTATTCACTCGTTTCGAGATGAAAACACATTCTCGTATGATTTTTGTAGTTTTGAGATTGGATTAAAAGAAAAACATTGAATTGGGTTTAAAGATGTAATTAAAATAAATTAATAATCGTTAACTTAATTTTAAATTTAATTTATGTTTGGAAAATGTCTATTAATTTAAACTGTCATCTTAATTGAAGTAAGAAAAATAAATGTAAAATCGTCAATTTGCCCAAATACCATATCGACCGAGCATATATTTTTTGAACAACGTTATTTCTACCGATTGACTGGTTATTGTGGTAACGATATATCACAATATTTATTCAATAGTGTACGGTAAATTTGTATTTTCGCTCGAACTAAAAAATATCATAAACGTTTTAAACGTTCGGCTCTGCGCGAGCGACAATAATAACACGTCGAATTTCACCGGGAATTTTTGTGTTTTTTTTTTCACTTATTTTCATCGCCGACCGTTTCATGTTTTCGTCGTCGTCGCATTCGAGTAATTGCGTCGCATTATTTTTACCGTCCCAGTTTACCACGCGCTTAACCTTAATAAAATTCACGTAAAATAAATTGATATAAATCGACGTATAAATCACGTCGAAGGATCGTTTAACGCGACGTCTTGGAGGCGATTCGAGGGCACCTCATTCCGATAATGTACTCGTACCCACGTTTACTGAATACTCGCATCGACTACAATGGGTTTGTTTACAAACACTGTCTGTCGTCGTCGCGTGTTCTCACACCTAGTTTTTGCGAATCGATTTTTTTTTTTTTCATTATTATTATTGCTATTATTCACTCTTGGCGCGCCGCGACGTAAAAATATAACGCTTTTTTTCATTCTATTATTTTTTTTCATCTTATATCTCTCGATACTACGCCGTTTATTTGACGCATGGGAATCAGGTTGGCATTATTATTATTATTATCATCATCATCATCATTTATTAGTGGTTAACGACAATATAATATCCGAATCGGTTTGCTTTCACTGCCGTTAACCCTTTCGACGTACGACAGTACATCGAACGTTATTTTTTTCGATTTCGAGGTCTTCGTGCCGTGTGTTTCGTGATCTTAAAAACGAACGGACGTAAAGTTAAACGCCGCTTTTGAACACGTCATCACAACATACTACCTCGATGACGGGCAATATTTATAGAATAATACGTACGTACCACTGTGACAACGGCGCATAAATAAATTACCGAAGACGGAGAGATCTAATTAAATTTTTTGTTTGAGGGGGGAGGAGGGTTTAAAAATATTCAACTTAAGCTTATAAGTACGTTTTAATGGACACGAATTTTTCATACCCTCGACAAATATTTCAAGTACTATTGTTCCTTTCCCATAAATATTACGTACTTGTTGTGCAACGATAACATTTTATTTTATTTTTATCGAACTCGTGGAAATTAATTTAGTCGTAACATTTTTAAGAATTTTGTTTGCACGCCCCTCTCCTTAAAACTTGACTCGTGATCATCGATATTAACAAATTATTGGTACGTAAGTAAATCAATAAGTAAAATTACATATTAAACTGTAAAACAATCAACCCGGTCAAACGTGTGGAAGTAAAATCGTTCGAGAGGGACTCGAAAACTATTCGAAGGGGCTAAGCTTCCGCAAGTATCCTTCCCGATTTCCGCCTATTATGTGTACGATAAAAATGAGCGTCGAGTACGACTCTAATAATAATTGGTCACTCTGTACGACCGTCGCAAACGCGATCTCTGACCTTTCGGCGCAGTGTTTAAAACCCATATCGTATACGCCTTTATTGCTCACGTCTCTTTGGCGTTTTAATTTTCGTTTTTACCTCGACGACCGTAAATCGCACGCATAGAAATCCGTGTTTAGACTCGAACCCGCAACACATCCGAAAGCTGTTATTATTACATACACGCTTGTATGTAAACTAAAATCGCCAAGATTCTTAAATATTTTCCATTTAACGAGAACCGGTTGTTTTACGATGTACCTATATATTCATCAATACGAATCGTGATTACGTAAGATTTCGTTTCAAAAACTGGTAAAAAAAAACAATAAACGTCCGACCGTAATGCCGCGCTACGAAAAAGGAACTTCATATACGAATAAGGAATAAGGAACAACGGCCGTGGACGACGCTAACGCCCAGTATTTAACCGGATTAATGAAAAACAGTTTACCTTAACGGCCCCCACGTTTCGAGTGTAGAGAATCGAGTTTGTCGTTTTTATTCGACGATTCGTTCGTTTTATCCGAAATCACGTTAGGTAGGCACTGGCAGGTTATTAGATCCTGCAAAGATTTGGTCGTTTTTTTGTACGTTTTTCTGTAAACGGTTTTACGGATAGTTAAATCAGCAGCAATATTTACTGATTGTGTTGAGGATTCGTTTCAATTTCAAATTTCAAAATTAAAAAAAAAAAAAATTGTCGTTTTAATATTTTATTGAATATTCACTGTGCCGGAGTACATTTTACGACGACTATATTTTACCACTGCTCTCAAGTCTAAAACGAGCAAATACTACCAAGTCCAGTAACAACCGTCTGCAGCTGTATCTCACGGGCTTTTTTCTTGCTTTTAATTTTTATCCATAAAATTTCACTCGGCATCCGTGATCTCTAATACAAACAGGTACTTACATATTATACTGTATTTATTCTCGCATCTGTCACGATAACATTATGTTATTATGTAAATTTTAATTTATTTCAGTTTTCGAGTCGTTTAAAATCGATGGAAAGTTACTGTATTCGAAATAAAACTGAGAAATTTCTTTCAACTAAATACCGAACAACATAATACTGTATTGATGATACGTCACACGATAATATCTTTCGTTTTTAATTGCCGTTGTACACACCGTCGGTCTCAGATTTTCATTTAATATCGTTCGTGTTCAAAAAATACAATACCACAAAATACAAACTACAAGACTGGTAATATTCAAAACTATTTTCATATAATACAATATTATTATGAAATTTTACCGGTGCATAATGTTTATCGTTGAAAAATATGAAATTACATTTTCGTTGAAATATTCACAGTTCATTCAGTGTATCAAATTTATTCATTTAAACGACCTGAATATAATTACACCGTCGAGTCAAAATATTATTTTTCTCTTATGTTTTTTTTTTTTTTTCTAATTTGGTTTTCTATTTAAAACTGAAAAAATCAATTCAATCGTCTTCACGTACTGAAACGTAAATTTTTTAACTATTGTATATGAAATAGAAAAACTGCAAAAAATAATAATAACAAATGTAGAGCATCACGGAATATTAACTTCATTAAACCGTGGACAAAAACGTATTGCGTATGTTACGATAAATATAAAAAAAAATACAATAATTTATTTATTTATAGAAATTTCGTGTCTCGTAGTTCATCCATCTGACGGTTGTGAATCAAATCGTAATAGAAAAAAAAATTCTATCCGTTTCTTTTTATTATTATTATTATTTTATTTAAAAAAATAAATGACCGTCGTCGAGGGGAATGTTATACTATATTATTATATACGAGTATGTACATATATTATATAGTATAGAGTTGCACTGGTCTACATAAAATTAAATTACTTTGCGCGTTAACTTATGTATTCGTTTATTGAATAGATAGATTTATTCATTTCAAATTATTGATCTAAACGTTATTGTCTGCTCCGGCAATAAACATAATTTCAACGGACTGATTCGTTTCGCGCAAGTCACTTAATAGTACATTTGAGTTGCAGTGCGTAAAAACAGGCGAATGTTAATTAAATCATACCGCTCATAATGCATTGTATACGTATATCTAGTACGTCGTGTTATTATCGACTCGTTTGCACGTTGTAAATTCACTTTTCATTGTCATATCGACACGACGTTTGTGGCGCAACGGTCGATTAATGTGACAAACTTTCGTTTTCCTTTTAAAACTGGTTTTCCGAAAATTCAATTACGACCTCGACGCGATTGACCGTGAATCGTGAACGTTGTGAATGCATTTTAAAAGTTCTTAACAATCGTTAACCAACGACGAATTTATAATATTACTCGCACGAATTGCCCGGCTTCGTCCGAGTGCAGTTTTGAACGTAATAATAATAATTATTGTACTTTTTCTTGTCCAAATCGTGCACAATGTCACAAACAGGTTTGATTGTGAACACAAAAAAATAAATATTTGATTATATATATTATTTTGATTTTATTAGAAAAAAAAAAACAATCTCTCTAATTATTGTAATATTGTTTTCTGTGAGCTATTTCAAGACACGTCGACTAGCAGCCGTTTTACTTGTTAGACAACAAAAATTATATCACGCGGCCGTGAACCGAAATCGCACGTCATTTACTCAAAATAATGTCAACACGTCTCGTTCGATTTGCTCACAGGCTGAAACGGATATCGTGATGCGAACGACACACGTTATTTCTGTTCGTTTCCACGGAGAAATCGGTTCGTATAGGATTACATTTTTCTCGAAAGATATACCTCAAACGCTTATTAAAGTATAAAACACTGTTGCGAAGTATAATTCAACGCTCGTTTTTGTCCGCCGCAGAGCGTTAAACGCAACAATTTCACCGAGTGATTTTAAACACGAGGTTTTTTTTTTTTTTTTTAATTACCACGATTCGTAATCGACCACACGCGAACAAAACGCGCATAAATACCTATCTAATTACATAAACGTGAGAGAATAACTTCTACTTTTATTTAACACACTGCCGAGTGGTATTTTTCACCACTTTTAAACGTAAAACCGTACACGTCGTAATATGGCTTTGTATAATTATTGACAACAGTTAATGATTGATTTTACATTATTTAATCAGATACTGTTTACGTCATATAATCAATGGGATAGTAATATTTTAATCTATCACGAACAATTTGATTGCTGTTTTCTTTTTTCTTTTCCGTTGTAGTGAAACGAGAATTCATAGATTTTTTCGTTACGATTTATACTCTAAAGTATAATTATATTTTATTTTATTAGATATAATCTTAAGTGTTTTGAGCAAATATTCGATTGATTTTTTCATCATTTTAAGTATTATAAATAAGGTCATGATTTTGATAACTATTTTCTTTTTAATTTTCTTTTTAAATTAGACAACGCTCTTCTGGCTAATCAAGTGTTTCAATAACAGACAAATATAAAAAAACTATTTTTTTTCTACGTTTTTTTTTTTTCAGGGGGTTTATCGTAAATTCGAATTTCATTTTTAACCACTTTCCGCAAAACGAGAGAAAAATCTCGAATTTTCATAAATCACCGTACGAATATATAATTATTATCTCTCTATAAAGTTAAAACTATTTTGTCTTCCAAACTTAGTAAAGATATCGTTATAGCATCGACACGACGTAAATAAAATAAAAACAGCACAAACGATGAGACGAAGAACGACGGTCCGCGAACAACCTCGGAAAGTTTCAAAATAATCAAGGAGTCAAGCGAAAAAATAGATCGAATCATTGGTATTGTTATTCTTTACTCGCGCGATCTTTATTGGATTGTATCGGATGTCACAACGCGTGCGCGTGCGTCATTATTATTCTGAAAGTCGAAATGATACTCGTGTCGTTGCGTAAGCCAGCGTTTACAACGTCGCGTAAGTCTCGCGACTCTCGGAATAAATAATAATAATAATGTCCGATATTATATTTTGGCGTAGTATATTATGCGGTCGGAAATAATTATTTCGATACACATAGGCGGCGAATTTTGCTTTGATTTGCCAGCAATACGTCACCGTGCAAACGCATTAGACGATGCGTTTAGAAAGTTCCCGTAGGTATTTAAAAGAAAACAAAAGTGGCGCAATATCATAATACAGCGCGTAGAACAAAAACCGAACGTTTCGCCGGTCGAAAACCGTCGACGAATTCGGCGTAGACTTCGACCGTCGTCGTCGTCGGGCGAACTTTTGAAAATGCGATTCCGGATTTAATTTACCGCTCGGATGCGATATCAATATTTTCCTTTACGTTCCCGTCGTCGTCGGACATTCGATAACTGCGGCCACGGTGTTTCGTCGTAATTTCATTCGAATGTTATTGGACTTTTTTTTTTAGAAAATCACGCGGCGTCCATGGCGTTATTGATTTACTACTTTCTTTCCCACTCTATTGGCATTTAAAAAACATTAAATTCAATTTTAGGCTGTCCGGACGCGGCGTTTTCCTATTGTATTAGATGACTGTTCACATTCGGACGCTCGTGTGATGTCTATACGAATACAGGGTGTCCCGCGGAGATCGGACAAATCTATTGTGTATTTTTTTTGTTCCAAAACCCTGCGCCACAGCTGTCATTACTATTTATTCATTACAGTTATTATTTTAAACTGAAAACGGGACATTTTATTTTTTTTTTAATAATCCGTTTTCGTAAATTTTATTTTATTTTGGAATTTTTCAATTGTGAAAATCCGTTATCTTATCTTCGAAAGGTTCCGAAAAATGTGTTTTAGTGTTTTTTTTTTTAAATGAACATTATTAATGATATTGTCATACCATTTATTTGCAAGAAAAACACGTATAAAAATATTGAAAAAACTTTAAAATGTATTTAAAAATTAATGACGTAACCTTTAATATTATAAATGAAAGTTATAAAAGGGAAATTTTTCCAAAGGTTTTACAATAATTATTCAACGATTACTATTTGAAATAATTCATACTGTAATCAAAGTAAATTTAAAAATGTCTTCTTACTCAACTAGTCAAAATAAACTCAAATGGATAATTAGAAATAAAAATTTACAAAACGAAAAATAATTCTAAAGCAGTAGCATTTGTTAGATATCCGGCGAAACACCCTGTATACTGCGCATAATTAATGTTTTTAAACTCTCTACGTGTTCCGTAGTACATAAAAAATGACATTTGCCCCCCGGGCGGTTTGGGTTAATCATTAACACGACGTTTAAACGACCGCGAGAGGAAAAACTACGCGGAGTAATAATAAATTATATAGAATATGTTTCTCCATTGTTATTGCTGTTCATTGTTCCGGCGACGTTATTGAAATATTTTTATGTACATGTATATAAACGAATTATCTGATCGAATAAATCGCCAAAAGGGTGTGTATCCCCGAAACGTATAAAAAAAAAAGAGCGTTTTCTATGAAATTGGATCCGGCAAAATGGGATTTTTCTCAGCGCAAAATGTGAATTAGAGAACTGAAAAATAAAAAATCCATAAACCGCAAAAAAGTGAAATATGAAAAAAAAATTAGTTATTTAAATTCGTTTGCTGATGTAAGACGGTTTTATCTAGGAAATTCCGTTTGAGACGTAAAAAACTAAATACTAAAAATCATCCGAGTGCGAGATTTATTATTGTTGACGTCGAATTGTTGATGAGCCATTGAAAAATTTCTTTTTTCAAAACCGTGATGGGTTTCGCGTTCGAATTTTTCTCATCTATTAACACAATTAATAAATATTAACCGTTTCCCCTGGCCACCGACACATTTATACATTAGTAAGTAAGAAATTTTGATGAAATAAATTCCGTTCCTTTCCGAAAACTTTGATAAATTGAAAAAAAAAAAACGTTTTGACTAAATACAAATACGTAATAACGGTTACAAGTACTTGTCGTTGGTTTTTAAATTCGATGAAAAATAACATTGACAATAATTATTGCATTGATAAAAGCCTCGCCGAGGGTAAAATCCCAAATAATGATTTCTAGCGATAACTTTTATACATATTTATCTTGTAAATTCTATAGGTAAATCATACTCGATTAGAAATAATGATAACGCGTGGTAATCGTAATGATATAGAACGACACGAGATATGTATTGAAAAAATAAAAAAAAACTCTAAATCACGCGTATGATTGTCAATCGTGACAATGTCGTATTCGTTCTATAAGAACGTGTTGAACGGGCGAACTGGCCTATCGATAAAAATAACGGACCCTCGGCCGACACGGACAAACGAGGGGGGCGCCGGCCGTGTCGGGATCTCGCGAAGCGACTGACATTACGTGTTACGTGTTTCGAGTCAATGGTCAACTGTTCAAAACAACTCTGTATTCTATTGTAAACTTAATAATAATAAAGATTGGCCATCTAACTTAATATTATAATATTCTCAACACCTCAAGGATCGGGCACCAGCAGCGTTAGGCCGGGCGCAAATTGAGACGTAGGCGACGTAGCGCAGCGCAGCACAAGTCAGCGTAGGACCGAACTGCGTGACCCGTGTGAGCGAATATTACTACACAGTATTTCAACGCAGTTTCGTGTAGTCATTCGATGAAAACATTTGAGATCGACATGATGGCTCACGAATTATTTAAGTTAAATTTAAGTTCGGAATCCGATTCTGACGAGGAATTGGATGAACTGGTTTTATATTCTTTAATTAAATTATTAATATTTTCCCATATATTATTTTTCAATTTTGCCTTCATGTAGTCAGGATGGCTAGTGTCAAATAAGACGCTGTATTGTCGAACTGCTTCAATTAGTTTTTCTTCCATAATATATAAGCTTAATAAAAAAATTTGAATTCAAAGTCGAAAAAGTTGAAAAACTGCGCTACACATTCGCAGGAAACTGTGTCATAAACACTGTGCGACGCAGACTGACGTAGGAGCAATACTGCGCTGCCCTACCCTGCAACTTAATTTACGCTCGTCTGTTCAAACCAGTAGATCACAAAAACTGTGCTGCGCTGTGCTATGCTACGCTGCGTCGCCTACGTCTCAATTTGCGCCCGGCCTTATAGGTTATAGGGGCAATAGTGTGGTATTTTTGTTGTTGTTGTTGAAAAAACCGTTGTGATTGTCGATCGCCTCGATGTGCGTTATTGATTGATATTGATCTCGTTGTCCGCAGGTGCTGGACGAGTACGACTTCATCGTGGTGGGCGCGGGCTCGGCGGGCGCGGTGCTGGCCAACCGGCTGTCGGAGATGCGCAACTGGACGGTGCTGCTGCTGGAGGCCGGCGGCGACGAGACGGAGATCTCGGACGTGCCGTCGTTCGTCGGCTACCTGCAGCTGACCGAGATGGACTGGCAGTACAAGACGGCGCCGCCGCCGCGCGACAACCCCTACTGTCTGGCGATGGTGCACGACCGGTGCAACTGGCCGCGCGGCAAGGTGCTGGGCGGCTCGAGCGTGCTGAACGCCATGGTGTACGTGCGCGGCAACCGGCGCGACTACGACGACTGGGCCGCGGCCGGCAACCCGGGCTGGAGCTACCGGGACGTGCTGCCGTACTTCCTCAAGTCCGAGGACAACCGGAACCCGTATCTGGCGCGCACCGCGTACCACGCGCGCGGCGGCTACCTGACCGTGTCCGAGGCGCCGTGGCGCTCGCCGCTGGCCGCCGCGTTCGTCGAGGCCGGCCGCGAGCTGGGCTACGAGAACCGCGACATCAACGGCCGCCACCAGACCGGGTTCATGCTCACGCAGACCACCACGCGCCGCGGCAGCCGGTGCAGCACGGCCAAGGCGTTCCTGCGGCCGGTGCGGCTGCGCGGCAACGTGCACGTGTCCATGCACAGCCAGGTGAGTCGACCCAAACACGGCAGTATACCTATAACACCTATACCTTTTGCGGGGCGCAACGCCGCCGACCTCTGTACCGTTACCGTCCGAAATTCCGTTTCCGCATTGTTTCGATAAGAAATCCTTCCCCTTTTCGCCGTGATCGTCGACGAAAACAATATTATGAACAAAAAATATATATACGAATACGGGTATAATATCGAGTAATCTTAAGATTACGAGAAAAAATAAATAAATATTTTTAAATACGATAGTATGCGGAGAAAATATAAATTAATAAATTATTCTAAATTTATAAAAAAAAAGCAAACTAATCCGAGTTTAAATTGAAAATATAATGTATACATTTTTATATCACTCGAAAACGGAAATAAAACACAACGTAATTAAAAAAAAAGTATTCATTCCAATAAAATTTTCAATTTTTAAATTGCATTTTTACGCATAACAAACACGACTAAATGTCGTTCGGATGTACCAGATATATCGCGAACATGGAAATCGAACGTTGTTTTTTCTACGTTTACGTACTCTGTTAAGTTTAAATTAACGTTATCGCGCTAAATGTTATCGCCGTTCTTATCTCGTATATTCTTAGGTTTTTCAAAGGCCGTTTCCGCAACACAAACGCGTTTCCACCCATCTATTGTTCTCCTTTGTGTACTCTTATAGCTACTCAATTCAATTCCACTCTGTCTGTCCACCTTCGTATTGGTCTGCCCATCGGTCTTTTTGCGACGGGCTTGCGTTTTAATACCGCTTTCATTAAACCATTTGATTTTCGCGTAATAATAATACGACTTTACTGACGCGACGCCGTTTGCAGGTTACCAAGGTGCTGTTCGACAACGTGGGCGGCGGCGACAAGGGGAAAAAGGACGGGGACGACGGCGGCGAGACGCTTCCGCGGGCCACGGGCGTGGTGTTCCTGCGGGACGGCCGGCGGCGAGCGGTGACGGCGCGCAAGGAGGTGCTGCTGGCGGCCGGCGCGATCGGGTCGCCGCAGCTGCTGATGGTGTCGGGCGTCGGGCCGGCCGAGCACCTGCGCGAGCTGGGCGTGCGGCCCGCGGTGCGCGACCTGCCGGTCGGCCACAACCTGCAGGACCACGTGGGCCTGGGCGGCCTGACGTTCGTCGTGGACGGGCCGGTGACGGTGAAACGGTCGCGGTTCGCCACGGCCCCGGTGGCCATGGAGTACGTGATGAACGAGCGCGGGCCGCTGACGTCCGGCGGCGTGGAGGGCGTGGCGTTCGTGAACACGCGGTACGCGGACCCGTCGGCCGACCATCCGGACGTGCAGTTCCACTTCGCGCCCAGCTCCGTCAACTCGGACGGGCCGCAGATCCGGCGCATCACCGGGCTCCGGGACGCCGTGTACAACACCGTGTACAAGCCGCTGGCCGCGGCGGACGCGGAGACGTGGACGCTGCTGCCGCTGCTGCTGCGGCCCAAGAGCACCGGCCGGCTGCGGCTGGCCAGCCGCGACCCGCTGGCGCACCCGGTCATCGAGCCCAACTACTTCGCGCACCCGCAGGACGTGCGCGTGCTGGTCGACGGCATACGCATCGCGTTCAACGTGTCCAACACGGCCGCGTTCCGGCGGCACAACTCGCGGCCGCTGCTCACGCCCATGCCCGGCTGCGCGCAGCACGAGCTGTTCGGCGACGCGTACTGGGAATGCGCGCTCCGGCACTTCACGTTCACCATCTACCATCCGACGGGCACGTGCAAGATGGGCCCGGCCGAGGACCCCGGGGCCGTGGTCGATCACCGGTTGCGCGTGCACGGCGTGCGCGGCCTGCGCGTCGTCGACGCGTCCATCATGCCGACCATCGTCAGCGGCAACCCGAACGCGCCGGTCATCATGATCGGCGAGAAGGCCTCGGACATGATCAAGGAGGACTGGGCGCTGCAGGACGAGCCGTGAACGATTTCCCCCCCCCCCCCGTTTTTCTCCGTGTCTCCGTGTCGTATACTTGGTGGGCGCGACTTGGATGGACTCGCTTAGTCCTCTACCTCTTTTCGGGACCACACCATTCGACGACCCCGAACGGACGCCCCGGGACGCATCCTTCTAAGACCTTACGACTGTAACTTATATTCATTACCGCGAAAATTCGTTTGTCCACAATCAAAACATATGGGGGGGGAGGGCACAAATAATCCGCAGTAATATTCCATAGGACTTGCATTTCGTAAACATAATTGATTTTAATTTAAAAACATAGGTATATATTGTAGTTTACGCGTGGCTAAAATAATCTAAACATATTCATTTATTGATTAATAAAGCAACAAAACTTATTTTAGACATTTTTCCAATATCCTAACCACCCGCCCATCCATCAAACTGCCTGCTCACGGTTCAAACTGTAATCGCATTACTGGTAGATCGCCTACTACGTATAACACGGCTTCTTTTTTTTACTCGCGGTTTTCCGACTGTTATTTGCTCAATACTATCGTTGCTGTCGCCCTCTCCCTTGAGGCGTGACTCCGGATCCGGCCGTTTTGTGTGACGGGCAAAGGACATCGACAAATTTGTTATTTGACTATTATTTAAACTTGTAAATACTATATTATAAACTGTTTTGATTAAACGTCGTGCTGATTCTCAAACACACAAACACGAGATGTGGTGAGATCAAATGTATAAATCCATTGTAAAATATAAATAGTTGTGAGTAATCGATTTCTTTTTAAACTCATTTATCGTGTGAACAATCGATATGGCATCACAATCCTAAATTTTGCGTTTTGTTTGATTTCACGGTTGACTGACGAGCGTGAATCGCTGCACGGGTTTGTTGTAAACTCGCGCGTAAAGCTCTCTCAGTCTTTCCCAAATTTATAATTACAACGTCGGTCCAACAATCCGACGTGCATTGTTCGTATCGTTAAAACTATAAGGTACTGATTATTATTATTATTATTGTTATTACTGTCGATTTGAGTGAATGTATTTAAATTTAATTACGGAGTAGCGACGAATGACAATGGAATGAAGAGTACGAGATTAATATTATGCTTTCGAGGAGAATATTAGCTATTACTTACGATTAGTCGTTTTTAAATATTAAATTATATGTACATATAATACTCGTATAAATATAATATTGTCGTTAAAAAAAAATTATCGTCGTTACCGCGATGTGTAATAAATTAATTAATAATTTTACAATCGATTTTCAACTGTACGTGTTTTAATATTTATATCAACATAATATTTATAAGTGATATTGTTATTTATATTATTTTTGAATACATAATTTATTGTAATGTGAACTAAGATTATTAGAACAGGTTTTTGTTTTTTACTGCTGTTTTGAAATGTAATTATTTGTTGTTGTTTTATATAATTATATGATATATGTATTTATATTTTATATAATATTTATACGAATCGTAATTTATTTTTATAGGAACGAGATGTAAGGAATATAACAAATATTGTATACGTTCCATTTGTGCAAACACGACGTGATAAAAATAAGATTAGTTTAAGCGACTGACAATTACTGCGTTTTCGTGAATATAATGTAAGTTAATCAAATAAATAAATTATTTATGTGATATCGGGGAGGGGATGGACTACGAGCTTATAATAGCTTATTCAAAAGTATTTTGAACATGTAAACTGGAAACGAAAATTCGCGTGATTTCTTATAATAAAAACTTTTTTTGCCCATCGAAATATCGCAGACATATATAAATCACAGACTAGTGTTTCAGTCGAATAATGAACACAGACGATGAAAAGAAGTATATGACGTTCATAGGTCATGTGAAGTAATCATATTCAAGTATATGGGCGTTTTCAGGTTATCATTCTCGCGCTCTCGGATTTCCGCATAAATTCAAAATTATATAATATTATATTTAAAACAGATAAATTTCCTATTGTCTCGCGCACATATTGTACACATTCTAGTATTATTATACTGGAAAAATTACGTTTTTCACATTGTCTGGAATTTTATGCGCAGTCGTGCGCTTAAAAACCATGTCATAGAAAAATTGAAGAGCTGCCGTAATAGAAAAAAGAAAAACGTCCTCGTGCCAAAGACGACGACGCGTATAACAAATACTAATAAAGAATATTATAACACTAGAACAGTAATTAATTATTACCGTGTGACGTTACGACGACTGCATCGTAATAACGTCACGTGTGCAAGTGCAATGCGCCAAGTGCAGTCAGTCGTCTGCTGCAGTTGCAGTTGTTATTATCACCGTCGATTATGTGACAAAACGACGTCGACAATAATAATATCATACCTAATTACAGCACTCGTGGAATTCCGCATACGTTCAGACGTTTCAGTGTGTGCGTGTCGGCCGCGGCGAAGTTCACGACGTGTTTTCTTTCTTGGAGTGGTTTTTAATTAGTAATATATGATAATAATTTAATAAGTATAGTCTTGTATTATGATTGGACGTCAACTGCACTTAAAACACGCCGCACATAGTATTAGATTCTGAATGAAACTAGAAATGCATCGATTGACTACGATGAGTGTTTTTTTCTTTTTTTATGTATCATCGTGGTTTTGACTAGATGACATGCTCATAGTCCAATCACAGATGGTTTCTGATAGAAACTTTTGTCTAATTGATGCACTCGGATGGTCGTGTTTTGGATTTCTCGACGGTTTTCTTAATAATTAATAGAAACCGACGTCGATCAAAGACGAATAAATGGCATGCGAGTTTTCGACAAAATCGAGTTAATTTTTTCCGTCTTGATCCAATAAGGAATAATCATGGACTTGAAAACTTCATCGAATACTTACTTACTGTTTCTATAGAAATAATAGAAAACTAACAGAATAACCCGTTGCTGCCGGGTTTAAACATAAACAGATCAATTGTAAATTGTAAAAATATAAAAAATAAAATAAATAAAAACAAATGATGTTTAGTGGTTCGGAGTCATTCGATTCGGGTCAGTCTTTCGTCGAGATGAATGCACACGAGTACTTTGAAATAAATTATTGGGAATAAAAAAGGAATTTCCTGTGTAAAACATTAAGCTATATATTTTTCAATAACCGTTGTAATTTAATAACAGTGTATGTGGTCAGTAATACAATTTAATTTTTTTCATATCCGCGGCACTTGTAAGTGTTTTCGACGTGTTCACGGTTTATGTATTCATCAAATGATTTCGATTCATCGATATAGGTTTTACGTCGGATCGTCTCCGAGGCACCAAAGTAATGCACTCGCCAAATAGGTCCTGAAAAAAAAACGTTTCACATACGACCGACACGTTTACCAAGCCCCTGTCCTGCTGCCCCGTATCTACGCTGCTGATAAATTATGTACATGTAGATATAAATAATTTAACGGGTGCGACTGGCACGCGCGCGATTTCGAGTTTTAACAGGCGCGCAGTCTTAACAGTTGTTTCTATCGACGACACCGAGCGGTTTTACTTTCTGCCGGAATGCAGGAATCGACTTTCTAAAGGAAAGAGAAAAAAAAATCGTATACAAAATATAATATTTATTATTATCACTGTAACCCATAACCGCCGACGCACACTCCTCGCACGAGTGATCGTTGCGACGACTACACGTCATTCGATGACAGACGTCCGCCGCAATTTTACTACAATTATTATTATTATTGTTGTTGTCGTTATAATAGTATTTACAAGCGGTGGTTGTTTGTTCGTACGATTATTATTGCCATATTATTGAGCGGTGACATCACCGTCGTCTGCGAAGACGAATAATGGTTGGTTTTCGTTATGTGAAACGATCGTTGTTTTACGCGCGTCCGTGCGCACTTTTGTTCGCGATTCGAAATACGATATCGCATAATATAATATACGACATTTCGTTTCAGAGTAATTTTGAAAAACGATTAGAACGGACCCCTTCATTTCAGATGTTTAATCTTTACGAAATAACAATTTAATAAAATAAATAAATTGTTTCACTTGTAGTAAGCACGTCGAGAAACGTTGTCAACTTCACATTAGGAACGCGAAACAGATCGGGAAAATTTGATTTAGAAAAAAAATCGCCAACTTCCTCGGAGTCTTGGGGCACTCAAGTCCGAACTTGTATTTAATTTTTAAAACCCAAGTAATTGTATTCGTTAAAAAAAAAAAATAATAAGCCATCCATAATTAAAACACACTATTCGATCGTCGTCTATGTCGATAATAATTCTTCGCGAGACATCCTGCGCTCAGTATTTCGTAACGTATTTCGAGACGAAAATGAAAAATCCTAATCATAATGTCGGCAGTACCCGCACAAAATCAGTCGAAAGGCTCCTTCCACTTTCTAATTTGTCGTTCGGCACAATTACAATAACAATTATTGGTTATCGCGATCGGCCAAAGGTCGGCTTCCCTCTGTTCGCCCATGCGCGACGATACAACGATCAGTCTCTCGCCGTCGTTCATAACGTACGGATCGCTCCCGGAACCGGTGACTTTTTTAAGTTCATGTTCATGCTCCGTGTCCCGTTTCGAGTCACAATAAGACGGTTTCAAATGTACATACTTCCGGCAACGATCAGTGTCTCGCCGTCATCCATAACGTACGGATCGCTCCCGGAACCGGTGACTTTTTTTAAGTTCATGTTCGTGCTCCGTGTCCCGTTTCGAGTCACAATAAGACGGTTTCAAATGTACATACTTCCGGTATTCCGGTCCTGTTGCGGCGAAGAGACTTCGTCCAAACGTCGTCGTCGTCGTCGTCGTCGTTGTCGTGCAGATTTCACCCCGTTTAAAGGTAAGCGAGAACTCGATTCATTAGCGTCGTCTTTTTTGTACGCGTTACGTATTGAACGTTTCGATTGCGACCGCGGTCGGCGCTCCGGTAATATTTCCCTCTCTCTTTACACACAACCAGATATTTTTTTGACATTTACTCCCTAATTTTGTATTATTTGTTTTCTGTCGCGACGCGATCTCATTAAAACATAATTTACAATAGAAATCTTAACACATTTTCCAAATGCTGGTAGGCGACGGTACTGTATACGTATTTCGATTGTACGGGACGTTTAAAACGGTTTTCCTCTTATCCGGAAAAACTGAACATCATATAAATACGGATTCAAAAACATTTTAATATATTAAAAAAGAAAAAAACAAGCCCAAATAAATTCGTCTCGAGAATAATCTTCGCGGAGTTTGTTGCGTTACGCGCGTAGGCCTCGGAGAACATTCAAATCCTGAAATTAGTTTTGTTGAAAATTAAATTTATCACTACCGCGTCAGAAACATTTCGTCGCGCGTTTATCAATTGATCTTAAGATTTTTTTTTCGTATTATTCGATCTCTTCGGAACCCACGTGTGCACTGAAATAAACAGTCGAAAATCGCCGTGAAATAATTATTATTTTTACCCAAAAATAGCTAAAAAAAACACGCGTTTGATATGTATCCGAGTAAACGTCAAAGCCGTGCGCGTCTAACCCAACACGGTATAAAATTATCGGCAGATTAAAAACAAACGTAAATGAAGATAAAAAAAAAAAAAAACATCGTTATAATAAAAATACGAGTTTCGAGAAGAAAAGCACTTATTCGATTAGGATGTATAAATTATTTGAAACGTTTCGTTTATGGTTTTTTTATTATTATTATTTACTTTAATTGAATTTATAATTTAACACGATGCAAACGAATTGGTAGTAAAAACACTGAAAGCCAATAGCAATTATTATACGTACATACGTATAATAATATATTCACAGTGTTTACAAAAGCGCACTTTATTACGTAACTGTTAGAAATCACGTGGTACTCGAAGCCGACCAGTACGCCGCTAAATAAAATAACATTTAAATCGAAACGTGTTTTTCTCCGAATACGGGGAGCGAATGAATTAATCTGCGTATTAGGTACTGAATTAATGTAACGAAAAAGAAAAAAAAAAAAACGTTTTAGTTTTCGAACAAATTACTCAAAAGAAGAAATTTCTATTTATGCAAGACTTGCACGAAAACCACGGAGCGTGCTCTTGTCCTTAACCGCGTGGTAAATGAGTACGAAATTCTCACGTTTATTATGGTTTTTCTCTTGTTTGTTATCGTTCATGAGAAAAACACGCGCTTAAAAACTAATACGAATGGTATTGTTTCGCTTGAAATGATTTTTTTTTTATTCAAAACATATAATAACATTAATTACGGGCACACGATGTAATATGTAAACTTTAAAATTACAAAAATTGCATACTGTAAAAATTAAATACGTTACACTTACTCGCTGTTCTGAGAATAAAAATAATACTTGAAAAATATGTAGTAACAAGATCGCGATGGTATGAAAATGGCGCGATTTTTTTTTTGTTTACAGCCGAACAACGCCCAAATCATGCATATATTATTAGTATTTATTTCGCGATAATTACAATAAAAATATTACCGAAAATGGCTAGCAACGTTATTATTTCTACGATTATTAATAATCGTGCCGTCGACGCGTGCATCTGTTTATATTAGTTACTCGTTCTCTTGTACTATTTCGTTCTTTGTATTATTTACAATTTATTTCTCTTTCTTTTGTATTATTTACAATTTATTAGTTAATCGTTCTTTTGCATCATTTACAATGAGCAAACGTAAACGCACTGAAGTAAATCGTTCGTTTCCTGCAGACCGGCGCAGAGGGACGAAGTGATGAATTACGAAGTAAGTCTAAACTCAATATATCCGATCATGATGGGTTTAAACCTGCACGATGTTCTTGGTTTCATCGCACACGATATAACACTGCGTAAGCCAGCGGACTGGACCTCAATAATACCATCGAGAGTTATAGCAGTTTCTCGTTTAACCATCGTACAAACTAATCGTCCGTCGCCGTAAAACTATTGATTATTTTATTTTCATTACATATGCCGTATTTTCAAATGTTTACAGAGAACGAAACACGGGCTCGCGAGCAAAGCGAAAATTTCATTACTATTATTATTTTATATTTTAAAGAATATAACACTAAGATGCATCTTTTTAAGTCGTATTTTATAGCGCGCGTTCAAGTAGTTCCGAGGACTAAATAAACGAACAATGCAAAATATATGACAACATATTTATAATGATTGAAAGCTCAGGCTCAATAACTTTGTGAATTGCCCGAGACAAACAAATAAACCAACGATTTTGACGAATACAAATTAAATATTTTTTATATTTTTTTCAGTACGAATTGGTGGAAAATATGCGTTCTTGCACAATTACATCGCCGGTAAAACGAGACTCTAGGAATATTCCGCGTGATTGGGTAAAATAATTTCATAACATTTAATTCACATAAATATTGAAATTGTCCGCGTGAACGATGCTAATAATTTTTTATCATTGAATGTCGAATGTCCTTTGCCCTTGGCGCGTTGGAATGGATTTTGTTTTACGGGACGAAAAATGCAGTCGATACTCCAAAATTCAAAATTGTTCTCGTACGTATTATATTTTTTTTAAACGGTCCATACAAATATCTTGCACTCACTATTATTGTAGTACTCGAGCACTTTTGTAACATCCGATTTTTTCAAATTACAATATGATTTTCATTAACACTAATTATTATCATTTTAGGATAAACGAATTTCAGAAGAGAAAAATGAGAGAAGCTAAAGAAGATATAATCGTAACTCTGTCAGCGAAAGGTATCTATTTTATTTTTACACATAATATTTTATACTATCTCATATCGACAAAAAACACGGTAAAAATTCATCACGTGAAATTATTTCGTCACTAGTAGTTTATTATAGACGATTTTAAAATCCATTACCAGTGCTATTGGCGATATTAATATAGTCTTAATTATTATTATTGTTGCACGGATCATTTTGGCGACTACTCAAATTATATGCATAAAGATTCGTTCATTTTTTATGACGAGAAAGCCTCAAGAATGGAAGAACCATCAAGTAGAAAAAGATCAAGAAACTAAATATTATATTATTAAACTGTTAATTGTTATTATTGATTATATTTGAAAAATATATTTCGTGTCGCTTTGACTACATTATAACACGTCGAGTGACTTTAATACGATTTTGGAATCAATCCAAATATTATAATGCACGATTCGTTTGCCAATGTTATTCTGACCGGAAATAAATCACAAACGATTGCGAATATTTTGTAAAACGTTTTTTATAATTTTCAAAATATTACACGTGATTTTGAATTTTAATACATCCAATAATTGAACTCAAAGAATATTGGAAAAATCAGAAATAATAATAATCTGATAGTTTTTAGGAACGAAGGCGCGCGTACCAAATAAACCACTCGTAGAAATCACGTTGTTACTGATAAACATAAAAATCGTTCGCCGTGTGTGATACGCAACATAAACTACACGTGTATTTATATTTGAGAAGGATATTGCGCCTGTTTTTATTTATTCGCATGGCAATAAATCTGATATGAGTAAAAAAAAAAATTGGGCTACTAAAACGACTATACCAAACGTGTAATATCGTTTTAAAATTTTAATTCATTCGTCCTTGCGAATAATGTATTTTCCAAAAAAGCTTTTAAAATCATAATATCGTACACGGCAAATAGATTATAATAGTTGTAAACCATGCTCCGGTACACGTGATGTAATTTTCAAAAAAAAAAAAAACGTCCTCGCATATTTCGAACCTTTAATAATTTTTAGTATTCAAAACTCTAGTAGGGTTTTAATTATTTTTTAAATCGCCATACCATATAATTAGTCCTCCGCGTGCCTTGAAATTATAAACGACGATTTTTTTTCATTCTAATATGTGAAACGAACAAGACAACTAATAACGTTCAATATGTGTATTTTTATTTATCCGAACTCGTCTTCCGTACATTAATATTAAAATAATTACAACCTATAGAAAACTTATCAACAATAGACCTATGAATAAACGAAATAATGTACATCATCATCAGCATATTCGTCGGTCGGTTAAACTATCATTAAAAAAAATAGAAACGTAGGTACCTATTTAAAAAAAAAAAAATCCAAAAACAATTCAACCGCCACACAATACGCGAATTGATAGGCAGAGGTTCGGAGCCATTTACAAAATTATTATTTCGAAAGCAATTTGATTATAGTACTTCGAAAACTTTATTCTTATCGGATTGTTAACTCGAGTTAATCGAATTAAAATCAAACATTGGACATCGTGAACCCATTGTACTCGTTCGATATAGATATTAACTCTAAAGATTTTTCGGAGCACTCTAGCTGGGGGCACTGTCGTTATATTATTAGTTTTTCTTTAGTTCAGTAAAACGCGTTCTCAAATTAAAATATTTTTCCATATTTTCTACTCGTATTTTTATATATTATTATACACCGTGAAAATAATAGTGTTAATACGCGTTTGATCGTATTAACAAATTATTGTCCTTACGCTATATGCTTTAATTGTCCTTGGTCTATTTAAAAAAATATAATATCAAAAGACAATGTCCAATAACGTTTAATATTTATTACAGGGGGGAAAAAAAAAATACCTTAAATAATTATTAACTTTCTTTGTTCGAAAAAGAAAAAAAAAAAAGGGAAAAAAGACCTTGAATCGCTCAATTACTGGACGAGAAAAAAATGCACTGCGTGTACAAACCGTGCACCTATGACGTTATATTATTATATCGTTAATTTTCCATAAACCGATCGAAAATGAAATTAAGCATGAAATCGCATCATCGACAGCAGTAACAAACGCGTGTTGAAGCGTACCCAAACGTTTTCTCAGTCGAAATAATAACATTACTATCGCACGAAACGTGTTATACGTAGGTAAGTACATATTATTATGTTTTATATATGTTTTATATGTTTTATTCTGATAACAGAAAAAAAAAACAAATCGAATAAAATAAAACTGTCGTATTATCTAATTTAATATCCAAACAATTATTCTATAGACAAGGCATTGTGAAACTGTTGTTGAGAGATTTCACTATTCCCTAGGGCCTAGACGGTGGAATTTGTCTTAAACCGTACACCAAATTGGTGTCACCAATGATCATGATATGTCAAACTCACGACGACGTATAGCGAAAACAAAAGTCGATGAGTGGGATAGATGACTTTTTTTATTGGTGTTACCATCGTGTTTGCTTTTGATTATATTTTAATATTCATTTCGATTTTGACTAGAGGAAATGATTCGATAAAGTCAGTATTAACACGAGAATCACTGTGGATGCTTTTCCGGATCACTTTTTTTTTTTTTTTAGTATACTTATAATTTAAATACACTGTTCAATATCGTTACGTCTTTAAATTATATTTCAAGCGATCCGAAGTGTATGTCGTTGAAAATCAGCTTAATTCCAATCTCGCGTCAAAATCACCGTTGACTACCGTTGCAGGAAGTCGTAACGCGATCGAACTAGACGTGCCCGGTAAGCACACGAGCGCGTTCGATTTGACGTTAATTTACGATTTTCTCGCGTTTTGTTTTCGTCCGTGCGGCTTTCTGCCGGAGACTACTTTTATATTATGATATCGTCCGTAAATGGAGTGCGCATTAAACCCGTAGAAAACGTGACGTGCATACCGCTCGACGAAAACGTCGTTTGGCCGACGACGTAGACACGAAAAATAGTAAGAAAAACTACGACGTACAAGTAACATAATATCGCAAATCGCATTATGATGTTTATCGACCGCGTAAGCGATTTCAACCGGATTTGGCTCCGGCACTTTTGTGTTATGCGATTCACACGAGAGAGATATTGCAGTCAACCGCGGACGTCCCGAACGAATCTCTTATTACTATGCATATTGGTACAGTTTTACCAATTACTTTTTGTTTTTAAAACCCTCGAACCGAATCTTTCGGTTTTCAGCATTAAACGAATTTGAATCATTTGTTCTATCAAAATACGTTTATATTTCAAAACAACATTCGTAATTCGTATAATATGGCATAGGCAATTAGATTGTGGAAAAATGAAATGATGACTTCAAAAACAGCTAGAAATGTCCTGAACGTTCTAAAAAGACTAATATAACAAATCCAAAGTAAACTACGTAGATGAATTAATAAAAATAACGAAAATTGAATTTCGATGTGATTTCTAATGTGTTTTTGAGATGAGATCAGATGAGATTACTAGCGGCGAGAAGAGGACGTTTTCGATGAAAATATGAAGTCATTTTTTTCTTTCACTGCATATTTTCGCTATTATCATAGAATCGTCATCATACTCGTCGAGGTAGGCGTTTATTCGTGATGATGTCATTTTCACTTCACATTCCTCGTTGTGTGGATAATAATTATAATTAAAATATTGTACGTATGGTAATGCGATTGTACGTCTAATTATTGTTTGTCCGACGTTGTTCGATTACTCGTATCACGTTCCCATGAGTCTGTTCTTTTCGCGACAAAAACGCTCTCGTCTTTCGGATTCCAACGATGACACAACGTCTAATTTTCACTTCGTCGTTGTTCCTCGTTACGAATGAAAATAAAGAACAATAGTTTTGTTTTTTTTTTTTTTTTTATTACACGTTTACAGCGCGTGTACGTATATAAACCTACCGTCAAAGCCATTATTCCATCCAACATGATATCCGTCGTGTATTCATTTTTTTACATGTGAATTACATACTTTGGCACGAAATTACAAACGTGGCGCTGGAAACGACGATAGGTACCGTGTTTACGAATCGTGAACAAAATACACGATATTAGATAAACTCGTGATTTCTAATGATATTATGTCATTATTTCGCGGAATCGCTGTAAAAACGTTCGAGTCTAAAAAACGTGTCTACTTTGTTTTGTTACCTATTGCTCCGAGATCGATTATCATCTATTATATATATAAAATAATAGGAGCCCTTTTTTTTTTATGTACGCGCATCACTCGAAAAGTACTCGGTGGATTTTAGTACGGTTTTCACTAATGGATTGGACAAGTCTTGGAGAAGGTTTAAAGCTATAGAACGTCTCAAAAAGGGGTAAAATTAGAAGAAAAAATCGCATAGTAGGATCTAGCCACTGGAGCTTTAAGTATCAAATAATACCTTCAAAAAAACCGAAATTTTTTGAAATTTTTATAAAGCCATAGAACACTCTCGAAAAATCAAAAAATTCGTATTCGAAACCATAGAAAACACTCAACATTTCGAAAAATTCAGTTTTTAACGAAAAAAACACTTTCGAAAATCTATTATTCAATTTTTATTAAAATTACCCCCACTACTAAGGGGATTAAAAAGGGTTAACAATTGAGAACGTTATTCTTGGATTGGATTTTTCATTATCTATATCTATTTATCGATAAGTATTCAGTGGATTTTAGTAAAGTTTTCACTAATGGATTGAAATGTCTCGGGGAATGTTTTAATGTATTCGTATTGTACGCGCCAAGGAATAATAATTGTTTTAATATTTTTAGAAAAAAAAAAGAAAACATGTTTAAAATAGTGAATAGAATGACGTCTCGTACTTTTCCGAACGGTTTCAGCGTGACGAAAAATGCGATGTGAATAATAATAATAATCGATCAGGGGAAAAACACTACTTAAACGATTCGTTTAGAACAGTTTCTTTTTGCGACATGACCGAAATCAACTCTGCGCCCGAGTGCGACGAGAGAGACTCGTTCGGTTTTCAGACGTTTTCCCACACCGCGCGCACACACGACGGGCGGTTCTGGTACCGCCACGGTATTCCACTCGTGAACCCGAGCATTGTAGTGCGTATTTGTTTGTTTCTATTTTCGTTCCGAGTGTTCGGTAAATCACGTTTGTTTATGAAATCGTGATCCACGTCATTCCGCTCGAGCAATTGAATAGCGCGCGATTGAATTGATTCGTTTGCATCTCATTGTAATAATATTATATTAAACGTATAACGGCGCGATATGACGTTATAATAATTGTGTTTACTATAGATCGTGGCGGAGTTTTTCACTTTTGTTTTGTCCACCGTCGTTCAACACACTTTTCGTGTTGATTTACAATTATTATATGATTACGATGTGTTCCTGTACTCGTTTTCATAATGATATTTATGCACGAGCGTACGTACGCGTGACCGAGTTTGCGGACGTGCGCTAAAATTGTATTTAACTATAATAATCGGCGCTCGAATCGAAAGGATAAAAGTTTATCTGTGTTAATTTCAAGAAAAATAAAATAAAATAAATCGCTTACGGTGAACCATGAAACAAATTTAAATAAAACGTGAGGTTCCCGTCCTCTAATGAATATCACATAAATTCATCGCGATGTGGTTTAAGTGTCCGATTAATTCGCATTATTTTTGTTCTTTCATCGAACGTTGGAAATTAAAAACCGTTCCAGTGCCGCGCGCCGTCGTCGTGTACAAACAAAAATGTGCGAAATAAACAACTAAAAAAAATCGTATCTACCGGTGCCGCAGCGCGAGCGCAACAACACCGAAACGCGTCGTAATAATGTTTCGCCCGTAAATCGGAAATAATTACTACTATTAGTATTGTTATTGGTTTCATTTAACCAACGCGCGGATATCGTAATGTTATTATGCGTTCTATACTTCTATGCGCGCCGAACCGTGGCCAGTATTAGCTGGGGCTTTGACGTCTCGTACACCGCAGTAACGTTATCCGAGTGTAACGCGAAAACGTGTACACAATTTTATTTACGATATTTCTATGCGTCTCTACGGCGCGTTATTTTATATGATAATATAAGGTTTTCTTCTGACCGCGATTTTCGATAGCTATACTCGTTATACCGACGACGGCGCGAATAGTTTCGAATCGCGGATTGATATTTTAATTCGTTATGTCTAGCGAATCTCATTTGATTCAGACTGACGAATCAGTTCCATCGACGAACGAATCGTTTGCAAGATTCGTTTTTACCGTCCCTAGTAAGTTAGGAGTCGGCGCTCGGTTCCCCCTCGTTATTTCTCGTCTAAACCTTTGCCGCGCGCGATGAGTTTGCACAAGTCTGTCTTTCCGTTATCTTTTTTTATTGTCTTTTCTTTTTTTTTTTTACACAAGAATAATGTTCTATTATATTATTCTTCTCTCCCGTGAGATCGGTATACATACGATATACATGGAAACATATTATTATGTATAGTATAATACATATATAACATTATAGTCTCGTCGGCGAGTCGCGGCAGGGGAAATTTGACGGACCGATGGGCGAGAAAAACGCGTCGTATCTGCGACGCACAACACATATATCACGGTTTTTCGTCGTCATATTATATACGAGCATGTACACGCGCACCTCGTCAGGAGGTACCCTGTCCATTAAAAAAAAACGTTACGACCGACGACGACGTGTACAATATAAAACGTAATAATACGCGCGGCGTACAATAATATATCATAATAATCATAATAATAATATAATAGACGGGGCGTACAATAAAATAATAATTATTGTCATAAACTCGCAAGAGTTATATATATATATACGAACGGTGTTTATGTGTATGTGTGTGTGTGTACGAGTGACAGTAACCTCTCGCGTGTACGACGCGTTTTCGTCACGTTTTGATGTGTTACGCACAACGGACACACCGCGAACGGCATATACCTAAATGTATAATACAAACGGTATTGGATAACCGAATCTGGAATTTTAATTCGAACGATATCGAATCGTACCCATACAATTTATATGTATATATAAATGTATTATTATATACACTGTGCGTGCGACGTTTATCCGGCACCGCCGCCGAGCGTGGCCCAATAGTGCGAGTTATAATCCGAAAAAAATACATATACGTATGTAGGTTAGTGTATAATATTATGCGCGCGGCTCGACGGATAAAAACAGTGCACATTGTTTAAATGTCGTAATAGTAACAACGATATGTATCTATGTGTGTCGCGTAGACCGTGGTGGAAGCGAATTCGAATCGTGTTGTATTATTGTGCCCGACAAAGTTCGACAAACACGTGAGCATTTCAGTACGAAATGATGTAATATTACGTTCATAGAATTTACTTGGATTTCAACGACGACGTAAATATTTAACGTAATAACAATGAGCAAAAGTTTTTTTTTTTTTCGAACGTTTGAGGCCATCAAAGCGTTTGATCGATCGCGATGTGATTTTGCACGTTCAAACTCAGACAACTCAACAAAACACGAACGCAGGTCGAGTTTTTCACCGCGGACGGAACTAGAGGGATTCGTTTTTGAAAATCGAAACGAAAAAATAAAATAACCTAATCGTTTGGAAACCGCCGAAAAGCGTTGTTTTGTTTCGATTATTTTATTCTCTCCGCGCGGGCGGGCGGGGACCCGACGACGACGTAACGTTATTATTAATAATTTATTAATCTCGCGAATCTACCAGCGATAACAGCGAAACATTCGAGTGGGTTATAATATTGCGTAGGCGATCGCGAACGAGATTAAATCGTTCAAACGGTCATCGTAATGAATTCAAAAAAAAAAATAAAAAATACCTCGCGGTCGTAATTTTACAGTCGCTCGCGAGACCGCGACGTGCGAGCGATTTCCGTCGACATAACACAATAAAAACACGTGGTTTTTCAGCGTATCTCCCGTAGTATCTAGAAAACGTAAAAAAACGCGTATTCCGCGAACCAAAGCCGCGGCGCGGAAAAGATGTGCGGCGAATGAACTACACGTGTTGTGCTGGTACGGCGGCAACGATTACCGAGCGAGAGTGTGCTCGTCTACTTAATCTGATTCGGTGTTGCCGTCGAATTAGCATTTTTTTTTATTTTATTTTTTTTTATGGAAATCTTTAAGATATTCAAACGGTACCGCGATCTCGTCCGTGTTCGTCGCGCGCGTGCCGAAATTCGTAATTTATTTTAATCTCATTATACGTTACCGAAAATCTTTTCTCTTTGTTTTTACTTTACGACGCGTACGTTCATATCGCCTATTCTCGGTTCGCCGAGACCACCAAATTGGCCGACAACTTTTTTCATCGTAAACGTATGTGCAAAATTAACTTAATTTTGAAATAAAAAAAAAGAAAAAACCGCTAAAATCAGTCGTGTACATCGTTATTATATAATAAAGTTGTTTACCTCGTACTTTTTTTTATTTAAATAAATGAGATATTTTATATTATTGCCACACACGTTTTTATCGTCCCGATGAATTTAAACCCGCAGCTCGTTGGTACATTGTTACAACAATATACCGTCTACTTGCATGATATTATGACATGACACTCATTAAAAATGTTATCAATTGATTTACCGTTTTTAATCAAATAATATATACATAATAAAAATCGAAAATAATCTCAATAGTCAAGAATACATCATATATTGTCAGTGAATAGGGAATGTTTGAAAAATCTTCTTTTTTTTGTGTCGTCGGAATACTGCGGGGTTAAGATGGCAAAACCTAGTGTCGGCGAATCGGGCATAAACCGTTCGAATCGTTTTCGTTTCCGACCGCGGTTAGTAGTTACCATAATTTGATCTACTGATCAAATGCCCGCGATGAATGTTATAATTACCGCCAATTTTTCCGTCGTTACACATTGCACTCGACTGTAATACGGACATAATAATTCACGAGCGAAATAGCGGCCGACACTCCGAATTAACTATTGTGCAATCGTATTATTACGGTTATGTAGTGGGTACCCTCGCAATTAACGAACGCGTATTATACCGAACGGCACTGGGAACGGCAGCACCTATGTAATACACTGGACGTTATATAAAATTAATAAAGAAAAAGAAACATCCGACTTGCATTCGTGAAAATTACGTACCTTTTTTGTGCCGTCTTGTGTCTGTTTTCTATTTCTAAAATTAATAATAACTAAAGCTTATTAGTTAATTGCTGGTTTCTATTCGACTGTCGACTTGACCGAGTTGAATCAAATTTCACTTGGCTCTATTGACTCTAGATTTTTTCCCTCCGGTAACCTCGACTTTACAGAGTTGAAAGAAAAAAACAACGACGCCAGTATACTGCGCCCATCCTATCTTTATGAAAACGTTTTACGCGAATAACATTTCAACGTTTTATCGCGGTAATAATAATAATAAAATAATAATATTCGCCGCCGTACAATACTCCGGGTGGCGAGCGACGCCGGAGACGATAAGGATCGTGAAAGTACCGTATGATATTATTGCAATAATGCGCGCGTATGACGATCAAATGCGATATGATTTTTGAAAGTCAACGACATATTATTATTTTGTCGAGTACCGGCCCTATTTTGACTAATCGATTATTGTTCGAAATGCTAATCGCGATGCTTTCATTTACGTCGAAATAGAAACCCACGACAAAAACTACTCGGAAATCACAACGAAACATCGAATCCGATAACAGCCATGTGAAATTATACTCATACGCCGATGCGAGTGTTCGGGGTCGAAACCCATCGACTTGTGTATGGAGTTTTCAGTCGACTTTTACGGGTAAGATACTTCAAACGGGGGGGTTTCGTGCGAATTGTGCTACGATAAATATTACAGATGACTGTCAATAGTTTTAAAAAGAAATTACGCTTATTCTTAATTTTTGTTAACGACGCAAGACGTCGAAAATATGAATCAAACATTTTGTCGGGATTAGACAAAGATGTTTAATAGTATAGGTACGCAGACCAAGATCATTTTTCTAACCCAACCCGACTCTAAAAAAAGTAAAAACAGACCAGAACAGAATGACGTTCCAACATGACGTGAAAACGTAAAACCGTCTCTGGCTCGAAGACAATTTTTTAAGGGCCCACCCTCTGCCCCCGATCGCCGCTAACGAGTCGTCGTAATTTATCGTAATACCGCTATCGATTCGTCATCGCGCCGTCGTACATATACTACTGCGCAGTCCACAATCGTACTTCTCGTCGTCAGTATTCCAGAGACATATTATTTATTATAACACCATTGTACACACGACGATATTATGTGTCACACTGTCGTCACTATAATATTTACTAGTGTGTTTGTGTATATATATAGGATACATAATAGGTGTACGCGTACCATTACATAAACCATATTAGAACGCACGCGGTTACATAAATATTCGTTGCGACGAGTATAACATACCTACTTTTAATTCCTTTACAGATTTCAGAGTTAGTAGAACGTGCAACGAGTGCGACGGTCTACGTTTTTTAAAGCCGCGTGTTTACGCGCTCGCGCGCGCGCGCGCGCTCGTAATAGTAATGATAATCATTTTATAACACGCGTTCGCCGTATCGTATTATAAAACTACATACGTCGGCTATAATTTATTCATATAAAAAATTATGACGTGATACTACAATGTAGTGTCCATACGTCTTCGTCGACGAAGGTGAGGAGGAGTCGTGTGATTTCTCAGAACGCGTACGAAAACGGTCAGGTACTCTCGAGTTAAGTTTAACGTCCAAATCGATGACGAACGCTGTTACGCAACGTCGGGGCTTAGCGAGTTAATGTAAATATTATTTTTTTTTCCGACCAGGTCGACTCCAGTAGGCGGTAAGCATTTATCATTCGTTTCTCGTTTTGCTCGAAAATATAACGATAATATTATTATCCCGTCGCGTCTTCGGGCGCTCATTCTTCTACTTGATACGAAAACGTTAAGTGGTCTCTTAACCGGTGGTCTCTCGGACATGTTCGGACCCATTCGACGTGACCATCAATGAAAATTTATTTCGTACAAAAACGTTTGACAAAAATACTGTAAACGTGTTGATGCAATTTTCTATAAGTAATTGTTTTCAATCGTAGTGAATATCATAAGAGTAAGTGTACATGTGAAGAGTCATGGGTTTTATAATTTTTATTCGTCTTCAATTTTGAGTACCTACTAGTAAAAGTAAAAAATGAACCATTAGCGCGAACTTTTTTCGTAAAAATTACGGCCCGTAGGTTATTTGAGTTCGAGGCCACTGTTTTAAATTACATTTTATCGATCGATATACTTTTTCTTTTTTATTACCGTTTAAAAAATCGAAGAAAGTTTAAAGTCAATAGGTAAGTGAAATGTTCTCCCACTCGGCCAAATGGACGTCTAAATATAGAAACCAACTATTAACTTGTTAACTTCAATACAGTTATATATATATATACATTATGTAATACATATATATACATTGTAGATAGGTATTTATTTAATTACACTTATTATTTAATTATTATAAATCAACAAGACTTGGATGTAATTAATAGTAATTATATTTATTTGTCGAGTCAGTGTCAATAAAACTATACTATCAATATTATGTTAATGACATATTATTTAAAAGAAGAAGCCAAGATGAAAATTTAAAATCGACTTGAACTTTTGACTCGCTTATGTTCGTTTTTGTTCGACAAAAGAATATTGCTGTTTTTCAACAGTCGGTCGAAAACACAAAACAATACGGTTGTTTTGTATCCGCACCCGTTGTGAAATAAATTTTTAGACAGCCGTTGAAACTTGATCAATCACACAATCGAATATCGTCCGGATCGCAGATTTCGATGTTTTCAACGAATCACGCGATAATATATATTCATTTTCAGTGGCGTGGCGAGTGATATCTTAACTTCGGGCAAATACATATTCACCCCCCACCCTTAATCAGTATAAGCAACTCATTTTGGGGCCAGCCACCCGGGTCTTTTGTTTTCATTGCTCGTTTCGGACCTATTTTCGCGACGCCCCTGTTAACTTTTAAAGTCTTTCGCCGATATAATGTATTATTGTGTTTTCGAATTATTCGTTTTCGATACACATAATATATATGACCGTATGTAATATATATACACACCATGTTATTTACATATTACCGCGATAATTGCGCGGAGAAAATAAGAAATTAAAACGGTAAAATCTCCGACTACCTATTTATATCTACCTACATATTGGATAATTGCTCGCATATAAGAACCTTCATTACGTCGTCGCAACCAGTTTGGTAATAATAACAGTAATAACGATTCCGAAGGTAAATCTATTAATGGTAATTTAAATAACAAACGGCGGCGTCGTTACACGGTTACGTCCTGTCGAAAAATTTTGGATATCAAAATCAAAAATTAATAACTTACTAGTATAAATTTATATGTGTGTGTGTGTGTATGTTTAATTTGTATATATATATATATATTATATATGTATGTATATGTTTAACTCGTATTGATTATTATTCACAGCGGTCTGTTCTATAATTATTGGTTTTTTGATTTCGAGCCGGACAACGTGATGCGATTCTACCGTCGCGCGTCGGACGACGTATAGTTTTTTTGGTTTAAAAAGCGCTGCTAAATATATAGTATAGGTGTACCTATATAAGTATATTTATTATTATGCGAAACGCTCGTTCGGATCAATTAGAAATCGGTCGTAAACGGTGCGCCAATCTCCATAGTCTCCGGTCCAGTGGCGTGATGGTCGTGATTTCCAGAGGCGATCGTCCGATTTTTATAAGTTGTAAGGGGGGGGGCAGTGATCAAAACCAATAATATGACAGTGCGAAAGATACTCGCGAAAAAGACCCGCCCGATAAAACGTACACTGACGAAGCGATAAAACAAACTAGTAAATTCATCAACTGTGTTGGAAAAAACTTTCGTGTCTGAATTAGAAAAAGAATCAATTCTCTTGTGTGTCGGGGAAAAATAAGTCACAATTATCAAGTTTTCAGGGTGAGAGAAAATGAACGCAAACAACTGATAAAAAAGATTCGAGTGGATTCAACAAACTATAACGTCCGAAATAGGTAAATGACGGGCTCAAGTCATATCGAGTCTCCTGAATCCGTATTGAGGGACGACACTTGGCTCTCGTCCCTCGAATGCTTTCCGAGTCCTCTGAAAAAAAAAAAAAAAAACGAACGAGATCGTGGACCGTGTGTGTTCTTTAAAACACCACATCGTGGGGTATAATCGAGACCCCGAAAACCTCGGTTCGATCTCCGGTCACGTGTGTGGTTTTTATAATCGAGTTTGTTTTGTTTTTGTTTCTCTCTCTCTCCCTATGATGATATCACACGCGGTTATACAATACGCGTAACGCTTCGGAGAAATTGATATGTAACACAAGGTAAACCACAAATAATAGTCTTCCGCCAACTATGCGCGCAATAATATTCTACGGAACCGCCGCCGCGCCGACGCCGAGTGGCACACATTCGCGCGCCGACCGGTTGAAAAGAAGAGAAAAAAAAATCGAAATGTAAGCCGTCGTAACCCGGGGAACCAGTAGAGTTACGAGTGCGCGTTATTATTATGTATCGGCGTATCTCCCCTACACACTCGTCCGTGATTATCGCCGTATTAGAAAAAAATTTATAACATCGACACACAAACGCGCAGAACGTTCGAAGACGGCTCGTCATAAATATTATATATCGTTATGAAATCGTAGGAAAACGTAGGTTTTTTTTTCTATCGTAAAACGTGGCTTTCTCGACACAAAGTCGTAGCTACTTAATTTAGAGACTTTCGTTTCTCTCGACGTTTTACAATTTTCCGCCGTTTTTTCGTCTTTTTAGGTCATTTTTCGCGATGACGGACAAAAATCCACGTTGCCGTTTCGACGTGTCTCGTCGTGAAAAACATAAACATTGTCGTTTGATAAAAATTAAAACAATTTCAAAATTGAGTAAAGATCCATTGTAAATAAATAAAAGTCCATTTAATACGTTATTTAAACACTACAAGTATGCATTAATAATGCTATAAAGATCATTACGAGCCATAACGAAATTATAATTTTGTTTCTTTTTTCTAAAGATAACATGCTCAAAATAATCGATTGACATTACATTTATATACATTGACATTTTTCTTTCGAGTTTAATAAATCTAAACCATTTTATTCGAATCGATTTTTATTTAACGACAAAATGGCCTGACGTGAAAACGACGACGATGAATTAGTTTTTTGGGCAGTAATTTCTAAAAAGATTTTAATTAGTAAAAAAAAAAATAATATTCCATGGCGAACTAGTTTAGATCGCATTTTTCGGTCCTCAATAATTATCGTTTCCATTTTATCGAATTTTATGGTATTTATTTTTTTTTTCGTCATTTCCGTCGATTGACGTTTCGTGTTGTTTCACACACATTTTTTACGAATTATTTTTATAATTCTACCACACGTCTTTATTCGGAAATATTTGACACGTGCACGACTAAACCTAACTCGTTAAAAACATTGTTTCACTAAGATAAAAGCAAATGATACGAATAATTTTTAAATCGTCATAGTTCGATTACGAATTTTCAATTATTATTATATTCCTTCGGTACACTATGATACAATGAGCAGAGACAGCTTTGTTTTTTTGCGTTTTTAGTTCAATAAATACACAGCCATAATTGTTAATTTCGATAATCCAATGTCAACGGAATCGTTAAGTGTTCACTGATCAGTAATCAAAACACAAACGAGTGAGTACTTTAATTGAAACGTTTCGTATCCTCCGAAAAAAGATGAACAACAGTGAGTGTTTTTGTCAAGCTATGATTGATGAGGGGAAAAAAAAAAATGTTAATTTCGGCGTTCTTTCTCGATTTTCGGAAACACCGCGACAATCGAATCTCGAAATCGACTACCGGAACAGCGACGTTTCGTACCAGAAACAAGCCCTGAATTTTTGAAAACAGGACCGAGTCGAAAACGCCAACACGAACCTAACCGATACATTCCTCGCGCATCAGAATCCGAAATTAAAGATTTCACGCCGGATCGGACGACGACGTCGCGCGACCGCACGTCTCGCGAAAACCTCCGGGATTAATATTTTACATCCGCGTGTATAATAATATACGAGCAGTATATTATATATATTTTGTCATTCATTTTCTCTCGATTCACGCGCGTGCTGTACGACATCCGCGTAACGTACACGAATCGCCGCCGTGCTGGATCGGTTTCCGCCGTATTACGACGACTTGTAAATAATCGAGCTCTCGCCGAAAAAAAAACAACATGTTCTATACAATGCTCTCGCGTTAGGAAAAAAACCCGAAAAAAAAACAAGTAGAAGAAATATAAGTGTTTTTCTTTCTTCGCCGTATGCGAGATTTATTTACTCGTGTTAATTTTCTTTTTCAGAGATTTCAACACGCTCCTCGATCGCGTCTTCTTATCCTCGTCTGAGGTCGCGCCGTCTGATTGCACGCGAACCGATTAAACCGCTATTGTCGGGGAATTAAGAAAACGATTCGGCTCGAAACGCGGTGGTCTTGCCGTTAATTATTAGACAATCATAAATGTCATTGATGGCGTTTTTCAACAAGACCTACCCGCTAATAATATTACCATGCGACGTCGATCTCGTACGAAAATATAAAACGCGGAAATACAATGACTTCCAGAGCGGTGTAAGCCGTGGTTATTTTTCTGTTTTTTTTTTTCAATTCGTCGTCGTAATTAAATACTTGTCTTATAAAACGTGATTTCATTGTCATATTTGTTACATTCGCAAGAAAAAAACGATAATTTTCATCGGGTACAAATTTTTTTATAATTATATTATATTTCAATAAAAACTACCTCTTTATGGTGTGTGATTTACAAAATAAACGTTTGAAAAAAAAAAAAAAATTATAGAAAAAATAAAATACGTAAGTAAAAGATACACTTTAATCTATAACAATTCATTTGGTCTGCACGTGTGTATAGTTTCGATGACGACGTTTAGAAAACCATGGGCTAAGAAAGTTTCAAGAGATTATGTAAATTTCAAATTTCAGATATTTGTATAGTGCGTACGCAACACAATAGTGTACGACTATTGTTCAAACACAGGCAAAACTAATAATTATGAGGCGAGTGTTAGGAGACATTTAGCACCGCATAGTGGAAATTAGGTAAGTGTTTTTACCGTATACGTTTCAATGAGATGTTGTCAAATTTTTTAGTCCAAGTTCTAAGCGTAGATCCTAACACATGCGATAATTTTTTGATGTAAACATCAATGAAAATGTAATTGAAGTATGGTCATCGCGATCAAAATATCGTAAAATTTCTGCAGATGCACCGAGAATTCAACGTCGCATATTTTTCCATATATTTTTGGCATTTTTGTCGCACGTTATTCGAACGTTCGCTGCACGAAATCCTGTCCTCAGTTATCATCGCCGGTTTCAGCACCCCAGAGCGTAATGTTTAAAGCGAAATCCGTTCGGACCGATCGTTTATTATTGTGTCGGCGAGTGTATACTTTTCGTTTTGAACACTGTCCAAGTTTCTATTCAGCGAAACAGATAAACACAAATGTAAAAAAAAAACATGTACTTTTTAATAGCTACATTTATAATTATTATTCGCGAAACGCGTTTCCTCTGGCGTTTGAATGTGGCGATATAGAACAACATAGTAACTATTAAGCGCGTAATTATTGCATTAGAACTTCGGGGACAATGGGAAACGGAAAGCGAAAACCGAACACGCGTAAGCGGGAGTTACAACGGGGGTGATGTTTATTCCGTGGGAATCCCGAAACGGTTTTCACCGGGCTCTAATGAATTGTTCGCCGACCTGCGCACATGTTATTATTGTTATTATTAATAAAATCGCGTTTCCGAGTGTTTTTTTTCTTCTCTCTACACTCCGCACACGAAATTATACAGCCTACCGTTTGGACTATGAGAATATTCTCGTTCAGTCGCGTTCGCTGTTGTTAATATTATTATAATTTCCACCGAACGAAAACGTATAATGTCCTGCGCTATAGCCGCTGCACGCGCGTCGCCGTTTTTTTCTGCTCGTTGTAAAAAAAACCCAACTTTCTCGGCACAAAGTTTGAACCACAGGACTCGCGAGATGGATTTCGTTTTGAAACTTTAATTTTTTCGCTCGGTCGACACGATTTTTTTTTATTTTGAAATATTTCACGAATCGCCTGCAGTGCCCATTCGTTCCACGCGCAGAGATTCTTTTTTCTTCTTCCTTT
The DNA here is from genome assembly GCA_948098885.1 of Drepanosiphum platanoidis. Classification (NCBI taxonomy): domain Eukaryota; kingdom Metazoa; phylum Arthropoda; class Insecta; order Hemiptera; family Aphididae; genus Drepanosiphum; species Drepanosiphum platanoidis. Next base: position 12,354,729 of record OX402529.1, on the reverse strand, counting down.
TTTCTAGTGCGTTTTTGAAATTTCAAATGCATTTTTCAATGTCATGTCGGGTACTCGGGTCACGGCAGTTTCACAGGTAATCGCGGCGGTATTCGACCGACGACGCCGTACTCTGAACCGCGTTCGCGAACGCGTAAAACATGCCCCCGTTATAATATTTATCGGACGCACACGCGCAACAACGCGATTGTCTCGGCGGAGTGAGAATAAAAATGTTTCTAAAAAATAGCACCGCGCGTTCCGGCGGAAAACTGAATTCGATTCGACCGATAAACCTGCGACGACAACGACATTGTTATTATAATATTCGCGGGCTTGTGTGACTTTCGTTTCGCACAACCGCCATGAGATTAAACGATCCGCGTGCGTGCGCTCGACGGCTCGCACAATGCGTTCTAGACTACATTACGGATTGTGAATATATTAACCTGACCACGAGACACAAATAACGCGTATGACACACGTTGGAAATCATAAAAAAAAAAACCGAGCAGTGTTCACTTTTACCTGCGGACGCGTTTTAAAAAAATGCGGGTCGCGTACGCGTCGTGTGTGTTTATCGTTTCCCAACCGCACTCGTAACGTAGGCGAGCATAGGTAAAATAACATTACGATAAACGTGTACCTAGCTCGCACTGCCACCCATATCACACGCGCGTTACGTGAGATATATTTTGCGACTTTCAAAATCGTCGCGACGACGTCGCGTCACGCCGCGAATTATTATTATACGATAACGACACCGACCGTCATCCGAGTCGATCGCGCGCGCGCATTGTTTTGTTTTTTCTTCTTCTATTTTTTTTTTTACGAGCGCCTACGCGAATCGAAAAGTTTATGACCTATTGTTGTCCGACCGCGTTGTCTCGCGACGATTTTGCCCGCGACGCGTGACGATTAATTATTCGAATATTCGAATCGGACGCGAAACGTTCGTAAACAATTATTATTTTTATTGTTCTCTAGATCCGAATCTATAAACATGCTAATGTGCGTTATAATAATAATGCATATTAATATACACTATCAATCGGTACTTTGACCGCGAGATTTTATGTTTTACGTCGTTTCACGGCCGCACACGTTCTCAAACTGTATCTCGCGATTGGACATTTGACGTTTATGTTTATTTAGGTTCTCGGTGAAACGAGAAATCTATTGATTTTATCGAAATGTGATTTTTTATTTTTTTCGTGACTGCCTAAGTGATATTCACCAGAAGACCGATAGTTTTCCAAAGAGTTGCGAAAAAGGATGTAAAATGACGGAAAAAAAAACAAACAAACGGTCTTTGAAAATATCGACTTTATTTTTTAATTCGAAAAAAAATATTTGTAGGATTTGAAAACTTCACCGAATGCATTCTTCAGAAATTTTATAATTTTCAAAATAATTTTTACATTTTCGCATGCTGTTTTTCGTCATTTAAAACTTTCGCGTTTTCTTAGTTTTTCGTGAATTTTCGATAAAAATGTTCGATCGTTCAAAAAATCTTGAAAATATAATTAAAAGTTTCATAAGCATAAACACGTCAGATTTTAATGAAATTTAAGATATTTCAACAATTTTCGATTAAGCGATATATTTTGTTATTTTGTTTTATTTTTAAAAGAAATCGTTTTCATTTCGTTCATGATTTCCTGAAAAAAAAAGAAACAGACTTTAATCCATCCGAAATTAGAATCTTTTTTCCAAAGTCAATGTTGCATTGATATTTTAAATTTATAAGAAAAAACCGTATCTTATTAGAGTCTTTTTTTTTCATGTTCATATCTATAATATTGTGTTAGGACATTAAATTTTTATCGACTATGTTGCTCAATTATAACGACCGTGGTAGAGATATGATGCGCTGTCGTGTTTGAGTAGACGGATGGTTCGCCATAGTCTAAACTTTTTTTTCGAAACGAGCGAAATTGTTTAGAACCTCATCGAGACATAATATTACTATCTGGAGTCTAAACAATGTAATTGGATTTAATGTAACGCCCGATCTCGATGCCAGCGCTATAATATTAAAACAATATAGTCGATCGAACAAAGAGTTTGATTTCGAACTGTTAAAAAACACGTCACTATCGTCATCATATCGCAACATCGTGTTCTTACGATTTCATAATGTTATTTTATCGGTTCAAAGTTTTCCCGCCGTTTTGACAGCGGCTTCGACGACGGCTGTCGAGAGAAAAACACTGCGACATTAGATATTAGTGCGATCGCTCACTGATGACGTTATTATTGCAATAGCCATGTGCACCACGATGATGGGCGCATACACGCGGTGCATCGCCATTGTTGCATCGGGTCGATAGCGTTATGTCATCGCGGCGTCGTCGCTTCGAATGATTTATACCTAATGCAATACAAAATATATCTTTCGATCTAAAGAAAACACAATATAGGTGCGCGCGTCAGCTATAACGATAATGTTTTACTCTCGCGTACTGTCGAGCCTAAAATTATTTGTACTATACAAAAAGTAAAATGTGTACTACAAAACTCGAAAGTGTGTAGCAAATGGTTTTATAGACTCTAAGTGAAACTATTGGTTTTGACAACGACGTGTGTGCGTGTACACAATTTCGACCAGAAGATTAAGTCCGATCATCAACTTCGAGGGTGGTTCCTGCAGGAAGCACATTATGCCTATAGTTGGTGTATCCTGGAAATCATTTAACGAAATTTCACAAATTTTATTTCGTTCGATTTGAGATGAAGTTTTCATAGCGATTGCGAAAAACTACAACAACAAAAAAACCAGCAAAGTTTACGTATTTTCTAAAAACGAGATGATTTTCAAAAGATTCGAAATTTTCGAGTTTTCTTAGTTTTTTTTTCATAAAATGTCGCCAAATTACTTTCAATTTAAATTCTCAAGACTTGAAAACAAGATTCTAAAAGTAAGTGTTTTTTTTTTTTTGCTGTGATTTGTCGTTTCGTTATCAGTTTGATTTTTGACATTCCTCAAGAAGTGCCGACGGAAGGTTAGGTGGGACTAGAGCAGATTTTCACGAACATCAAAATACAATCAATTTTCTTTTAGTGGTCATTTTTTTCCACAATTTTTTCAACGTAATACACTATAGTATGGGAACGCGTTTAAGTTGTTTAATACAAATCGAACATAACACACAGCAAGCGTACGATTTAAAATCTATACCTTTTATAATATTATAATAACGTAAGAATATCATTCGTGTTGCTAAAAATCACACTGTACACACTTTTTGTGCTATAAAAAGTGACGCTCGTACTATGAAACATCTGAATGTGAAGCGGATAATTTTCAATTTTTGCTTTTATACTGTTTGTAGTTACCGATATAAGTATCGGTCACGTTGAATATCCGAACGTTATACAAACGGTAGAATTGTTTTTTTTTTCAATGGTTCACATCGGTATATTTTTGGTAAACCCGTGGGTAAATCATGAAAATATAGTATACTTAAAAATAAAAACATAACCACGTGAAAATGTCGTCTCCGCGCGAAATCGTTGACGGAAGAAAAATATCGGGCCGAAACTCTTTCTTCGAGACGTCACGACGACGACGGGCGACGACGGTTCGTTTGTCGCCGGCAAACGCGCTGCACACGCCGCAGACCGTACGATTATTATTAATTAGAGAAGGCGCGCGTCGTTATCGTCGATGACGGCGTGAAATCCATTATAATGTGTATGTTGTATATAGGCGTGTGTAAAGTCGATTGGTTTTTTTTTTATTTTTTTTTACGACGGTTTTCGACGCGCGTTCGTAATAACGGGGTTCGAATGAAATATTACAATAATAATTCAAATTCACGCTGCGGCGTAGTATGCTTTCTTGAACCAGTGGCGTAACCGTGCAGGTTAGGATCTACTGCCACCGCATTTATCCGAATCGAAAGAAAAAGCAAAACTCTAATCGCCAAAGTCAAGTAAATTCGTCGACAACTTGTCGCGCCTAATCGACGTGTTTTCTTCGATGAAACGAATTGATATTTTTCAAAGGTTATTTTGTGTAGCACTGTAAAAACTTTATTTTTATTACGATCGTTTTACTTTCTTCTTTTTTTTTTTGGGATTGAACCCAAAAAAAAAAACAAGATTATTATGAGTGACGTTTGAAAAAAATTTTAATTTAAATAAAAGGTTTTTTTTTATTAGATTATTTTTATGTTTTAACTACAAGATTTTCACGTTAGGAAAAATGCAGGCAGCAGTGTTTCCCGTCGAAATGCATCGACCCTACCCCGAAATAATTCTCGGCAGTTCTCGAACCGAAAAATCGAGCGATTAAATCGATGGTGATAAACATTGGTCTACATCAATTTCTCGGCACTGATATACACAAGACCAGACTAGTCTCCAAGCTACGGGCCGCGACTTCTGTTTCAGTGGTTGAAAGTCTATATTCGAAAATAAAGAAATTCCATCATACGGGAGGGCCCTCCCGTTCGAAAGTTTTCTCGACGCCCGGCCGAAAGACGGTCGTACGTAAATGTGAGTAAAGTGAAATTTTTTCGTTATTTTTTTTTTCCAATACTCCGCGTCGTTAATGACACGCGATTTCGACGTATCCGTCGCGAATTCGCCGTCTAGAAAGTGATGTCCGCGGGCAAAAAATCGAAAAAGTTCGATCGGCGACCAGTTGTGCGACCAAGGCCGCCGAGCGATTCCGATCGCTGCGCCAGGTGGACAGATCGATTACTGTAACGAGAGCGAAAAGATAAAAATTACATTTCGGCGCCCCGATTATTGCGACGACCTCGGCGCGCAGATCTTCCGTTTTGGAACGTGTAAACGGATGAAATGATTGGATCAGCGGCGGTGACCGCGAAATCGTTTGAACACACACTTCACTACGAACGGCACACGGTCCGAGTGTATGAATTATTAATATTAACGACAGAGGCTCGCCGCGGGCAGGCCGCTTTGAAAACGGATCGATTAATTAATTATTGTAGTATACGGACGATCGCGTCGCGTGCGTACGAAAAAAAATCGTTGGTCGCATTGTGCCGACGATTTTTTTTTTCTCTTTTCTCTATCTTTCTTTTTTCCCGTCGCATCGTTATTATTAATAATTTTTTATTATTCTATTTTATTCCGTCAATGACGACGACGGTCCGGCGCACACGAAGTGCGTGCAGTCGGATACTATATTATTATACCGTGGTCGCGGTACAAACCGCACCGGACGCCGAGCTTGAGGTCACGAATGCGCCGGAGACGACGACAATAATAATATAAAGCGTGCGGTATTTTCACTTCGCGGCGGTGGCGCGAGAGCCTCGTCCGCCCACTATAATACCGTACAATAACAACAATAATAATAAACATCGGGCCCCGGAAGTAACGACGCGTTTATTTATTTCGCCACGATCGGCGCTAGATTTCGTCGACCGACGACGTTTGGTAATGAAATAATAAAAACTTTATGGACGTATATACATAGGAAATAACACTATTAACATATTATTGTCAAGTCAAAAAAATTATAAATATTTGATTTTGGAATAATTCAGCTGAAGATCGATACACACTTCTAGCATATCATCCATTGCAAACGAAATTTTAAAAGTCTCATTTTTCTCACAGAAAAATGTCGACATAGTATAATACAACCTATAATGAAGAAAAAAAATAAGAATATCCCGGCTGTACATTTGTACGGGTAGATATGATCCTTTTATTATATTTTTCTCTCGGTAAAAATTTAAATTTTCGTAAACTCCAAAAAGTCGTAGAAAATCAACCGTCATATGTTTATCGTCAATAAATATCGTCTGAATATTTTTTTTCTAAAATAAAATTATGAGCTATTTTTTTTTTTAGATTTTGAAAGAATAAAACAAAACCGCATTTTTACAAAAAATTGTTTGATGAAACCGAAAAAAAAAAATGAAAAAAATATTACTGTAACGAACAAGATCCTAATAATTAATTATGAGAAAAAAAAAAACTTTAAAATATCTAATAGGAAGCGGAAAAAAGAAAAGTATTATTACGTTTGTCTCAAACCTCCGCGGTGGGTCGCCAGCCGAATTTAACGGTGATTTGATGAAGCGCTATCGACAAAGTCGGTTTAGTTGGTATTATTAATTTTTTTTTTTATTTCAGTCGAATTTTGTTATTTTCTTTGTTTATCTGGTTTATCCTCTCGACCGCAACTACAGGCCCCCCCTCCCGACTCCGCGACTCTTCGTCGTGTTCCGCTTTCTATAGCAGACATAATATTCTGGTATCGCACGCTCATCTCCCCGAAACACACGAAAATCGATGTAATAACAATATGTTAAACAATAATAATATTCGCGAACCGTCGTCGTCGCGTCATGTGAGCACACGTTGTACGGTACGACGTACTCGATGAAAATGTTCCAAAAGTCAAAATTAAACTGCACAAATATTGTCACGAAAAAAAGAAAGAAAATCCATTTGAAATTATAATATTTTTCCAACTTAGAACTGAGATATGCCGTGAAAAAAAAAAAACTTGTGTCATTTTCGCTTCCTCTGATTGAATAGTATTCAATTCAATTAAAGACACTGTTTCGGGACACAAAACGTTAAAACAATAACCATGACTAGGATAATTTTTATAACTGATGGTCCATTACCCGAAGAGTGTCTACGTGAACTGCTACGAACGGTGCAAATACCGCCTCTAGCTTGTGTGGCTTTCCGAGAAAATCACTTCGAAGGAGAAAACGTAAAAATAGTAATTTTATTTGAACAAAAAATCAGTCTCTTTACATAAAGTACACATAACACACCTCGTAGTATACGCTATACCAGGAGAAGCCGACTTTGATAGCATATAGTGATAGACCTCTGCGTTTTTTCATGTGTTACATTTATTTCAAATAAAATTAAAATTTTACAATCTAAAACGACAAATACTTTGATACATTCAATTACGAATAATTACTTTTGATAATAAGATATCTGATATCAAATCGAATAAATTTATGAAAAAAATTCAAGAAAATACGAGTTCGAGTCGACCTGTTCGCCACTCCTGCGCTACGATCGATTTGGAAAAATGATGTGCGAGAGCATATAAAGTCGAGCCTCGATCCCTATGAAATCAAAACGATATCCTATAACGTCGTTTTATCGTAAACGAATAAAACCTTACCGTCCGAAAAATAAAAAATTAAATTAAAAAAAATAAATATTGTTCTGTCCGCGATGGTTCACGCGCCCGCGTGAAACCTATGAGCACGAGGACGAGATTAACGATAAGATTAAAAAAAAAAAAACCAGGAACTACGATACGGAGCGACTGATACTACCGTTAAAGTATTGAAGTTTTTTTTACCGACTCTTGAACGCGGGCTTAACGGTGTGCGCGCGCGCGCCAGTCAGGAACCATCGTCGCCGCCGTCGTCGCGCGGTCGATTCCGCAACGCTTCCGCTTGCGGCAAGATTTTGTCGTTTTTCATCTCCATGTTTTACCTTTCTGTTTCGCTCTCGATCTCGTCCCAACATCGATTTGACGATTTCGACGGTCGTCGTCGACGAATCGGCGGCTGTGACGGCCTTGAAACATTTTTGATGGGAGAAGGAACGGTTTTTTTTCTTAGACCCTCTACGAAAATCGTTATTTTCAATATTTTTACCGACTACGTGCCTAATAGACGACGACTCGCGTCGTTCTTCCGCGATGACTATTGCGCGTGTGACGTAATACAATATAGTAATAACATGCAGTACGGTTTGCGTACGTGCGCTCGAGCGCGCGCGCGCCCGCCACACACACGCGCTCGGAAGATCGTTGTTATTACACCCGTCGAATAATGATGATAATGTGATTACATGTGCGTGGCGGCGGCACAGGTACTCGCGTGTGCACCGTCTCGCCGTCGTCGTTACGACGGGAAACGGTCGAAAAAAGTTGAATAAAAAAACCGCAATTACATATCATCGCGCATAATATATTACACGTTATTGTGGCCCACCGCCGAAACTCGCTGTACAGGGTGATTTCGACGCCGCCGTCGGACTGTGAGACGTTCACGCGGCTGCGGGGAAAATAAAACCGCAAATTTCTCACCGACGGGCGACGGTTCTCGAAGTGATACGCACAAGCGAAACCCGCGACGATATCGTGAAGAGGTTCCCGAAACGTTGACGGTATGACCAGTTTTTGGAAACTATTCGATAACCCGCCGCCACAAATCGATAACTTGCAATACGACCGTGATTATACAATAATTTCGTATTCAAATATCGTTAGATTAGGTTAATCGTATCGAAAAAATTAGATTCGACATTTTACACGACCCCCCGGAAGTTCTATGGCGACAATCGTTAGAGTCGCGACCCATAGTTTGGGAATCTTATCTACTGCATCTACTAGTGATATTTCATCGTACATTTAATTTTCCTCAAAATCAAATTTCGATATTTTCTTCATTTTTTTGCTATTTGCCAAAATTCCAGTCGACTGTACGATAATAATACATCCGGTTAATTTCTATAACATCGCGCTCGAAAGGAATACGATTTTTGCGTTCGCTATACTATACGGTTTTAATTCGCAAATCACTGCGCCATCACTGCGATAGATGTACATCGCCGGTCCTATACAACACACGAAAGCCAAAAACCGCGTTCTTATCGCAATGATTTTCCACCGAGTTTGTACCAAATTAAGAATCGCACGAATTCGAGGTGAAAACAAGCCTTTTGTAGGGAAAACAAAGACTAACGATCACCCTGTACATAATAATAATAATATTTTTCAGCAATGGCGCACACGTCAAACCGGTCCCGCGTGTTCGCACGCGAGTTATGCAAGCTCGACCGGGTCATTTGCGATCGGTAGCGATGGTTTCGCCGATGTAACACGCCGGGCGAATGAGGTCGCGATTCGCCTCATTCGCCGTCCGTTAATATTGTATTTACCCGCATTACTCGGTCAATGACGAACTTATCATAAAAAAAGGAAAAAAAAAGTGTGCAACAAAAAAAAAAAGGGTCATCGTCGATGATTTCACTGCATCATAATGAATATAGTAGCTGAGCTCGAAAAAGAAACAAAGTCCGTCACCTGGCGCAACGTCAGTTTAAAAATTATGTCGTCAAAGCACTGCGAATGTTGTTAAAGCGCCTGTCCACTTTGGTTCTATAAGTTTGCTTCGTAATTGTTTTGTTCGTAAAGCAAATGGCGTTTTGCTCCAAAGTACAGGTAAAACAAAATTAAAGTGGTATTTTTTTTTCAATCGCTTCAAATTTGGATTCTACCGGAGTAATTGCTTCAGCACTCCGGAACTCTTTGCCCCGATCTCGATGCTATGTGGATTTTCAAAGTATGCATAGGCACCCGTCACGATGACATCCGAAATGATTTTCTCGCAGATAGCCAAAAGTACGAATTCCACTCGTGATTTTTCACCTGCGAATCGACACTCGTGATAAACGCAGGATAAAAGCTCAAATCTTATTTTCTGGTACGATCGAAAGCTCGAAAGGTAATCGCATTTCACCGACTTTCAGCTGAAATTTTTCGCGCGCTCGTAGTATAGTACTCGATTTTCAAACACCGGGCGCGTTTCTGTTTTCAAAAAACTAAAACGACTATCGATTGTCCAGTAAGATTAATCGAAAATAAATCGTAATCGATCTCAAAACCGTGACGGTAAATCGTAACAAACGACTGTCGACGATCATTATAGACAAAACGTATAAACGGTTTCGTCTGCAAACCTCACGGCGACGTTATAACGTTGATTTGACAAAAGGAAATAGTATTTACTTTATTCGAGTGGAGAGAAAAATCTTGAATTTCCAGACTTTTCGAACCCCTTCCGAAACGCGAGCTCGTTCGATCGGAAATGTAAAATGATTACAATCGAACAGTTTATATATTATTATTCACTCGCGAGAGGTCTGAGAAATACAAAAAAAAATATTCAAATCTTGTCCAGCGACAAAGACCTGTGAAAAAAAAGTCTACGAGCGTTTCGTAATAAATAATAATAATTGTTGCATAATCTTCCGGTAAGAAAAAAAAACCGACGGCGCGCCGCAGTGCAACGGTGATTTATATTATATAGAAATCCAGAAATCATTTTCGTCGTCGAAACAGTCGGACGAGCCGTAATACATTTAATAGCATATAATACGTATTATTGTATTATTTACATAAAGGCGATATCGAGAATAATCGAACAGGTACATCAAATACATATTATGTATAACGCAGCAGTCGAATTATTCGACGAATCGAAGGGGAAAAAAAAAACACGAAAAATTACGGAATACAATACAAATCGTATTGTTGTATTATTTTATAGGAAAGAGAGGACGTTTTTCGTCTCAGACGATTCGTCGGATCCCGAAAATCCACTAGTATCGCGACTTTCTCTGAAATATTATGTTATTATTATTATTATTATTGTCGTCATTAGTTTATTAGCGTCGTCTATTAGCAGGACGAAATACGTTAAGAACACGTAATATTTCGACGACGATTCGCCGCGCGACCTGCGCCCGACAAAGTATCAACAACCATATTATAATATACATTAAGTTCTTTGACGTAATACGGGTACGACGTACAATTACGCCCGTCGCTGTAATTTTTCCCGTGTATTATTATTAATTTCTAATAACATCCGCAGCGCTCGAACGAAATTAACTCTCATTACACGATCGACATATGATACACGTAATGTTTAGCATCGCGTACCCGTTTAACCGTAATCTACACCTACCTTACTTATCGTTCGTTAAATAGCGATAAAGTAAATATTTATGAATTCCTTTTTTTTCGTTTTTTCAAAACTTAAAACACGCCGTGCAAAGACAAGCCGAGAGTTATGATAACGAGTTAAAATATTAATAATTATATTCGAGTTAACGTCCGTCTACTAGCGCACGACCACTGGCCGAGTCGATAATATTTCGAATATTATATTCGAATTAACGTTTTGTATTTAAAAAAAAAAAAAAAAATCTTCGGCGAGTATATTATAATATGTTCTGGACGCGATGCCGCGCGCGCGCGCGCGGTTGTGACGTATACGACTTGTTAATATATTTTTAACGACTCGACTACAACAATAATGTGTTTTACTCGGAAAAAAAAAAAAATACGATATATTATAATAAAATTAGATAATACTAGGTAGAGGTAGTGTGCCGAACAAATGTTAAATAAACGTTAAAACGTCTGTTTCTTTCAGTCGTAATAATAATAATATTATTTAATATTCTCTCTCTCCTCGAAATTATTATCATTTCCGAGTGCAGTTAGTGTATCCGAATTAATTTAATGCTAATCCTATTCGCCGTCGATTTACATAATAAGCGACGGTATAAACATTAACTATAAACATTGCGTAATAACACGGCGTTTGCTAATATACATAATATACACGCTCCGAAATAATAACACTATATTATAATTCATTAATTCGTTTTGGATTTAAATCGATTTGCATGGGCGTATCTCGAGTGTTTTTGACCGCGCGGCGATTTTGGAATAGTTCAAAATACCTATCCGAAAAAGGTCGGCGGGTTCGATCGGCGGCCTCACACGCGACAAATAATATGTGATCGCCTACTTGTTACGTAATAATAACGTGCTGGTATTTGCGTGAATTCTACGTTCTTGTCACCAGACTCGACGATTAGGTTTATTTTCGGAACCTGTTAAAGCGGCCGCCTCCTCTCGCTTTCCTCCTCCTTCCACACCCTCTCGTTTCGCCGTCTCTGAAACACCGCGCCTATGAATTGCCGCGCGACCGTAGAGTGTTCATCTGTTGTTGTACAATAGACCGCGAGTACGATGACGATATCCCACGGCGAATAGCAACTAGGAAGAGTTTATGATGAAAAAAAAAAACCATAATGATCGAGGCCGTATTTTTCGTATCTATTTCATAATAATATACAATGACAATGATACCAGGCCGCTAACTGTGATCATTTTAACAGTCACTTTCGATTTTTGTTCTCGAAAACGGTTATAGCACAATATACGTATACAGATATAATATACTGTGCACACAATGCGTGTACAAAAGAACGATTTAAGACTTCTTTTTTTTTTTTCCACGCGGTTTTACAAATAGATAATAATATATAATATACAGGTGTTGTAGGCGTTCTATTTAATTATCCATTCGATTGGTCGTTACGGCGTTTAATCGTATCACTATCAAATGATATGATATATTTTCTTTACATCGTTATTGTTCGTTTTTAAAAACTAGCGTTTTATTTTTTATTCGAAAAATCACACGCGCTTAATACGAATATGGTCGATGGTCGATCGATATACGTAAAAATAAACAATCATATTTTAGATTTTGGCGGGAGTGCCGGACGAATAGTGAGAATTCGCGAGTTCGCTTTTGAGGGATCTGTAGGGTTTGGACCACCGCCGAAATTTGAAATCACCATAGAATCGCAATCTTAAATACATAATTATATCCATGAGTAATAACGTTTTAGACGTAAAACTGCGTTTTAAAACATTATTTTCAACGGTATGGTTTTGGATTTCATAAATATAATTGTAGGTTTACGCTGTGTGCCTGAAAAATATCTCGCGTTAAATTGTATGAAACGACCGGCCGTTATTTTTATTATTTTCTGCAGTCGATTTAATATTGCTTGGAGTAATGAACAAAAAATGTTGCTGTTCGTTTCGAATAAAACTCAAACGACAGTGACTTTAACGATGGTCACTAGAAGGTATATTGTACAGAGTATACTAATAATAATAATTATAGACTCATCTTTCATTACGTTTGTTTCGATCTTGCGTAAACATTACACTTTAGGCGATCGATTTCAGTAAAGACTTTCACACTATTATTAGTCGTCGATTTACGAATTTCAGCTTCTTTATACATATAAGTATATAAAACATAATCGTCAAAGAAATAAAAAATACCTAACACGTGACATAAGCGCCAAAGACACCAAGTCAAATTACAATCGTGTGAATTATCAATAATAATAATAATACATTAGTAAATCAAATTTACTACTTAGACTAGTTGATTTTTTTTTTAAATTCAGCTATTTCATATTACGTATTTACAAAATTATGTTTTCTCGAGATGATTATTATAATTTTGAATTTGAAGAAGGATAGAGTTCATGAATTGTATACATATTTTCATCACTTTGTAATTTTAGAAAGACGTCAATATTACTCTATGAACGGAACAATGAGAAACACAATATTGCGGTCTTTTGAATGCCCATAAATGACGCGATTCAGCCACGTTATTTGTGGTTTGATTAATATCTTTTATTTTTGGAACTTTCAAACGGTACGAATTGTTTTCTTCTTATCTCATTTCGGTACCTACACGTACGTCTTCCGCCGCTTTATATTGTGCGAGGCTCTCGAGAAAAAATTATTATTGTAATTTATGCCGCACAATACGCGATGCATTTGGACAACAATCACATCCTAAAACGCGTTTACAAAACAGAATATCTACGTAACCGCACGAACAATAGCACTAGCTATTACTTGTCCCACCTGTAGAATCTATAAAAAGGTATGTTACAAATACGAGTATCGTTAATTTTTCGTAATTAACATAATATAATATCAAAATACGTATTGTGTACACGACGGGATATTCGATGCAATACATCATGATGCTTTATTTACTAATTGCCGTGTGTAATTACTATTCATAATTTACGTATTAAACGCGTTACGTTCGTTGTCATTATCAATAATGCACCCCCTATACATAAACGCTCTATTAATCGAGAGAACCACTAGATGCACGTGAACTTGGAATATTTAGATATATTCAATATTATCCAATTATAGAAGATATTAAATTTTAAATATTATCAATGCAAAAAAAACGACACCGTCCTTCATCGTGATAAATGTTGTAGATTTCAAAGCAGTTTTTCCCCGACGTCTCGTAGCAATAAAATGTATTGGGATTTTCGGTTTTTATTCTAAAATATGAACACTCGGTATATAATATAAAAACGGGCAGACGATTAAACAGGTTTCGGCCTAAAAAATACCGACATTAAATCGAAAAACATAATCGGGCACTTTGCAACATACCGACAGCAGTCACACGAAGTTCACAAGTGTGAATCATTAATTCACAGCTTGGATTTATGTGCGTACTATAAACCGGTAAAATACGTACTGAACACGCGCAATAAAACGCATCCTAGCGAGCGCCATAAAATAAATTATATACACAACAATATACGTGCGCTCGAGACTTTTGAAATAAAAAATAATAATAATTTGTTTCCAAATAATAATATCGATATGCTATACTGTTGACTCGAATAGATATTTATTACTATAGTTATTATTATAACCGGTATTTTTGCCGAAAAGAAAATCTATAAAATCGGGAAAAGAGAAATAAGTATTGATTAGTTTGAAGAATTATTGAATTATTGTATTTTAAAACGAATAAAATTCAAATGGATCGGTTGAAAAACATCGACCGAATTCGGAAATTCCGTTTAAAGAGCATCTATTTTTGCGCTAAAACGCGCAACGCGCAACAGTATATAGACGAGTCCTCGAAATCTATCTAAAATTTGCGCGAGCATCGTCTCAAAACGCATAACGTACACACGCGTGCTGACAGACACACGCACAAAAACAGCATGATGTGTTGTCGTTTTGAAACACAGCAGCGCGTCGCGACCGTCACGTGGACGCAAACAAGACGAGTGCGCGGCCCGAGGAAAGACTATTACCACCTATATTTATATATATATATGCACATTATGTTAATCGCACGTGACTTCGTGCGCAAAAAAAAAAAAAAAAGGGAAATTTTATTTACGGAAACGTCTCACGCGAATATCACAATCGCGTGTTCGAAATTCGCACGTATACTCGAGTGCTGTAAACGCACATGCGAGTATAATACATGCTTACTCGTATATATAGTTACCTCGCAGGTATATTGCCCGCGTTGCTAGGTTATACCATCGTTTCCGGTAACTTTCCGGACGAACGCGCCACCGATGACGATTTTACACCGATTGTACTTCTTGAATTCGTCAGACCACGCTATCGATCGATAGTTTCAATATTGTGGATAACGATGGACGAACGTCGTAATAAAATGTGTTCACGAGCCCGGTTAAAGATTTTGAAGGCTGCGGGGCCGAATTTGTTAAGCGACTCCGACGTGGAACAAAAGAGAAAAAGTGTTTACAAAATTATTGTACTTTTATCTTCATAAAACGTTATAAATCTAAATTGAAATATTTTTCTCGTCTCTGCTGCAGAAACGAGAACCCGTTATGAGTGTATATCATAATATCGCCAAGAAGTATTGTCTGTAAAATATCATTTTCTGACGCCAATATCGTGTGTGCTGCTTGTTTTGAATTGGTATTTAAATATCTTCCTAGTTTTGAAAACGCGTTCTCTCGACAGTACGGCTTGTACAGTCCAAACAATCTTTAACAATCGTGTGTGCTGATCCACGAGGGTCGCGCCGATTAATGACTTTTCATCAAATTCAATAAGGCGTAAGATTAAAAAAGAGTTCGGTGTTTTAACTTTGAATTTTTTAAAAGGCCTAGAAATACCTCAAACTTCGTGGTCATACATGTCCGGGCTTTGGATAAGACTTGAAAAGTCTTACATTATTTCTATAAAGCCCGATGATGCGACCCGTTAAGAATGATTATTATCGAATGCTCTGTGGCGCATCGTTCATCAAACGAATCGAAATTTTTCACTTTCCATAGAACGGAATCGAAAAAGAAAATCATCGGGTCTCGGTACGGGACAATCGTCCGCAGCGTTGGGGGTGGAGGGGGGGAGGAAACGACCACGTTTCCGCTGCGGAAGTCCGCGAAACGGTCGTAACACGCGCGTCGTATATGTTATACGATCGTTATTATTATTCATTATCGGCATTATTATCTGTCGAACGACGACGCCGCGGGGCGCGTGGAACACGCGTCGACGACGACGACGACGACGGCGACCGCGAACGGCGGCGTGGCGCCCCGCACTCGACAGGTGCGACGGTGGAGCCCGAGGGCCTCGTCGTACGAAACGGCGCGCAGACCGGCGCGCGTTTTTGCAGTTTTACCGGCTGCGATTACATATTACCGCTGTTACGACCCGGTTTTCGCCGACGGACGTGACGACGACAACACGACGTCGACGAAAACAACAACAACGACGACTAATAATAATAACGATAATAATAATAATAACAAGAAACAAACGGTGTACGGGGGACGTGTTTCGCTCGGTTTTCCTAGTCGGGACGCGCGACGTAGCCGGTTCGGTACCCCACGCGGGCGACAGGCGTGGCCGGCCCGGGCGCGTTATCTAAGACGGTATTATTACCGTAATATCGCGGCGCGTATACGATTTAAAAAGTCGCGTTACGCGCGCTGTAACTGGTAAGCTGTAACGATTACGGTGTACCCACGTCCGATTATTTCTTTATTTCTTATTTTTCAGTCCGCTTACGAGCGCCGGTCATTGGAAATCGATTTACGTGCGGCGCTTTTTAGTCCTACGGTCGACGTGATCGTTTATTGAAAATACGTTATTCAGTCCGATACGTACGCATAAAGAGTGAGGCTCGGACGAGGCGCCGAAGACGGGTGATTGATATAAACGATAAATCCCGAGTGAAAGAGGACGAGTAATGAATGATCGGTCTCCATTTCTACTTTCTATGGATACAGTTAATAGCGTCATAATTCATTGCAAGTGCAGATTGAAATACCCGATTTCGTAAACATGTATTTTTCCAACGATCGTAAAATCGTTTGTTAATTTACCGACAACCGTCCGACACACAGCTGTTTGTTTTTCAAATCTTGGGTTGATTTTAAAATACCAATATATTTCAGTGCTTGTGTGGATGTGAAAAATAATAATTGTCGCACGCCGAAATACTGAAAAAAAACCTTTTCTCTTACAACATGGAACAGACCAACTTGACTAGGGTCCCGGGGCAGAATTTTGATAGCCAGGCATTCGCCATAATATTCGAACGAAATTGTAAAAAACCGAGAGAGCGATCGCGTCTTCCCTCTGGAAGTCGTATACGTTAAAACAAAAACAAAAATCAATCGATATTCGTGTACACAAAACACACGATTCAAATATTTCGAAATCTCGTCGCGGTAAAAACGAGAAATATACCGATGGAGTCTTCACATGGAAGCAGTAGAGTATAAAATATCATGATATTATTAAATTATTATTTATCATCGTGTCCAATTCAAGATTAATTTATCATGTCAAAAACAACGACTATAAAATTAATCACGCGCGATATATTACTGAAATTTATCAGACTTTTCAAAATAAACACGAAAACACACACAAACATATTTTTTATCCGTGGCTATGGATTTTTTTTCCCGACGTTTCTGTAAAAAAAAAAAAACGACAAGGAAGGAGTTTATTTATTTTTTTCATTTTCTCGAGACTCGGTTTTTCGTATTGTCGTTTTGAATCTCACACCACAGTAGGTTTGTATACGCGGGGCCTAAAATCCGGAGGTGGCTAAAATAGTGACAGAGAAGCTGGCTGTAAGCCCCGCCGATCGCGTCGCCGCCGGACCGTGTCCGCCGTTTTTCAGAGGTTTTTACTTTTCGACGGCGCGCGTGCCACCGCCTCCGCGGCGGAGATTCTGCGCGCGGCGGCGGTCCCGCGCCGAGAGAAAGGGAAAGCGTTGGGCGGCGGCGGCGGTCTGTCCGCCGCACACCGGTTGCCGCGCGAGTCGTTTAGCGATGCACTTAAGTACTATGTCCGTCCGCGCTTTGAGACGCACGTCAACGTCCGGACGTTTCGCATCGCCGTCGATAGCAGCCGCCTCCGCCGCGCAGTTTACCCGGTTCGTCTGATCGCGCGCGCGGGGTCGCGAGTCCTTCGTCGTCGTTTTTTTTTTATCCTCCGCCGCGATCCGAAGAGTGCCGCTGGTTTTTTATTTTATTTTTTTTTCGTTTTTTCGTCCGTTTTTTATTTCGCGAGGTCCTCGTTTAGCGGCGGCGGCGTCGGTTTTTTTCGTTGTTTTCGTACGGTGATATAAATTATATAAGAGTTAGTTTTAACCTCGACGCCGAGTGTGTTTTTCTTTTTCATTTTTTTCCGTTTGTTTTTGCCGAGCCCCGCGACCACGCGACCATCGCCGGTCGGGTCGCGCCACCGAAACGATAAGCATTTGCTCGTCGCTCGATTCGCAGGTAAAACATCACATATTTTATCATATTATTATAATAACTACGATATTGGGCCCGCGCGTTGATTTCATAACCTAAAAACATTTTTTTAAAAACCGTCTCAAAAATTGTTTAAATTATACTAACGTTTTATATTTTTATTTTGTTCGTTTTAGCGTACAAAATTATTGTTTATATCGTTTATACAATATAAAATGTCGTAACATTCGATAAGGATTACAATTGAAATGATTGGATGTGTTTAACAAATTGTTAATAATTATTTCTACTCGATTAATGAAAAATAAATGGTGAAATAGGATATAAGATTTCAAAAATGACTTTGAAATTTCAAAAAATTTGAAACCAAAATTAGTTACTTAGATTTCTATAGTATTGAAACACATTTCTAACTAGGAAGAAAGCGTCACCATTTGAAGTTCCGAAAAAAAAAAAAAATGCAAAATCTATCCAAGTACAAAGTCAATAATAAACACAAAAAAAATGCGAATGTAAAATGTAACCAACTTTATAATTATGATGGTTAAAACTTAAAAGTCGATTAGTCTTTGAGTTATTGCGTTATCAGTAATTTAGCACCTCCAAAAAAGTAAAGCCAGTTGCACCTGCCACATGCGTCTCACGTCAAATTAACAAAAACCAAAATTTCCTTATTATTATTTACTTTTTTTTAATCGTTAAATAGAACCTAGCACATTAAAATTTATTTTATTCCATTATCGCATAGATCTAGGAATTTAAATCATTTAAAATTATGAATTTTTTTTGTATTTTTCAAAACCAAAAAATAACCATTTATTAATTTGCTATTATTAATTTTGTAAATTTTGTCGCTAGAATTGATTGTCTCTAAGTTGTATGGAAATTTTCTAAGATTTAAATTCTGATTATAATTTAACGTAGTAATTACGTTACGTCGACGATATTGATTAACAACAAAAGTATTCGAACAAAAATTATTAGTATATTGTTTAAAATTTTACGACGCGACCAAATGACAAATTTAGTTTTTCGGGGAAAATATAATATCTGGCTGTAACTTTATTTATTTTTAATAGAATATAATTTTAAATTTTTAATTCGAGTCCATAACAAAATATATAGAAAAATTCGCGAATTATAACGCAGAAATGTTACGATGGTATTTTTTTAAAGAGAAAATTTCAAAATGTCGGTAGGCAAGAACTAAAGTTATAGTATTTTATCTGATCATTGTGGGATACCTTAAAAATTAATAACCATCCCCTCCCCCCCCATGCCATATAGGTTTAATTTTCAATAAGAAAGCGATAAAGTTTAGTCGTTGACAAGGATACGTTTCGATGGACAAAACTGCTACCAATAGATTTTTTTATATTATACTCGTATACGAATCTTATTGTGGAAAAGCAATAATTATATAAGTGCCCATGGATACCGATTAAAGTGCATTTTTTAATTATAAAATAAAAATCACTGCAACGATTTACAGTTGAAAAGAAAATCTCAAAACGAATAGATAATGATAAATATAAAATAATATAAATTAAAAAAAGCTCATCAAAATATTTAAAAAAAAAAAAGACGTTGAAAAAAAATCACGTTATTTTTTGTGTTTTCCAACGAAGCAAACGATCGCAGTGAATCGGCCGTCTACGAAAACGTCTCGGTTTTACTATTTTTCTCTCGATAGACACCAAAGTCAAATGTGTTATTCAATTCTACAATATGTGAACTACGCCAGCATACGAGACAGGTCGAATTAATAGTTGAAAAATCGGCACAGTTAAAAACCCTCAATTTGCACAAATGACTTGAGAATTTTCGTATCGGCAATAAACTCGCCGTTCGGATTTCCGAGTAATTTCGTTATTATCTGCTCTTTTGTCGCGCATTTCATTCGGATCGAATTCGCGATGTCCAACTCCGTTTGTTCGTTATTATCGATGTCTCCGCAACACAAACTTCTCACTCAAAAGTATAATAATAATCGTATTTGTATTTGTTCGATTCGTCGTGAACTCTCTCGCACAACAGACGTGTCGCTGATCGAATCGTCAATACGTATTATCGTCCGTAAGCATTAAAAACTTTATTAGCAAAATGTCCTCTATGCGTTGGAATTAATTTAGCACTCGTTTTTAGCGCGCAAGCGGCGCATCGATGCATAATGTGCATGTTATCATCTCGATGCGTTTTTTTTTTTTTCCAAGCCGCGTTCAATAACCTCGACCGCGGGTTTCTCGTATTCTCCGACGAGTACGATTGAATTGTTGTTATTTCCATCCTCGTGCGATAATCGATTGGAAAAAAAAAAAAAAAAACGATGTTATTATTATATAATGCGATGCTTAAGCTTCATACGGTCGCGTACGCCCGGTGTACAATAACCTCATTATTTTTTCGAGACTGGTTTACAACGCACGTAATAGTCGTCCGTATTTTTTTTTATACATACGTCGTCGGAAGATCGGCCGAATAATAATAATGATACCTGTTACATTTCACTTTACACCTATGATTTAATTACGATGTTCTTTCGGCGAGAAAGGACCGCGATTGCCGACCGGCCGCGTTTATCACGTGGTGGTTTACAGACGCGTGTGGTTGCCGATAGACGACGACGACGACGACGACGTAGTACCGAAGGATCGGCTGACCCACGGCGACGAGATAAGAATTTTGAAATCGCCGTCAAGTCTATACACGGTGAGATCGACACGACGACGATGTTGAAAAACGATCGACGGACCAACGAAATGTGTACGGTTTTTTTTCCACGTCACGTCGTTCCGAATCGATCTGGCTAAACGCGCGTGAAAAAATTCGAAAAACTAGCCTGTACGAACGATTTAGGTACGCGTTCTAAATGCCAGGCGCGAGATCTGGACCCCTTCTGAAATTTTTAAGTAGGTTTAAGTATCGAAATCAAATTAAATTTAACGATTTAACAGTTATAACAATGTGTTAACGATAGTTAATTTAATCTAACAATTGTTATTAATATTATCTTACATTATCGCGGTATGAATATAAAAGTATCGAATATTGGAATATTATTAAAATATAATATCTTTGATTTACGAAAATCGTATTGAAAACGATTTTACATACCGTGGAAATTCCTGAATTTCAGGCAGAGAGTAGAAACGATTTTCTTTTAGAACCCCCACCCTAAATATGATCCTGACTGCGTGCCTGCTAAATATCGCGTAACTATATTGCGCTGGACGAATCGTACTTTACCAAACTGGGTGTTTTAACGACACCGACTGCTGCCGTCGAGATGAACGGTCGATACCATTTTCTCGGTCGTATTTTGATCTCGAAACTCGGGTCCACCTGTGTTGTATACGGTATAGTACCTATACCGACTGATGTGCACAATTCATTACGATTGCGAACATAAAATCGTGTCGAATTCGTTCGCGCGTTATGTAACACGTCCGATGATGAACGTTCACCGAATGGTAATTACAGATGTAATGCAGGTAATACGCGTGACGATTTTTTTCAATAAACACAACTAAACAAATTTAACGCGAGTGGGTTACACGCGGAAATGGTCCCCGCTCCGTTCGAGGAGCGTTACGTATGATATTGTTGTTCGTATATTATATCGTTCGACGTCGTTTGCCGCTTTTCAAAAGTTATTTGCGCGTTTGCCGACAAACTAAAAGTTCGCAAAGGGGGTAAACCGAAAAACGTCGAAATAAACAGACCACGATTGATAGAATCGGTCATCCGTCGATGGAAAAAATATTTCAAAGAGTTCGTTTTCGTATCGACGAAAAATATAAATCGATGTTTCATACTCCGTTATCTAATTCGTATTCGAATCACCTTTAGTGCGCGTGCCGTTGTAAATTAGTTGCGACACGTTGAAAGTTATATTTTCATAAAAACTATTGATTTTATAGTTGTTCTTTTCTGAATTCGATTTACGCCTTGACGTTTTTTTTGAAACGTTTTTTTTTTTTTTTTACACCATAAATTCAACAATTTAACATTATTTCATTACTATTATTATTCGTTTATTTCGCAATTCATTTTTTAAACTAGATTTTTTTTCGTTTTTACGTTTTCCCGTTGCTCATAATGCCCATACAAAAAGTGTTTACACTCACCGCCGCCGTGCAGTCCATATTTAGCGATGACCTTAGACATTAATACATAATAATGTAAACTTTTGCGAGTCTGTTATTCAATAATTGACGGTTAATATATTAACTGCGACTGGTTTGGTGGTGGCTTTCACCGGCTCCCCGTTCGCGTAGGCAGCGCGCAAGCGTCTGCGTACGTTACTGTCGTAATAACAACAATAATAATAATATCATTGCGCGCGCGTTCGCGTTTCGACGGTGTAATTCGTTTTTATCGTGAAAAAAATTCACAATCGTTAATCGGTTAGATCGCAGACGTATAATCCGCCAGACGATTTCGTAATAACGACCGAAAAGCGGTCCCGACACGACGCGTTTTGACGATAATTCGAAATTTATACCGCAATACTGCGCGGTTAATTTTTTTCTTCTCCTTTTTGTTCCCCTCGATGCAAATTTCTTCACGCACAAATCGCTCGACGATTTATTCGAGCGTCGTCTACTCTAAATACGCGACTGATTTTCAAAAACAATATTCACTCGTTAGCATACAATGATATTATACTACACTATTATTATAATATGATCCACAAACGGTTCTTAACGAAGACTACAATAAATACACGTATTTCTCGACTCTTTCGTCGCTTTGAGCTCTTCGATTGAACAACAAAAAAAAAAAAAAACTAGAAATAATAATCGTTAGAAAGTTAGTTTTTTGTTTTTTTTGTTATTTCTTTCTGATTTCGGTATACTTGTCGTAAAAATATCGCTCCCGATGCTCTCGCGGGCGCCGATTTAAGTGTGGGTGCGTAGGTACCTACGTTCCGAGAAGGAAGAATGAAACGAAAATGTTTTTCGTTTTTTTCGGTTATAAATTATTTAGAATTCGTCCAACTATACTATACGGACACTGCGCGTATATAGGAAGATACCGTCTCGGTTATTATCTATTGTTTGTTTGTTGCTTTTTTTTTTTTTCATTCTTTTTGAGTAAACAGTTTCACTGAGCAAATAGTACCTGTATAAGAGTGTAAAAACAAATATCTCGGTACACAATACTCGATTGATTTCGTAATAATGAATTTGCCCCATCATTATACGTGCGACGGCTGTTTGTTTTTTTTTTTCGATTTACATAATGTTTACAATACTGCTGCGCAGGACGTTCGTTATTTGAAAAAAAAAAAAAAAAAAAACGGTCTCGGATAATTATAATATTGCCGTTCGCCTACTCGCCGAGTCGGTATAAAATAATACCCGCGATGATTTCACTCGTGCGGCATGAGATAATATTACAATGTAATAATATGTGATAACAAAATAATATACGCACGTCACTGTTGGTCTGATAAATTCGATTATGAATATTTAATTGCCAGTTGTTTTATAGAACGACCGAAATGTCTGGTATTATGACAAACCGATCTTCTAATATTTGTCGTACTGATAGGTCAGAATAAAAACTCTATTAGAAATCGAAACACTTTAAAAAAAGAAAGAAATTTATGATCAAAAAATTTAAAACCTAAAACCCAATAAATCTACAAAAATTCCTCTAAAAATTAATTTCTAGCCAAAAAAATTTACCCTTGAAATATTGTTGAAGTTATTGATTTTTTTTAAAATGAATAACTAACCTTATTTATTTGGTTTTAAGTACAATAAAATATTTGTCTACGAATGTCAAATCGTAAAAATCAATAGAAATTGCAAATGAAAAACATAATCTAACGTGTAAAATAATAATAAACAAATATAATATTATAGGCAGTAAAAATAAAAAGGAACTCATTATGACGATAAAACCAATAGATTTTCAATAGTTCGATCGGAATCCAAAATAAAAATACGAAAAGAAAAAAAAACTATATCGACCATTCCGTTGAAAACCATAAAACGATTCGATCGTCCTGTCATCTTAAGTCTGTTAAAATGGAAAGCTATAATTTTTTTCACAGACCAAACAACAGTTGTACCAATAGAACAATACGATTTTTAACACGCCACAAGATCTCGGTAAAACCAATAATAGCTTCCTCGTTTCATTCAGAATCTAAAACGCATTGGATCCTCATTCCGGTGGAACGCGAAATTGTTCATACCTCTCGTCGGTGGTTATAAAAATACAACACAGTATAACCACTATATTATAACCACTGTGACAATGCAAACACGTCGGTGGTGTTTTTTCTGCGGTCGTCCGGACGAATCGTCGTTTTCCTACTCTCGCGGCTATAAATTGTAGGGGTCATCGAGCATAGAGACGGAAAAGGTGGTGAATTACATCCGGGGATGAGTGACTTCGCGGCTTCAATCGAAATAGACGCATTCGAAAAACGATTCTGAACGGAGGAAGATTCGGCTTAATTTTTTCTCTAGTGAAATTTTTCTCGTTTAATGTCAATCGGTTCGTTTTCCGTTCGATCGTTGCGAAAACGAGAGTGTTTCGGAAAACGATCTCGCGTCGTGAGCACCGAGCGGGTGAAATAATATGATACCGGAAAACGGATACACGCGCGTACCTATACCGATCGGAGCACGTCTTCCGGTCGGAAAGTCGTGCGTGCAAGAGGAACAAAACGAAAACAAACGTTGTTGTCGCTAACGCCTGGCACCAACATGGCTCCGCTCTAAAATCTAAATGATAAACTACGGTGTGACGATCGCATCTGCGAAGGGAAAAAAATGTTGGGAAACACTCCCGAGTACTTATCGCGTAGATCTCGTCGATGGCACGATCCGCGCGCGCGAAACGACGACACGCCGCCGCGCCGCCGCCGTCACGTAATGAAATACAATAAATTATTATACAAAGCTGGAAAGTAACGAGAAGTTATCAAAAAGAAGTAACTAAAAATAGTCACTAAAAACCTCGGGGATTTGTTTTTTTTTTCCCCAATGACTTATAAGTTAAAACTCAGTGAGTTTACAGTTTACATGTAAAATCTGTAGAATATATAGTTTTAAAAGTTATTCGAATTACTCTAGTGAGTTACTTAACATTAAAATGTTCAAACGTTTTGAAATTCGTATACGGATTTATAGTATTATTCATTGAAACCGTGATAAGGCCAAATTATTATGAATCGTAAATAAAAGTCGTAAAAATAATGTTTTCAGTGTTTACGACTCGTATAATTTTCTCGCGAATGATTTTATAATAAAGTGACTCGGCTTGTTTAAGTTACTAAGTCAAGGTAAATACCAAGCTCAGTTTGAACATCGTTAATACATTATACTCGCTTATCCCTATTAATCTCGCGCTTAAAACGCACAATATAGCATACTAGACTCTCGATAATTCGAAATGTGGGTGTCGATTAATCGAGATTTTCGCTTCGAATAGTGAATAGCTGGTGTTTTATTGAAAAAAACGTATAAAAAACGTACAAAACACTCTGCCGAAACAGAAATCTGTCTTATTCTTCTGAGATAAGTAATTGTTTCGGCTAGTCGATAACGTTGTACAAAGTGTTGACGGCCTTGAAAAAAATCGAATCGCATTGTACGTACTTGTGAAACACGTGGTGCGCGCGAGTTCGAATCTCGTGGAGGTTTCGGCGCCGAAAAATTCGAACCGCGTACGGCGTTTAAACGCCCACTTCGCGTTTCGTCTCGCGTGGGCGGCGGGCGACCGAAATGCGCGAAATCGTTTTTCGACTCGTCGAGATGTCCTCGGGGGACGGGGACGGTTCGATGTGTGGAGTTTTTTTTCTTCCGAACCGTCGAGAGTCTACCGTAACGTTGTCGAAGAATCGTGCGCGTGATCGTCTGGGATGGCGACGCTCATCGTTTTCCGCCGCGAACTCTGACCCGACCGGGTGGGCGCGACTGTTACACGCGGCGACGTGCTGCCGCGGCGACTTTCAGAAAGCAGGAAACCGCCGCGACCGTATGTTTGTTATAAAGCCGTACGAGTAAACACACTTACACACGGTTTAGCCGATAATAATAATAATAATTTAGTTATGTAATGATTGGATACGCTACAACAAACGGCGGCTATGACGACGACGACGACGACGACGACGTCGACGATGATGACGACGGTGGCCGGTGGGCAGACGATGAGACTGGTTGTGCATATATATATATATACCAGCTGGTCTGTCGCGCCCGTAGGGGTCAGTCGGATTGCCGGTCAGGTGAAAGTGTATCCTTGGATTACATCATATATTATATATTTTTATTTCCCTACCGTCCCCCCGGTTCCCCGTCGGCCCGAAACGCTTACGCGCGTTTTTATACGCACGTTAAAACGGCGCGGCGGTGACCTCGATAGAATACATAGACAATATATATATTAAATTACTATATACATAATATATATATACGTATATATATAATATATATATATCATATATATATAGGTACAATTTTCGTTCCAATTGTCATTTACACGTGACGCAATTTCGGAAAAATCGTATCCATAATGATAATAATAATAATAATATATAATGTCAGATGTCCCACGAAGTTACGCCAACATAATATTATGTACTTTTGTTTTCTGTTCGATATTTTTGAACCGCCCTCCGTTATGGTTATTTCGTTTTATTATTCTTAAGCGTATAACTACAGATTCGATATTTTTTTTTTTTCTTTTTTCTGAAAATTGCAATTTTATTCATTAACGGTCACCGCAGTAGTACCATTGGTACGTACCTAATGTTAGCGACAAGTGCAACATTGATGGGCATAAAAAGTATTTTGAATTCGACGGAAAACTATTCCAAGAAATCGTTTGAAAATCAACGACTTGTTCCGATTAAAAGTTTTAAACGCCGATATTACCAAAAACGGCTCTTGGCGTGTAATAAGAATAAATCAATATTGTATGTATTTATATATATATATTTATAATTCGATTTTGAATTTATAAATATTACGTTTATTAAAACAGAGTGTGATCCTCTATGGTGTATATTACGTTAAATAATTATGTAGTCGTCGTAAACGATCGGCGACGATTCGTAATAGCCGAACGACTCGTATTGCGAAAACGTGCGAAACAATGGACGACTAATGTAGTGTAGAACGAGTATAATAGTAATGTTATCGTGTAATAAACGTCCGATTTGTGTGTTGTGCCGTGCAGGTCGCACCGCCGAAGGGAGGTCTGGACATTATGTAAAGGCAAAACCGCTGCAGCAGAAAAACACGTGCGCTAGGCCAGTGTGGACAATGTGTGCGGACGGACACGCCGGGGATTCGTTTACAATTGCCGTCACACCTACGACCATCGACGATTCAGGTATTAAAAATGTTATTTTATTGTAATTGCGTATGATTTTTTTTCCACACTGATCACCTTGCCCTTTGATCACCTTGCCACGGGCGAACTTTTTATGCGTCGACTGACGCCCGCGCACGTGCGCGCCGGCGATCGTTTTAAAAACCAACAGCAAACACGACCTGTGGTAAATTATGACGAGACGAATCCAAAGCGACGCACAAAAAAAAAGAAAGGAAACGTAATTAAAAAAAATGTCTTAAATAAATTTAAAAAATATTTATATATGTATATATGATGTATTATTTTACGAATATTTTAATCGCAACTCGATTATCTCAAAAATTGTCGAAAGTAATAACTAAAACACGTCGAGATTAAACCTATACCAATGACGTAAGACTGGCTCGCAGTTTTTATCTGGCACGTCTTACCTCATTGATCATTGGACATTTCCGAAACTCCGTCAAAGAAAAGATGTACAATTTGTAGAAAATATAAATCTAATTTATCGATTTAAACTTTATGGATGAATTATACATTTAACGACAGATATTATCAATTCAATGATATTCAAATGATATTTTTATGGAAGTAAAGGATAACTACGTACTTTTGTTTTGCGGCCCACGAGCGTTTATAGTTCAAGAAATCGGTCCTCGATGGGCACGGGTCGTAGAACCGAAAATCGTTTGGCCGACGATACATCGACAACCGACGAGTTTTGTTCTGGGGTGTTCTGAAAATATATAAGTACAGAAATTAAATACGTTTCGAAACGAATCTATGTACGGGTTATCGCCAACACTTATTCGATTCGTTTTCAAATAGTGTAATTGTGTATGATTGAGTTTCTTCTTTGTTTTATAAAAGCATATATTTGTACGTGTATTAATATTTCAAAGCATCTAATAGTAGGTGTAATTTTACAGTCGAAACCATATGGTTTATTACGTATTCCTTTCGATACTCATTAATGACGATATTGACGAATCGAAAAATAAAAATATGGCATATTTTTATTTTTTGTATTTTAAACGGTTTTCAATATTTATTTGATTTTTTTTTTTTTTTACGTCATTCTGCAATGCTCGTGGCGTTAGCGTTGCGGAATACAGTCGATTGCACTTTTTTTCATTCGCGTTGAACCAAAAACAAAATTAACATATTATATTATATTTATATATATAAACAATCAACGCGCCCGTCAAACGCCCGGGCCCGTCAAGTCACCGCGCCTTCCGATCGCCACTGATTACGCCACCGTCAGCACGAGCCGTGCGAATTTATTGATTTTTCACCGTCGCGGTCGCATGAAACGATGTTAAAATATTTACACGCATTATCGTGTTTACACGGTCGTACGCGAGCACAATTATAACAATATTATCGTTAACGTACGCGCGTATTTAAACGTGTGTTATTATTACGGACGAAAAGTCACAATCGCCGCCGAAAGAACAATACATTCGCACTCAATTAAACATTATTGGTTTCCGCGTTCGGTTGTGCGACAATAACAACTGTTTTGTTTCGAACGACGTGTGCCCACGTACATATTGTAACGTTTTCCGCTCGTACGATTGTTTCTGTTGGTTTTTTGCGAAATACTCGGTCGTTTCGACGAAAAACTCGACGCTCACGAGCATACGAATCGTTTCGCTCGGAAGCGAAAAGCGTCCGCGCGCGACGTTTTTTCAAAAATACGAAAAAAACACTGAAGATCGTTTTGTAATGATAATAATAATTGTCGACGGCGAACAATCGAGATACGAGAATCGAGATACTTAAACGAAACCCCTAGGGCTATTTCGGCGTTTCGGAAACAATGTTGGCGCCAACTCAAAAGTTTAACGCGAAACCATTAAAGTCTTCGTGTTACGATGGCATTAAATATCGTCCTCGAGACGACCTCGCTTTTTTTCGCCTGCAA
Source organism: Drepanosiphum platanoidis (assembly GCA_948098885.1). Taxonomy (NCBI): domain Eukaryota; kingdom Metazoa; phylum Arthropoda; class Insecta; order Hemiptera; family Aphididae; genus Drepanosiphum; species Drepanosiphum platanoidis. Next base: position 12,325,295 of record OX402529.1, on the reverse strand, counting down.
TTTCTGTCCCCTCTAAATATCTGTTCATAACTACGTATATTTTTACTATATTATCTCTGGGTCATAGTTTTAAGACGTCACTCAGTCGACAGTTATTATCTCTCGATTTCTCGTGAAAATCTTCCGCGGACGGACGGTACGCGATAATACGTATAATAATACGTGACTTGTGATTGAAAGAACAAGAGTGTAAAGACGAGCACACGTATTATTTTTAAATGCCCGTCGTTTGAAAACTGAGTCCGACCGCGAAACGTCCGATTCTATAATTATTAATATTGAATTCCGCCGGCTTCCCCGTACACTCTTAATACACGAAACCGCATTGCTATAATGTTCTGCAATAAATGCGGAATAAAAAAAAAATGAAAAAAACCGTTAGTTATCAAAGTCCGAAAAGAATGTCATGAAAAATCGAAAAAAGTGGCTCGGTAAAATATGCCGAAAATCGGTGTAATCGTAAAACGTCGCATTCGGTACGATATGTTTTATGCGGCGATTCGACGGACGTATTATTTTTTCTTTAAATTTTCGTTCTAATTTTACCGTCGTCGACACGTGCCGTGCTGATAGTCGCAGTCGAAACATACAAACGATAACAATTAATATTACTTTGCTCGCTGCATAACGGATAATAAACGTCTCGGCCGCATTGCTGCGGAACACTTTCACACGCGCGCCGCAGCCGTTCATATCGCACCGGAAAACTCGACGCGCGTTCGTCACCGTATTATTATGACGTGTTTAGTTTATTATATTAATTTGCGAACGTTACGATATAACAGACAATAAAACGGAGAACGTCGGAGAACAATATTATTAACCGCGAACGGCGGCGTTCAAATAATATCATCGCCTTATTCGCAACAGTGATCGTATAAATATTTACCATAAGGACTCGACCGCGATCTTCGAGGCGGCCACTTCGTATTCAGATCTACGCGCGATTGTTTTTACCATTATAAAACTCGGACCCGTTCGACGCTGTTTTGTGGTCCGGAGCCGAATAACGTGAGTGGTCTCTCTTTTGTGGACGTTTTATTACGTGATTTTAAATCCACACACACGCATTTCACGATGATGCAGAAGGTGGCTCTGTTATTATATCTTTATAACGCTCTGAAAAGTTAACACAAAAATTTGTTAATACAATTGAAAACACTAAAATCGGAGACTGAATAAATTTAGAAACGCATGCGTGTAATTACAATATAAAGTTGAGGGAACATTATAATTCATAATAAAATAGTTACATACAAACTAAACAAAACTGTTCTGTTTTAATGATTTTTTTTTTAATCTTCGAGGTGCCGAAAAAGACGACGTCTATCGGTCGAATCTCTCTTCTCGCTCGCCTTTGACTGTAATATTTATCCTCGTTCTGAAATAATTCTACGGTCGACGTAAAATCGTCAAACGAAATCGTTTGCGACACCGCGCAGAGTCGACCGTCTTTCTCGGTTTCTTGTCGCTCGTTCTCGACATTGCTAACACTCGACTTATAACATTTTCACTGTCAAATAATCAATCGCCGAAACCTACGCGTCGATCGACACACTGACCGTTTCCGTATAGTAATATTGTAACGTTGACGTTTCAGAACCTGCGGTGTCTGCGACCAATGGCGCCGTCGCTGAGCTGAGGAGCAGGCGGAGGAGAAGGAGCGCGTCACGCAGCGGACATGATATTCGCCTTGATCGCGGCCGGGTCAGCCTTAAAAGCTGGCCTGACGATTGTGGGGACTAGCGTTTGGATGATACCGGTTTTGATAGCCGCCATGGCCTACTACCGGTACGACATCTACGACCCCGAGTCGAGGCCGTTCAATCAGAAAATACTCAGGCGAGAGTACGACTTCGTCGTGATCGGTGGCGGATCGGCCGGCGCGGTGGTCGCCAACAGGCTGTCCGAGGTAACGACGACGGCAAACGCCCCCGCAGGGACACCCCCCTCCTCTCCTTTCACTCGACCTAGTCTGATTTTTTTCTTTTCGTTGTTTACTTTTTTCAAAGGTCACTTCGAATAGATTTCCCGTCGTTACGTATGTTACTAACTGTCGATTTTCATTGATATGTTTTGATTGTTATATATTATTTTATAATATCACAGAAAAACAAAATACAATACATTCGATAACCTTTAAATTTAATATTTTAACAAATGTTTCTGTACAAAAAAAAAACTCCCTTTGTTGAAAACATTGTTAAAATCAGAGAAAAAATGGATTGTTCTATTATTGTAATTTTTCTATTATTGTTAGCGTGTCGGGTTTATTAAGCCGAAAAATAAAATGAAAAACGTTAATTCATGATAATGCTAGTAGCTAATGGATAGAACTGTAGAGTTTTCGTCCTAGGTGAAAGTTTTTCATTGATACTACCCCACATTTATTGAAAGAAACCAAGTCAGTTTATAGCAATTTGATTAACTATTATCGCTTTTCAAACGGACAGATATCAAAATACGGAATCCTCATCTATTGACACGCGCGTACCTACTTTATCAATTAATAATTAGTCGAAATTTTTCGAAATTTTACGATACTTTTTTGTATTAATTGTAATAATTATTATATATTTTATGTATATACTTTCTTTGTATTAATGAACCAACTATTGATGATGATTTAGATCTAAAAATTCTAAAGATGATATTTTCATTCGGTTATCGCGCTATAAATGCGTATAATAAATCAAATCACGGGGGAAAAAATCGTTAACACGCGCTGCAACGAAGGGTTAAAGGAGTAAATTTCCTCTCGGTTTCAAAAATATCACTTACTCGAATCGCTTCAGACTTGTAATTTTTTGTTCGATATCATATTAGATGGGCAAAACACATTTCAGCGACTGAGCCGCCGTTTCCCAGCGTCAACGCGTCCCTATCTTCCCATCCCTCCGCCCCACAGACGTTGTTATTGATCGACCGTTTGTTCAAATATTATAGATCGGCCATTGGAGCGTTTTGCTCTTGGAAGCCGGTCCGGACGAAAACGAACTGTCCGACGTGCCCTCGTTGGCGGCCTATCTTCAGCTGTCGCGTCTAGACTGGCAGTATAAAACCGAACCCACGGGTGAGTAAACCAATTCGTAATTTATTGCATCATCTCTGTGGACACATTAATGGATTCTTTTACGGATCGTTAGCGATCTTTTGTCTATCTATATTATAACATATATTTGTTTTTCTATGCATTATTATGTCGACGAAACGAGTATACAAAAATATAATTTTAATATAAAATCAGCACACTCAATTTCTAGCATAATATAATACCTTTCGAAAAGTCGAAAACACGTCACTTACTGGAAATAATAGATGGCGCGTGCCTGTTCCAGGTAAGGCGTGCTTGGGCCTGAAGAACGGCCGGTGCAACTGGCCCCGCGGCAAGGTGCTGGGCGGCTCGAGTGTCCTGAACTACATGCTGTACGTGCGGGGCAACCGGCACGACTACGACGGGTGGCGCGACATGGGCAACGAGGGCTGGGGCTACAGCGAGGTCCTGAGGTACTTCACCAAGTCCGAGGACAACCGGAACCCGTACCTGGCCAGGCCTGGGTCGCCGTATCACCGGGCCGGCGGCCTGTTGACGGTACAGGAGGCGCCGTGGAAGAGTCCGCTGGTGCTGTCGTTCGTGGAAGCCGGCCAGGAAGTGACCGGTTACCCGAACCGAGACATCAACGGGAAATACCAGACGGGATTCATGGTCGCCCAGGTACGGTACACGACGGCGACATGCCCGACCCGATCCCCTTCTCTCTCGGTCGATAAAATTGCACCTAAATTTTGGGTCGGAAAGAAAATATTTTTGGTTTTAAGAAACATAAATCAATTTTTATACTACGAAAGCCGATCGAAAATCAGGTACTCACGGTAAATGTTTTTTTCGCGCGATTAGTTAATTTCAACAAAATGTCGGCCAATCGATGCAATTCTGGTTTAGAAATATTTTTCGTCTTCACGGAATAGTGTCAAATGAATATAAAATCGTTCAAAGAGTTATTAAATTATTCAAAATTTAATTTTATAGATATTGTAATAATTAGACATATACCTTTACGTGTATTTTTTAATGCGTATTAAACGGCGTGTTTTAATTTTTTTTCTATCATGTGAGTGCACACTTTCAAACGCACGTTCGAACATCTTTCGGTCCTCGTTCTGGTCGAAATATTATGATACGGTTTTCGAGACGATTTCAAGACAGTTTTCTTACTCCGTTTTCAGGGTACGATCCGTCGGGGCACTCGCTGCAGTACGGCCAAAGCGTTCCTGCGGCCGGCCAGGCTCAGGCCCAATTTGCACGTGGCTATGCACGCGCACGTCACCAAGATCGTCATCGACCCGGCCACCAACCAGGCGACGGGGGTGCAGTTCCTGCGAGACGGCCGGATGCACTTGGTGCACGCGAGACGAGAGGTAGTCCTGTCGTCCGGCAGCATCGGCAGCGCGCAGCTGTTGATGTTGTCCGGGATCGGACCGCACGAGCATCTGCAAAGGCTGGGCATACCGGTGCTGCAGGACCTGCGAGTCGGTGACAACCTGCAGGACCACGTGGGCATGTTCGGGCTCACGTTCATCGTGGACAAGCCCGTGGCCATCGTGCAGAATAGATTACGGGTACGTCGATTTTCGCCGAAAGCCCGGTTTCCGGAAAAGCACGTTTTCGCTGAAAATTAAAAAGAGTTCGATTTCAGTTTGCGCCAAAGTCGTCGTTTTCGCATAAAGATGAATGACGATTTTATTTTACAACCCAAACGGGTTTACGTCTAGTAAATTGTCAATACATTTTTAAAGCAGTCACATATTTCTATCTAACGAGTATGTCATAAGAATACGTTTATTAAGTGTGTATTGGTTAACCGAATAAATAATTATTTAAAAATGATCCAACCAAATATGAAATTAACCTCACTAAAACCCACACCGGAGAGTTTACTTACTATGTAAATATAAACTAATAATAGATTTATAATTTTTGAATTTTTGAGAGTGCGTCGTCGTACTGCACACTGTTTTAGGCCGTGTATAGATTTTTTTTAATCGTGTATTGACGGTTATACATAATGTCCGTCCGGGTATCGAACTTTTCGCGTAAAATCAGAGTTTATTTCGAATATTGCTCAGCGTTTTCGCGTCTAGCGCCGAAGTCGAGTGTGTAATAATTTTCATCCGTAATTTTTCAGCCGGTTCCCGTGACGATGGAGTACTTGACGCGGGAAAACGGACCGATGACCACGCTCGGCGGAGTCGAGGGGCTCGGGTTCATTCCCACCATCTACGCCAACGACACGGACTACCCGGACATTCAGTTTCACATGGCGCCGGCGAGCATAGCCTCGGACGACGGCATCAAAGTGCGGAAAATCCTGGGCGTCCAGGACTCGATTTACGACAAGGTGTTCCGGCCGATAGCCAACAACGACGCGTGGACCATCATGCCGTTGTTGCTCAGGCCGAGGTCGCGCGGCAGCATCAGACTGAGGTCGAAGGATCCGATGGCGTACCCGTACATAGACGCCAACTACTTCGACGACCCGCTGGACGTCGCGACGCTGGTCGAGGGCGTCAAGTTGGCCGTAAAAGTGAGTGACGAAAACGACTGTAACGACTCGGCGAGCGCGCGTTTTTGAAATGATCGAAAAAAACTGAAATTTTGAAAGCGTGGTATTAAATCACAGAAACAACCAATAGTATTCCTACACACTACTCGATTCGAAAAGTCCCCGTCCTTTAATTGTTCGAAACGTTTTGAAATTGTAATACAAAGTTTCTCATGTGTAGAAAAATATCGAAAATCCGGCGATTCCTTTTCTTTTTTTTTTGTTTAAATTTCAACAAGTCGGTTTCAAATCCGAAACACCCCGTCGTACCCGCCAGCTGCATCGATCTCTCGTCGTCGTCGTCGTAAAACTCGTCCGAGTGTTTTTTCTTTGCGATCAGTTCTCTCCTTCACGCAATACAATATGTCGCTTGTGCGTTTTCAGATCGGCCAGAGCAGAGCCTTCCGACAGTACCGGTCGCGACTGCACCGCGTGCCCATACCCGGGTGCGCGCGATTCGAGTTCGGCTCCGACCAGTACTGGGAGTGTTCCATCCGGCACCTGAGCATGACCATTTACCATCCGGTGGGCACGTGCAAAATGGGACCGGCCGACGACCCGGGCGCGGTGGTGGACCCGCGGCTGCGCGTGTACGGCGTGCGCGGGCTGCGCGTGGTCGACGCGTCGATAATGCCGACCATCGTCAGCGGCAACACGAACGCGCCGACCATCATGATCGCCGAGAAAGCGTCGGACATGATCAAACAGGATTGGCTGGCCAACAACAACAACAACAACGTCGTAAACCGTTATCGGGGCTGAACGCGAGCCGAAAGCGTCCGAGGGGAAAACATCGCGTCTCAACACGAAAACAACGAACGATATCGCGTCACGAATTCTGCCAATTTTTATTATTATTATTTTAATTTTAATTTTATCGTGCCATTCGCGTAAAGCGTCGATTATTACCATACGATATCATACTATTATTATAATAATTTGATTCCGACGCAGTTACGATATTGATAATAATCATTATTATTACAGTTATTTTAACGATATCGTTAGACGAGCGCGACTAGGTCCGAACAATCATCGGGGTTGCTGAAATCACTCGAGTCGATTTTTAACCGTACAATCGATCGCGTTTCCAATTTGTACATTTTTTTTCTTCGATTATTTACCGTGTTCAAATTTTTATACGTATTTTTAAAAAAAAAAAACCCCAATAATATCAATATCACACTGTGCTTTGATTACCGTCTATTTATGTAAGCAGATTTATATATCAGTGGAGGAGACTTCGAGAGTCTGACCGACTCCTCGTCCGCCCGAAATCAAACTGTCGGCTCCGCCTAACCGGAACGTCGATGATGAATGCCATATTGTTTACAAATCCGATGATTTTAGTTTTGAAGTCCTACTTTATACTTGAGCCACCTCGATTGGATTCACTTACAAAGTTCTTGTCGTAGTATCATTTCTATAAATCGGTGAAATCAGTTTTTTTAACATTTCTGTAAAGTAATGAAAATCAAACGAGTAGGACAATTAAACCGATCATAAAGCAATAATTGTATTATACTTGCGCGTCTTAATCGAAAACCAAATATTAGAGAAAGAAAAAATCGAGATTTCTCACTGTACCTTTTGCAGAGCAAGTAAAGTCCACTAAAAGTATACATTTCTCCATGAGTAGTAACGCTAAACAATAATCAATTTACTATGTCTTACGATGTCACAAACACAAACGTGTTCATAATAGAATTCGAAAATAAGTCCGCCACTACCTAATTTTCACGTCGTTAATGTCGCGATTCGATGTCCACGTTTGACATAATAAACGCGATACACGATAAGTCGATAAAATTTCAAATTATAAAATCCGCGATCAAGATTTCATTGTGCATCTGCCTAGTTGCGTCCATGTTAATTTATTATATTGTAAGTGCGTCGTCGTACTCAAATGTTGTTACCATTTTTCTTATTTTTCTCTTTGTTTGTACATAAGTATATAGTAATATTACATTAAAATAAAAAGTTATTATTTTGTATCGTATTATCGTTGTTGTATTATTGTTATTGCATCGGGGCTGTGAATTCGCGCGCGTTTTACAATTGACACATACGAGTTTACCGGATATCTGGCCTGTGTTTTGTGTACAAATCAAAAAAAAAAATCTCAATTGGCACACTCGTAAATGCATAAAAAGCGCACGAGTTCGTAGTCTTTCCCTTAGTTATTGATAAATACCCGATATTTATATTTTTTCCGTTTAAGTTATTTCGTTGTTATTCATTAAGTATTTATCATAGGGACTTGAAATGTTTACTAAGAGTACTTAAATTTTACGTATTTTACTGATACCAAATCATTTTCAAAATATTATAATGATATTCGTGTATTCGTGGTTTTTAATCGATAATGGCACTGGTTCCCAAACTGGGGTACACATTGCTGGGGAGGCGCAAGCAGTTATTACGAAATACAATTTTTATTGATTAAATTATTTTTATTTTAAAATGTAGGGAAAATATGAAAAATTATAATTATTATCATCAATAAAATTGAATTCATCCCGGATATTTTATAATTTCTTCGTAAAGTACACAAAAAAGTGATATATTTTTCACGTTATAGAAGGTGGGGGGGGGGGCGAGAGTTTCGAAAATATACAAAGGGGTGCGTAGAATAAAAAAGGTTGGGAACCACTGGATTATGGTTTATGAAATTTTTTAAATTTTTAATGTTATAACTTATAACAAAAAACAACGAATACAAGATTCCGCATGAGTCAGTTTTAAGGTGAAAATATCGATAATACAAAGGGGCGTGGTTTTTAATAAGCATTTGAACGATTAAATTTAGATACATTTCGACGACACAAAAATCTGTAAACGTTTTTTAATTGAAAATTAACAACATTTTCAATTTCTATACCAATGACTTTGGAAATCTATCTCCCCGGACCAGGGGATGTCGTAAACGTATACGAACGGAAACCACGCTTTCGTAAAACTCTATTGCGAAACACCACGTCGTCGGTAAATTTAATAATAATACAACGATCGAATACGGAAAATCTATTATGTTTGAAAAAAGATCCCGCGGACATATTATAATGAATTAGTATCGATTTTGAAGAAACGCTGCAGCACTGCGGTAAACCAAAAAGATCCGACGAATAAAACAACACGTATTGTACGAATTTTAAAAACTAACTCGTCATCGTGCCGTCGTCGTCCATGCGCATTATTATTATCATTGTTAGAATATGTTTTTTGTTTTTTTTTTTGTTTTAATCGAATTTATATTTTTGAAATTATTTCATTGTCGAAACGATACATTCAAGGTTCGATCGGTCGTTTCGACCGTCGCGATACTACTCAAGGCGCGCACCTACGACGAAACGTCTTCCTCGATCCTTTTGTGTTTTTTTTATTAGCGACACCGAAAAACGAAAATATCAATAACACCTAATCCGAGTAGAAAACGGCGAATATATTATGACGTATGATGTTCCGGAAAAAACGCCTCCAGAAATAAACGAATCGATAACACGTTTTCAAACAAATAAGAAATTAACGTTGTAGCAATTTTAAAACTGTAAAATAACTTGTTTTAACTGGTTATTAGGTACTAGTTAGTAGTTATAGATACTCGTAAATAATGAATAATAATAGAACCAAGTTAAGAGAAATAAAAATCAATTTGATGAAGATTGTTACGAATTATTACGACAACAATAAAAAAAAAAAAGAGAGGTTTATATACGAGATTATAATTATGCATCAACTAATAACTGTTATGTTTGATTGTTATACGTTACTGGTGCAAAAATGACGGTTTTTTTATAGGGTGGCAAAAATATGGTTTTACTACCTCGTGAAAAAAGGCGAGGTAGCGGTCGCTACCACTATCGACGCCCATGGCCCACTACCTATATTATAGAGACTGTAAATAAATATAATCGGTACTACTCACGGCCTGTCGTCGGTGGGTTGCTGTCGAGTTGTTCGTATTGGCTTGTGAATTAAAGTAAGTGTAGTAACAGATATAAAATTCACTCGATAAAAACGATTGAAATCAAAAGAAGAAAGAAAAATCTAAAGATTAAAAGTTTGATCAGTCGTTGACGAGATAAATAATAACCATCGACGACGTTGTTGGCTATTACGGAGAAAAATAAAAAAAAAAAAACGCAACGTTAAAACCGAGAGGAGCTTTCCGAACCGTTGTCGACACTAGACTGATCGCCTGCGTCGGCTGTACTTTCGCGCAACACTCGATCGGTATCGGCTGGGTAGCGCGCGCAGCTCAGCTGTCGTTGGTCTGGCGGCGCGAACAGCTTGGCTTTTATTGGCCGTGTCTCACACGCAGGACTCACGTGAACTTTCACTTATTCCGATTTCAACTTATTGTTATTATTATTACTTTTATTACATAATTATTAAACTATTGTTATATCGTCATCGATATTATTTTCATAGTTACATAATCGTTACAATTTTAGTAATTACCAATTATTATTCTTATACTCGTTACAAGAATATTATATAAATATATATATATATCATATATACTCCTCATACTTTTTATACACACTTATATTTATAAATGTTATGATTTAAACTTGTCGAGTTACTGTTTAAAAAGAAAAAAAATTCAGAAATACTTTGAAAATTCAAAAATATTCAGCTACAAATTATACTAAATTTAATCAAATCAAAGTATAATCAAATTATAATAATTCAGTTACAAATAAAATCATGTACCACCGCCGTTAGTGTTATGTAAATTTTCCTCGATTCGTATCAAACACGACGTTCATGTAAGGTCGCTAAACTTGTCCTATAAATATAAACGAATGGTGCGCAATTCTAAACTATTATTAAACACGTTTGTGGTTTTTTTCGCATTTTTTTGTCATCTCATTTTTTTTTTTTTTGTTCCGACAAATAAGACAAAGTATCTACTAAACAAAAATGTCATTTTTAATACGTACCATTTTGTCTAAGAAAAAAAACTACCTTAAAATATATATTTTTCAAAAGTATTCGAATAGTATTCAAATGCATAATTAAAATTGGAATTATTTCGATTAAATTATGTTAGAGTAGTATTTGAAATACTTTCAAAAATACAATCGAATAAACACTACATCCATAAGAACACGAGTTATAACGACTTTAATTGGCGCTTATGTCACAGTGTTTTCGATACTAGAGTTTTGATTTTTAACGCCCAGACGTGTTTTCAAAATTGCGGCCAAACGTGTTTACACGTGTCGAGTAATGTTTTAATAATGCGCTCAAACGTGTTTACAACGCCACCCTTTTCCACATAAGCCGAAATCGTTGCTCGATTTTGGAAAATTCGATTAGCTAATAGTTCAAACAATACTCGTTTTCGTTTTCTTCTATCCGCGAAATTACGAACAGAAAAAAATTATCGATTTCAATATTTCACAGGTATTTCGTTCTCTTTTGCTAACCGATGCACAAAACTAATTTCGAAATACGCATGTTCATTGTTCGACGTATCTACGTGTGACGCTCGCGACTGCCGCGCTGAAAGAAATTAATCGTTCTCGCCGAAGGAGACACTCGCGTAACGTTGACTTTCTTTCGACAATGATCCGATTGGCATTTCATCCGACGACCGCAACCGCGAGACGTGCAAGGTCGAAGAAGAAACGATAACAAACGAGACGTGCACTCGCTCTCGTAGACGAAATTCACGCGGTCAAGGTTCTTAGAGAAAACAATTCGTCGAAGTCTGTGAGTCACATTTACACAAATTAATGTGCTGGCGTTTTGAAACGAGACGACGACGCGCGACGTCGGTCGTCTCGGCGCCCGAATCTTTACAAAATACGACGACGTGTGCCGAGAAATAAGGCCGTTTTCAAGCCGTTTGAGGACGTGACGTGTCGTCTCTGATTATCGCGCGTATTACGTCCCGGACGAAACGTTTCAATCTTCGACGCTCATCGATCCGAATTTCGGTCATCACTTCGACATTTTGATAGATAAACAGAGCGCTTTATTTCGAAGAAGTAAAACGCGTGGTCGATGGTCACACGCGATAATAATATTATTTATACGTTTGTATTCTAAATATTACGTTTCGCGACATTTGTTCGTCGTTCATACGTATAATTCGAACATCCGACTAGGAATGGCGCGATCATAAAACTCACGAACTGAAACCGGAACCTGCGTTTTATTTTTGATATTCGATTTGCAAAAAATATTCGATTAATTATTATTTGGACAAATCTAACTTGTAGGTAATGGCGCCAATTGGTTTTCAATTTCATTCGGTCTGCAATAGACGGTCTACTAAAAAATAACCGACGTTTAAAAACGCGTGTTGCGTCGATGAAGCTAAAACATTATATATAAAAAGTTAAGGACAACGAAAGACAAACCTTATTAATCGATACAGTCAATATAAATTATATAGGAGCTTGGATGTTAACGATAAAATACGTTTGTTAAACTACGCGTAAAAATAACTACAAATAAGAATCGTGTTTTTAACGCAAACATCGTTTTCAAAATGATTAGAATAACTGACCAATATAAATCACCTGTAGTCTGTCGCCTCGTCCGACTTCTATATGAGTTCTAGACACATTTTTTATTTTGTTGTGTTAATACGAAACGCGAGGCCCCGAACGATTGCCCCGTTCGTCCTGCCTTCGGGACGGTACTGCCGTGTCTGTTGTGTGAAGCTTAACTAGAAAAATATGTAACCAAAATAATGGTAAACGGTACAATACTACGTCATTGTATATAATATCTGATTAAAAAGAAACGCTATTATATATTACTATAATAAACTTACATAATGTATAATTTTATTAAATACTAAAATATATTATGATAATATAACTCATTCTCAAACACTCGTAGATAAAAGTGCGATCGAGGTCCGATAAAGTTTACAGACACGTGCATAGGAATCGCACCTTAAGATTTTTATTTTTATTGCATACTTATTAACAAATCGTTTTCAACATATGAAATACATTATGATAATTAGTACGCGACAAACGAGAGAATAAAATATTCGCTAATAAACATAACAGTGCGTTTTAATAAAGTATTATTAAATATATAAAATAATAATCTATTAAAACTATCGAATATATAAATATTATAAAGAAAAATAAATAGGCCTTGCCTAAACTTGTACTGAACTATAATTTCTCCAAGTATAAATTAATTTTCATTTATATTCGGAAATTTCATTTTTTTATACTCTGTGTGTTTTTTTACACCCGATGATGAATTTTATTCGAAACTGGCCGTAACAATATTAGCGCTATTTTACAATAATATTCCGGGCAAGACCTATTTATTTTTATTTATATATTTAATAGTTTTAATAAGTTATTTTATATATTTATTATAATACTTTATTATTATTATTATTATTATATGAGTATTGACCGTTAAACATTATTCATTTTGTTTTATATTTTTTATGTAATAATGCGTGTTTTGCTCGAATAGTAAAGCGAAGTATTTTGTACTATCTAAACGTCGCGTCGGAGGCAATACGTTTAGACGCATCGCACTAAACGAGACCGATTTGAACTACTTCAAATTGAATTTTGTTCTTATTAAATTTTGAGTCGTCGAGATGGAGTAAATAGAAACCGCACAATATTTTTTTCATATTTATATCATAATATTACGAGTAAAACAATATTATAATAACTAATATTTTTCCTCGAGTAATAATTATCATGCGTTATGATAATTATCAACCAAAAACAATAAAGCATTTCCGAGGAGACGAGGTACCAAACTCGAAACATTTTCTTATTTCGTATTCTCGACGACGACGGCGCGGCGGTGCGTCGCTATTTCATCGAATCAAAATTAAAAACACTTGGGCGTTACAATTATTATCGACCGCGAAACGACTGAGTATTATTCCGCACATAATCTTACGACTTTACCGACTAATTTAAATAATTCTCAACCGGGTACCTACTTAACTTCTTTTTTTTTTCAAATACGCATTCAATTGATTTTGTTTGTACTAGTGTATAATAAACGTGTTATGAAATTACTCAGACGACGACGGTGCGTTTCAATCAAATAATGTTGTCGATTCCAAAGTCATCGGATCTCCTCACCGTTTGGAGACGCGCCAACAATAGACAATTTCAGACTGATCTGTACTACGATAACGTCTGAACGTTCTGCCGACGATTGTCGGCATTCGGCTTTGTCTCTCGATCGTGGTATTTACCACTGTATCATATTATGATATATTATATAATAATTATTATTATTTTACGATTTCTGTTTTCGTTTTTATTTCTGTATTTTAAATATTCCCGTACGTTGATTTCGGGTGTTTTTTCTTCTATACGAGTAGTACATAAACGACCTTATCACAGTTCTAAGATTAATTAGGGACGCTAATTTACATTTCGAACATAAACAGGTCATATTAATGAGTAAACGCCTGTATAATTAACCATTAAATACAATATTATATACCAAATATAATAATTTTATGTTGTAATATATTTTCAGTACAAACAAATGGGCGTTCGCACGATATTAAATTTAATTTTAAATAAAAAAATTTTAACCATTATAGCAAAGAGTTCTATTACCCCTCCACACGGCGAAAGGTCGATCCGACGTATTATTACTGTACGATTATTATCTCATACTTGATAATTATTATTTTACAATTTTTGATAATTATAATTTTTTTTCTACAAACACGGTTTATTCCGAATTTCAAACACTCGAGTGTGTTTTTTAAATGGGTTTTTTATATGTGTGTGCGAACGACCTTAATCTCGTAGTTCTATAGTTAATAAGGAACACTAATTTACACTTATTAAATACGATAATACGAACCAATTATTTAAATATTATATGTAATGCGTATTTTTAGTTTTTTTTTACCAACCCGTTGGTCGATATGCAGATTCTTCTTCTCCATTCTTCAAGGTCTTCACCCGTCGTTGCTTTCGGTGCTCTATAGCTTTTGGCTGTGTAATGGATGTCATACGTCTGTAAATTGAACCACTGAAATATATAATATGAACGCTTCGACGCAGACACGCACTCGCATGATTTACGTTTGAGTAAATTTTAAACGAACAAATAATAATAATATTTATTTTTTTATTCGGTCAACAAGTAAACAACAACATCTCAAGGAAAATAGTACAGTAGAAATAATAAACGAATAATATTAATTAATTAAGTATTTAAATAATAAATTCATGTTTTCGACGTAGCATTTGAATCGAAATAAAAATTTAAATAATAAATCGAAATTATTTATTCGATTGCATATCGTTGGCAGACGATACGTCGGACTATTTGGAAGTGTTTTTTTTATTTTTTTGACCGAGCAAAAGAGGGATATAGTCTAGAATTGAAGAAGAGAGTACTTTAAGATTAATTTTTTGTAATAATTCGAGACAGTCGATGTCTCCGTTCAAGTCTTTATAAACTAAAGTAAAAACTAACCGTCTGATATTTAGTGACTCGCAGAGTTCGCAAAGTTTGCAATCTCGTCCGCGTCGATACCGATCAGCACAAAGTTCTATTGTACCGCACGACGAAGAGTCGAATCCAATCCGACTTCTATCGGTATAAAATAAGATCGACGAGCCATAAAATATAACTAGTTTATATCTGATATCGACCGAACTGGTCGGCGAAAATCGATGAGTAGAAAGGTGCGCGGTGTGTAATGCGTGAACTCGATATGACAGTGTAAAAAGACCACGAGTTTACGGTGGCGAATTTGCTGGACGTTGAAAATGTACGATTATTGTCGCGTACGCGTTACGTCATTTCAACACAGACGTCGTTTATTGACTTTTTGGCGATTTTTCTTATCGATATTTGCATTTCGCGTTCGTGGAAAAAACCAAAAAGTTATTTTTGACAATTTAAACGAGGGTAGTTACGTAATAGGCCGGTCAATACACAATAACCGGTATAAGAACTACTATATAATATATCCACTCGTATAATCTTCGCCGCGTACTCGTAAATTACAATATTAGTTCAGATTTTAATATAATATAATATATATTATGAGAACGTGTCTGCTAGGAAAGACATTGAAATTACGGGCCTATTTGAGGGGGCGATGGAGGCGATCGCTTCCCCCACCCACGGCCCAAGCAGCGTGTCCGAGTAAACGAGAAATAAATACATATTCATAGTACTATAGGCACGTTGATAAATTGATTAGAGTACAAGGTCATTCAAAACGATTCATCCGATTTCGAATGGTTATGTAATAATAGGCCTAATATCTTATCGAATTATATGCCGATAAATTTCGAATTTTAGAATGCCATTAATCCGTTATTTTGAAACTATCGCTTACGGCGATGAGTTAGTCTCGGCAAATATGTGTCGACCGGGCAACACGAAACGAAACGCTCTCTAACTTTTGGCTCGGTCGCGACGGGCTTATTCTTTAGGTCACCGGATCTTACGCCGCGTGAATATTTCTTTCGGGGATGTGTTGAAGGTACCGCGAGTGCTCGCCGCCATCCGTCCGGTGAATAGCGAAGACCGTTGGTCGTGTACAAAGTCACGTTTGTAGCGAGCCCGCGATAACGTTATTATATGATATACGATATCGTTGTGAAATCCTTTCGAATCGAGAAACGAGACGGAACGTTTTTTTCGTACACACTGTGGTGCTAGGGGAGGACGTTAAAATAAACAGAAAAAGAGAGAGACGAACGGCTGCGGGCGCGGGACACGCCAAATATTACGATAGAAAAAAAAAAACCACGTGATATCGTTAGCGGCGGATAAACGCCGCTGTAGGTATCCTGTAGTTCGGCGCGCCGAAAAAATCCGGTTTGGACGGCGTTTTATTAAGCCGGCGTAATAATACTAATTACGAATTGGCGGACGATAATTATTATTCGGAAAAAAATGTCGCAATCGCGTGTTCGGCGAGAACGTGACGGGATTTCGACCCGAGTCGTTTTCACGCGCAACGGTACAGCGCGAGTTCGCGCGCGCAATATTAAAACGTTATTGGGTATATATAATATGGGACGAGCGTCGGGCGAACAGAATACACCATGATCGCACGCGCGCGATTACTACATCCGACGATTTGTCTCACCTTGTGACCGATCCGCGTACGGACCTAGTGGGTCGAGTCTGAAACGCGTATTCGAAAACGAAAAAAAAATAAATAAATAATCGACGTGAAATAAAAAAATAAATAAAAACTCTTGAAATTCAAACGAAAGGCGTCAAGGTTTAAAATAATTAACGCTCGCGCTTGCTCGCCGCGATTGTCCATGTGACGAAACCGAACACTCGCGAGGGGTTGGCCAGCCGGGGTCTGCGAAGGAAACGTGATTTACCGCGAAGCGTTTTCCTTTTTCCCCGTTCGCCAACAAACCAATTTAAAAATATCAACACATATTTCGATCAAATCGTAATCATAGTTTTTATCCTACAGCGTACGTATATACGTATTATTCGCTTTATAGAACACAATACGAGTATAAACATCCGTTCTCTAATGATTGCCTGCCGATAATAAACCGTGCGCTATTGCGCATTATTAAATGCACTGAATCCGTCGTGTTATAAAGAACGTATAATCCGATACAGAAAGTAAACTAAAATGCGCGGGCTATACAACGACAAATAAAGTAATTGTAAACGTTATTGAATTTTTACTGTATTTAAATACTTCGTGTACTTAATAGTTGTATTTCATGGGGTGTGTGTACACTAATAAATAATAATTGCGACAGTAGAAAAATCACGTTTAAAACAAAGACTGGAACCTTTTTCATGTTTCCGTTCTATAAGAGAGTCCACGACACTTTGGTTTGGATTCGGTTCCGAAATGTTCACAAAGGACCCCGCGGTTCCAAAATAAGTTCTTGTTTCGGATCGCGACAATCCTTGATTTTAATCAAAACAAACAATCCTCATACGCGACGAACGGCGTGCGATATTTCGTCTCGTCTGCGAGACATAATCATCGAGTTTACCGAGAGAGAAAAACAACTAATCGCGATCGAAATTGAGCCATAATCGAATGACCTGTACAATCGATGATGTATTAGAATTACGATAATAGCCGTACAATATTGTGTGCAACAACGCGACATACAATTATTATCGACTGAGCAATCGAAATATTTATCGATTCTGCGGTGGCGTCGCATTAACGATTTCGTTTGATAATCGCCGAGATTCGCTGGCTGGAATCGTCGATTATCCGTCCGCAATAATCACTTCGATGATTCACAATCCGTCCGAGTTCTTACGAAAACTGCACAATGACATAAGTGATTCGTATGCGCAGGCGACTGTCGTAAAAAAAAAAATCAAAAAAAGAATAATGTATCTAGGACACGCGCGCTCGTGAATAGAATACGGTATATCGCCTTCAGACGATTTCTAGACCGGCCGGTGCGGTTAGGCGTCCAGTGTGCGACGAGTTTCGTCCTTTTCGACGTGTTTTTTTTTTTCTGTTTTTCGAAACAACTGCTAACGTTACAGTGTTGCACGTTTCATTGTTTCGTGACTTCGATTTTATTTGACATATTTTCCCTCAAAGTAGACAATTTACGGTTTTATTTTTGATTATGTCGACGACTGGTTAAGTTTTTTTGCGATTTCAAAAATGTCAATTCTTTTCGTTACCCACGACGCATAACTATTACGCCGCCATCGCGGCTCAGACTATCGCGATAGCATTAAGTAGTACGTCGAACAAGTCGCAATGATAATTTCGTATTCGTTTAAATTTCAACTGACTTCAAAAACCAACGACTCGAGCCAACCGAACGTACCCGCGACGTGTTCTCCTATAAATCGTATTTACCCAGAGATTTATTTTGATTTATCGGCGAAGAAAAATCGATTCACTAATTCGATGATTTATTATTTCACGCCGCCCGCGAATATATTAAAACGCAATTACATTTTCACAATACGCCTATTTTATAATTTTGTTTTTTATTTTCCTTTTCAAATAATATTATGACGCCCAACGTGAACTGTGTTTATTACGTTTAAGTTTTTAAGTTTCGAAATCCGTCGCCGGCCGCGCGCATGTGAGGAATACTCCCAAGTCGGAGCGGAACGAGGAAATCATACAAATCGTATTGAATATTCAGTGGAAATATGTTGCGGAAACATCTATCAACGGATTATTATAAATGTGACAGTTTTTTTTTTTTTGCGCAATCGACTGTTTTATTACAAAACGTTGTCATCGCGGTGCCGTCGACTACTCATAAATAATATTATGTGAAACGAATCACGAAATCACATTAATGAATAATTAAAATAAATGTGAGTTACATGGTAAAATTATACGAGAACTAAAAAATAAAATTATAAATATAAAAAATATACCAACCGTTTGTCTAACCGTAACGTCAAGGGGCAGATTTGGACGCAGTACTAGAGGGTACTGCGTAGTTCTCTCCTCCCTGCTGTGTTTTGATCTTTTCTTTTTGATCGGTAAGAAATCAGCTAGATTATACTTACTATCGTTTTTGTGTCCGCTAACAAACGATAGTCAAATATTAACAACATTCATATTAGAATAACAATTGAATTTTATAATCATCGAGTCGCACTATACCTTTATCAATATCATAATTATAAATACGTCAAAAGACGAAAACTGCAAGTTGTTCTTATGTCTACTCGTATTTGTTATTATTTTTCAAGATTATCAATAGCTGGCATACCCAAATGTTATAATTCATGCGTGCTTGTATTTTTTGTTCCAGTTTTTTGTTTTGTTTTACATAAAAAAAAAAAATCGACCGTTCGGTTACTTGTTCGATAGATACGAAAATAAAATAAGCATACGAAAATTACAATTAAATAATATGTACGAACATAATTCTGTGAATTAATCCTATTTCGATGTAATGGCATAATCGAGATTTCAGTTCTGCCAGTCAGCCTAACTCACGAGAGGCCACTCTGCGTAAATGATCAACCGACAACGTGTGTTACGAAAATTATCGTTTTCCTTTCGATTTTCATAGTTTATTTCATGTTTCACGATGTGTATATTATAATCAATCGGCCGCTAAATCTAGCATACAAATGAAAAACGTAATAATTATTTTAATTATAGTCAACGAATGAATGGGGTAGAACACGGTTATTTTCGTAATTACGTTTGATAAGTTTGATAGTTACGGTTGAACATTTAGAGTTAAAACTAATAAGAATAATGTGTTAAACGGAAATAAAAACTCAAAATACGTACGAATAATAGTTTCTGTTGCTGTTATCGGTAGTTTTGCTTCGTCTAAAACCTCCACGCATGTCGTATTTTTCGACGAGTTGTGATATGTTTTTATTTATTATATTGTTTTATGTCGAGTTGTCGAAAAAAAAAAAAGGGAAAATGATACGCATTTAATTCGGTTTATACGACGACAGTCGAGAAATTCGTTTACAACTATAACCCCCCCCCCCTTAATCAGCCTCGCTCTAAATGGTGATGAGCACCGTGTTGAGAGACATTCCCCGTACATTACAAATCTTAAGTGCATATTGCAATTAGTATTGAAAACGTATTGTTGCCCAAGAATACTAAACGCGCAGAAAAAAAAAAACGACCATAATTAGCTTTGGATTGGCTTTAAGCCAAATCCGAACCACAATGACACACCTCTTGACAAAAATTAATCGTAATTCCAATCGTATAAAACTGAAACACTAGTTCTAGCCCATTTTAGGCTAACAATAATTATTGAAAAATATTTTTCTACCCGCGCTGGATTACGAACATTTTAGTATTATACGATATTTTACAATATTGTTCACGACTTTACGAGATTTAACTGTCGTATGAACGGACGATGTAGCCATCACCGGGTCGGCAGCACACGACGATCTAAATTTTTAATTATCATTTAAACCCCTCGACAACCAATAGCGTTTATCTGGGACATCACTTTTAGATCGATCGCTTCGTGATATTGGTACCTGCAACTTATACAATTATGTATACGTTAGTACGTGAATTCGTAAACAAAAATCAGTAAACAAATATTAAAATCTACCGAAATCTATTGTTGCTGGTTTTTGAGAGAGAAATAAAAATTTCGAAACTCGAACGAAAACTGTACTCAATTCACCTCGAGACCTAACATTTTCAATTCTTCTCACCACGTTACACTATTTTCAAGAAAAGTGAGGTAAGGTACTCTGCAGTTGAAAAATGGCCCTCGTCCCCTAAAAAAGTGGCATAAACAATACTAATAATAATTATTATTGTAGTGTTATAAAAACGGTGAAGAATTTCTTCATTAAAACCAGTCGTACGTGTGTTTTCCACACATGGATTTATCATAAATAAACGTACTCATCTACTGACAAACCGTCACAAAAATATTCGATAATTCTTCCGTTTTTTAGAGTAACGATATCAAAAACTAAAACGGAATATCAATCGACGACGCACAGTTCACTTTTCGAACTGCGCGACAGAGCGCGCGCGATTTTAGGCCCGACCATCACTGACTCGATGACGATAATATTGTTTCGATCGATACCGTGGAAATTCGAATCGAACCCCGAACTCGAAATTCGTCCCCTTGCCATCGAAACTCGTTCCGGCCACTCCCTCGCCGCAGCCGCGTTCAGAGCTACACCCGATGTTCCGACGAAACCGTTTGCGGTACAGCATGGTTTCGTTACCGTTGTTTCGCACCGACTTTTGAAATATAACAAGTGGCTCGAATGGATTTTCTTTGTTTGAAAACAAAAATGTAAATGAGTCGTTCAAGGTCTCGCTCGTTATCTAAACTTTTATACGTGGCTTAACCAAATCCAATAATGCGGTTTCAAGGTAATTTTTTTCCATACGATTTGTATACAACAAATACCCACGAAGGCACGTAACGTAATGGTTTTTTTTTTTTCTATCAAACGTTTCGAAATTTAGAAATATTTTTGTCGCGGCAAAATAATATATTATTCCGAATGAAACGAGGAAGTCATCGCGATTTTACCGCAACGAGTGTGTGTGTGTGTGTGATGTTTTTCTGTCCACGCTTACTATTTCGACCAAAAGACTCGGTTTAATCGTCAACTTATGATGAGGTTGTTTCTGGTAGCGAACCGTGTAGAGTAAAATGTGTGTTTGGGAGGTCGTTTTTTCAAATTCCTTACAGTCTTCTCAATAATTGCAAAAAAGTAACGAAAAACCACGGAAATTTACGACACACGCTGCTTTTTGAACAAACCGATGTTTGTAACTCAAAAAGTAATAAACAAACAGACTTTATTGTGTTTTCCATCAATAATAGTTGCTCTTTTTCATAGTAAACAACATGATAACGATAATTATTATCGGAACGTCACCAACAGTTTTTATGAGCGTTAGAAAATTTAATTTTCAAGAATTCGATAATTTTCTTAAAAGTTTCGTTTAAACTGTTACTCGTTTCGTCGTCATTCTTAATCTCTATTAGTAGCCCATATAAATTGAGACAAATAGAAACGCACTGATAGAGGCTGGTCGATGATTCGTTCATGCGGAATCGTTTTTACGAGAGCAAAGGCCGCCCACGTTGCAATTTAAAATTTATAAGACCGATTCGCCAATACCGGCGGCGGCGACCCGTCACCCGCGTCTCGTCCGATTCTTGTACTTCGCCTTTTTTTTGTCATTATTGCGCCATTGCCGGTGCATGACGTAAACGAAATTTCCCAGCAGCGGATCACGGCCGTTCTGGGGTCGACGACGACCGACGCCAGTGGATCCAACTCAACACGAACGGCGGCGGTTGCAAATCTCTGCGCAAGCCGCGTCACGACGACGCGCGCCGTGATTTATTTCCAGGTTTATCCCAAAACACAATAAGTCAGCGAGAGGAAAAAACGCATCGAAAACCACGGCTCGGCTCGGTCACGATACGATGGAAATCGTCACCACAATGATTCATCGTCGCTTGTGCAGAAACGCGACAACTTGTTATTCATAGTGGCGCTTATATAATAGCGCGATAATAATACGTAAACGCGGAGGTGTGGTGAACTGCATTTCTCGGAGACAGCGGCTTCTGAGTGAATTGGGGTGGGTGAGTGGTTGAAATATAATTGGCAGATAAAAACACGAGTAAATTATTGACTACATTGTATGTTCGCGATGAAGGTATTATTGTGATACACTTACGAACTCGTCGGTTTGTTGTCAACCTATGCTTGTCTTACTGGTTTTACCACTTTTGCCGACCGCGTAGACAATACCATTTTAAACTAACTTTTAATTTCATTGTTCATTGCCCGTGGATAATATTGTTGAAAAAAAATAATAAATACATTTTATTAGTATTGTGACGAAAATGCTAGAAAATAAATATTTCTATTTGTAAGTATGAAAACAACCGTTTAACTTTATTATTGTATCTAAATAAGTATCTGTCACTGATCCAGCTCTTAAATGATAATTTTATATGCAAATAACAAACGATAATATTGTTTGCGACTATCAATATAGATTATTACGACCGCGTTGAATAAAAGTTCATAACGTGATTGTAGTGTTGGACGTGGACAAGTTTTTGATGGGTAAGCGAGTAGAATACATTTCGAAAATTTCGAATTCGCTACGGCACTGCGTACGCGCATAATTAGCGTAAATCCACGAGAGGACGAGGGGGTGAGCTCGATATACATCAAAGTGGAAGATTAAATCCATATCAATATGGTATTAATGAAATAATAAAACTCATTGGAAATAAAGCTGGAGCTCCAAGCCCCTCCGGATAAAATGATCGAGATCCGCGCGCGCATAACATCGAGCACATGCAATAAGAAATCCTAACGTCAATAATTCGAGAAACTACGTATTTTGAACGGATGTCGTCGATATTGCGTAACAAACATGACGTATTTAGGAATTGCCGTATAATTGTGTGTCTCGTTTAATATTAAAATAATTATTGTGACTCGAATGAATCACACGACAGAGTAATAATTGTCGTAATTAGCGTTCGAGTAATCCGCGTACTCACGTGTGTTTTGATATGATCGAAAAATAACAATCCGACAGCGTCATTCTGAACCTTGGAACAGTTGTTCGCGTCCGATCTGAAAAGTCGTCGCGCTGAACTCTCGGTTCGCACAGACTGTATCTGAAAAAAGTATTCGCTCGGCATAAAATGAAAATACCAAAACGCTAATCAATATATTACGTACCTTCTTGCTGTTGTGTGTCTTCCTCGAGTTGAAAGAAAAAATAAAGATTAAAAAAAAAAACTGATTGATAAAACAAATCAGACTGATATTATGATTTTTATTCTTACTCCGTTGTTAGGGGAGGGAAGCAAACACCTCCGCGCACCAGCTCGAGGTGGGCGTTAAAATCTTTAGTTTCTATATTAATATTACTATTCCTAAAGTAAATAAATGCATAAGTATTGGCCGTGGTTTAAACGAGCGAAAAAACTCGCTAATCGTAAATCAAGGAAAAAGTCAATGTAAAACGTAATTAAATGTTAATTAATTAATAATATGTTTTTTTTTCTTTCTATAAAATCGATATGTTTTCCCTGGACGCCGCCGCCGGGTCAGACATTTCGCATGGCTCTTATTATATACATTTCAGACAAAGTTGAATCTCAAACGTAGAATGGATATTAATAATGATTATAATAATTAATAATTATTGTAAACGTCACGTCTAAATCGTTAGCGCATTATTAAATGGGCCATAATACGGGTCAGTTTTGCGTTTCGGTGAATCAATGTGCGACGTGAACAATACGATAACGTCAATGTAATATATTTTATTTTAAGTAAAGTATAATATCTCGTTAACCGTGACCCATACTATTTTCGTCCCAGATTTGATTAAATATGTAATAATTACGTCCGGATCAAAACGGTCAAAAACGAGTATATCTCTCTACCTTATTTTCATAAACTAATTATGTACCGAAAAATCGACTGTTTGAACGCGTTATTTGTGCTAGCAAATTCATGAAGACTGAAAATCGGGTTCGTTTCGAATGTTAAAAGGAAACAATTAACGCGCCAAACGTACGAAAAAAGTCCCGCGCGTAAGTCACTGTGTGACAAGAGCCGTGAATGCGAAATTGAAAGAAGAAAAAAACCACTTGTTTTGTGTAAATAATCGGTTTTTTTTTTTAACTATTGATGAGAAAAATAAAAAGATATATTTTAACGTAGATATTTTGCAAGCAGTGAATTCGACCGATGACTATTGTGTCCCGTCTCGCAGACGCTCGTCGTTTATATCGTTATAATCGCATGCAGGATAATAATTTTAATTGAGGATACAAAAAAAAAAAAAAAAAAACGAAAGCTCGGCCAAAATATTTTTTAAATATTAATTCAGTAAAAATTATCGTAGACTGTCGAATGAAATAAATATTGAAATAATAATATTGAGTATGAAATTAAAACAATTATTTAGTATTTATATTCTCGGTTTTTTTTTTTTTTATGTTGAATTTGGAATTTACCAATATTATATTTTCATAAAATTGCTAAGACGAGGAAGTTAGTGATTAGTGCCATGATGTGTTTTTTTCTTTTTTTTTAGATTCCGGGTGAAACCAGGAAGTTATAAAATCAATAATTTACATTAGGTGTGTGTGTGTGTTTTTTTTTTTTAGAAATTCCATCGGGTTGGTGCTGGAAGGTCATTTTCACGGCATCTGAAAAAAATTATTCTTAATAATTGCGGAAAAATTACAAATGAAAAAAAACTAACTAGAAATCACGACCTTTCAAAAATTCTTCTTTTTTTTCGATTACTATATTTATATCTGAAATTATTTTTCAGGACGCCTCGCAAGTCGCCGTCTCATATATTACTGTTAATTGGAAATACTCGTTTCGATTATTTTTTCACAACACTGACGACAACGGCTATCCTAAAAAGAAAAAAATCATTAAGTATATTCGCCGATACACCTGCAATATTAACACGTGACGCAGCAGCTGCGTTATTATTATTATGTTCGTTCGTTGTGATCGCATTTGTTTCTGTTTTTTGCGAAGACCATCGGTATTCGAATCGATTGTTGCGTAGGTATTTTATTAATTAGTGTATGTAATATATATATAAATCTAACTATGATAACACGATTTAATTAGTCGATATCTTGAATTATCCATTCACCTTGACAATAACGCTCGAACTCAAATCAATTGATTGCGATGACTGCCGTTTAGAGAAGAATCTATTTTCATACCGATTATGCCTAGATAATTATGTGTGCAATCGTTGCATATAATGCACATAATATGCATTGCGATAATAACATACTCATACGGTCAAACTCGGCTAATACTATTTTAGGACGTTCAAAACCCCCCCCCCCCCACTTCATCGCATAATAATATGATTTTTTAATCGACGGGTAAGCGTAGTTTATTATGATTTACTCGTGCACACGAATGCGTGCGTTCGTTTGACTAGGCCCTATTCTCGATTCATATTTCCCCCCCCCCCTCTAATCCAACGAGTTCGATTTACAAGTCGTGCGACTCAGTGGCGGATCTAGGGATTTTTTTCACGACCGAAGAAGTCGTCCGTGTGCCTGAAATATAAACACGCACATATCATTATTATTATTATTATTATAACTAGGGCTCGGATTTCAATGCATTTGCATCTTGTTTTTGGGATATCTTACGCGATGCTTTCCAAGCTACAAATATGTTTCAAGTACTTCGCGATCTAATCACAATAATTTTTTGGGGCATTTTTTGACGGTTTTAATGCATTTTTGAATTTTTTAGGACATTTTTGACCTATTTGTCGTATTTTTATGACTAAAAAAATTGACCTCATTGTTATATAAGTACTACATAGTAGTATAGTACTACGTAATAAAAATTATTTTTTACAATTTTAATTTTTTTTTTGTACATTGTAATATAATTTATAATTTATAATTTTTATTAGAATTTTATTTGTTCCTCATTTTTAATAATAATTTAATTTGAATTTATTTAATAAATAATGCAATTTTTGAAACGTCATTTTTTGATATTTTTAGGGCATTTAAATCCAAGCCCTTATTATAACACACGATCAATAATATAATATATATTATAATAATTAAAAATTGTCAAAACAAAAAAAAATTCAATAAAATCTGCAACGTTTAGATTTCGGATTATGGTAATTTTCGATGTTAAATTCCCCCTAGCACCCTTAGTTGCACTTACACAATGACAGCCCTGCGACACGTTTTCGACCGCACGTTGAATTCATTGGCTTTAAAGCTGATCACGGCTGAAGGGGGAAATCGAACGCTCCGGCGGCGGCGCAGTCTCGCTTCTAGCCGTCAATGTCGCCGAGCCCTGGTGCGGTTTCTTCTGAAAATTAACTCGTCTCGTCGCATTCCAAAAACGTCGTGAATGAGAACTCTAACAGGAAATTCAAAACAATCACGGCCGCGGAAAACATTTCATTCCAACTAGATGTATTGTTGACGTTTACGTACTGTACTCCTAATGATTAAAAAAACACACACAATATATAATTATTGCTATCGAACTAAATCTCACGACTGTTCTACAATAATGTGTAAAAACAGCAGCCAGTGATGTTTCCTTTTCGTGGGACGCGAGGGCGTGCAAACGTGTTACACTTATCACTTAAATAGACGATTTCGTAGGAACGAGGGGAGGAGGGAAATTATTTTGAAATTTTCTCGACTTTTTCTTTTGCGTGCTGTTAAACCGAAGTAATATAGTGATTGTGTACTATCGACTATCGCCTTTCGATTATTTGCAAACTCTACACACCTACCTAAATACTATAATTAAACAAATGTATTCGAATATTAATCGGATAAATTTGCAAAGTATTCTAATTAGTTTTTTTTTTTATTATGGTAATTATTATTATTCATAAACACGTTTTAAGAATTTTCGTTTGTTTTTTCTCCTCATGGCAATCGCATGTCGTGCATAAATCAGCATTGTTAATGAAAGAGTGGCGAGTAAATACACCCAGACGATAATAATATAAACAAAGTGTATTGCAAATGTCATCCAATTTTTGAAAAAAAAATCATTTTATTCGGAAAAAAAATTGTGCTTCGAATTTACTTTTAAAACACATAAATAGATAATCGAAAAAAAAATATTTAAAATACTTATCGGAATATACCCACTGAGAACAGGTAGAACGAATAAAATTTATTCGATTCCGAAAAAAAATCGTTTTAAATACATTTATTCGAATTCTCGCAGACTCGAACTGGCTTCAATACAACGCACTGCGTGCGTACTCGTACGTAACGTAACCGCTATCGATCGGAAATTATTAATTTATTATCACGCGATGTATTTACTCTTGTACACAAGAGTGCAGGCCGAAACATGATAATAAATCTACCGATCAAACGATTAAAAATAATCGATCGCATTAGCGCATAGGCGCAAACGCCCGATAAGTATTAATTAAAATAGGTAAGTATTAATTAAAAAAAAAACTACAATAATACATTTTTCTTACAATAGTACTTAAATCACACGCGCTTTTTATGAGATACGCGAGATAACTAATTATTAATCATGCTTATATCACGATTATAAACATTATGATTGTCAAACTCACGTCAATGCAAATAAAATGTGCGTGCATTCGTTAATGAATTCATGTTCGTTAATTTCATGAATTGTGGCAATTAAGAATCGACTGCAAATAATATACACGTGCCAATATAGCCGTGTAGCGTCGTAAAAAAATGATGAAAATCACAAGAACATTAAATGATAACTTTATGGGCGTGACGTAATGAATTTCCAAATTTTCGAAAATCCTATACTTTTCGAAATAATTATGAGTGATAAAGATATATAATCACCTTGTGATAGTAAATGGTAGCCCCACGCGTCACAGTCGTATAGTTTTTTTATTTTTATTTCTAAACACTTATTCGAAAAACATACTATTATTATTACACTCGTACGTATATTTACCTGGCCTATAATTATAATAATATACGCGAAAGAGCTTATTTTTTTTTTCCTACTATTTAGTAGTGACGAGACGATAGCGAATTTTAGGAAGACAAGATTTCAGTGCGAAACGCAACAACATCATTCAGTGCGTGACTACTATTTGTGAATAATTTTATGCGTGCGGACAGACGGAAAACATCGACGGGATTCGAAAATTTGATAATAGCCGAGGCGTTTGTTCCGCTCAGTTATTCGACTCGGCGCAACAGACCGGGGCAAGTAGGGGCAATATTCTTGTCGAATGCGGTTTACGCGTAATAACATAACTAAAACGATTTAATTCTCGCGATAAAGCCGACGCCAAAGTGCGTTTCAACGTACCTATAGTGTGTTGTTACGGTTGTCGATCGAATTGGTAACTGAAAAACTGAAAATGAATTTCTACCGCACGGAACACGTGTGTTCTTATTGGTTTGCAGTAGAGTTGGCCAAAAACGCGTGGAACTTCTTCTGATTTGCTCACGTCATAATGTGTAACTGAGCGAAAATGGCGTCTAAAAAAAAAACAACGGGCGAAGATGTTTTAAAAATGCTTTTAAAAACAAATCGTTGACCCAAAAATATTGTTATTGGCCCGAGACACAAGACTGTACTTATGCGTACAGTTAAATAAAGGTCGCATGATGAATTCATCATCAAACAAAAAAAAAATAGTTTTAAAATATAAAAACATAATTTAAAAAAATGTCTTAGTTATTTTAATTTAATAAGAGAAATGGGGAATTTCAAAAATTAATTTTTCTCACCTTTTTCGTAGTAAAATCGTTAATTGTGTCTTTATAATGTACTAGCTGACCCGGCAAACGTTGTTTTGTCATATATTTCCACTGAATTTCGTAGTATAAAAAATAACGAACTTGTTGTAAGCATGTGGGGACGGCGTCTACGATTGAATGAGGAATGGAGCGCGCACGCACGAAATTTCGGTAAAAGTTATGTAATAATATATGACGTTGCAAAATCCATACCTTTTGGTAAACATCGTCGGGATTTTCGATGACGTAATAATCTAATAATTATTATATAAAATGCAAATTACCACGCACTCGCTCATCGCTCCGATCTCAAAATCTAGCCCGTGAAAAGTTTTCCCGGTATGAGAGAGAAATAACATTCTTCATTTTCAACCCCTTTAACCCCCTTAGGGGTCGAATTTTGAAAAAAAAAGTTAATAGATTTTTCATTATTTGATTTACAGAATATGTAAGACCGAAAAATAACATTTTACATTTCTAACACATTTTACCCCTTCTAACCCCCATAGGGGTTGAATTTCGGAAAATCCATTCTCGAGGGGCCTCTGCTATATAAAACGAAACTATTGACCAAATTTAATACCACAAAGCTCCAGTGGCTTCGGATTTTTTCTATTTCCACCCCTTTGGGTTAATTCTCTTAATTTTTTTTCCGTAAGATCCTTCTCCAGACAATGACTAACACAAAAAAAAAAATAATTAGCTAAATCAGTCCCAGCCGTTCATGCGTGATGAGGATACATGGTAAATAGGAATTCATTTTTATATAATATTATTTTTACCGATTTCAACCCTTTAAAAGCACAATTTTGAAAATCAGGCGACGTGGTGACACTCGGGAAGGTATTTGGAACAACTCTGTGAAAAAAAATTGAAAAAAAGTTAAAAAGCGTCATCACAAAATGGGATCATAAAAAAGCCCTGTTCTTTTATATATATAAAGGATCTAATGTAAGTATACATACGTGTATGTTTTTGTTAATTATTGATGTAATTTGCTAAAGCTTCATCCACACGAAAATAAAGTGACTGGAATTATAAGATGTGGCGGCAACTGATATGTTGTTTAAATAAGCATTTTGAAGTTTATTTTTGCAAATAAAATTCAGATTTTCATAAGAGATTGTATTTGTAATCTTTCAGCTATAAACGTGATCTTTGAACCTCTCTATTTCAGAAACGAATTCAAATTTTTCGAGGTCATTATCCGTATCTATAACGTAAATTAATTATTGACGTAATCCTGTAGAGAGATATTATATTCAATAACATTTTGAATCTTAACTATAATCTTCTTTTTTTCTTCGCTCATGTTATAATACTCATATTTTGCAATATCTATTATTTCAAATGGGCTTCGTAAATGATTTTCGTAATAAGCTTATAAAGTAGGTAATAAACTATAAAATACGAAAAGTAATAACTATTAATGATGAATTTGTATAATATTACTTTTATTTTCTTTCTCTTATGAGTATACGTATTTTATTACGTCCATGGCTATTTTGATGTTTGATTAACTCACGAGCGCCTTTATATCGATAGCCTCCAGAAACAAAGATGTCCACTTGTCTCTGAATCGGGGTAAACTGGTATGACCGATTCGTGTGTACTGATTACACAGGTAAGTACCAATAAAAATGAATTTATATATTTGTCTAGAAAAATTCGATACTCTCATTTTTAATTCTTATGCCGATTTCGACGGTGGTTCGTACGATTTTTGGGCATTTATTTTGTATAGTTCCCAATAATTTTAAGTGTATTTTTTGATGACCGACATTACCCCGATACCAGTATAATATAATTATGTATTTTTTCTGAATTATAAAAATAAATAATTTCACTTGATCTTAAAAATTTGAAACTCACGTGCACACGAAACCTAAAATCTTTGCGGTTTAAATTCAAGAAAAATGGAAACTCCGGGACTTTCGGTTTCGAAAATATTCGAATTCCCGTCAAAGTAGACAAAGGTATATCCTCCGGGCACCCTTATTAGCCAAGAGCATTTTGAAAACGAACGAATCTTTAGTCCCTTATTCTGTCGTTGTTCGGAGATTGAATAATTAATTTGTAAAAACGGAAACGCGACGAGTTGGTAAACACGTGTTTCGCATCGGAGTCTGAAACACATTACTCGTCCCCCGGTGTCGTTGTACCGGTATTTGAGTACCGGTATTTGAATAATATTTTCATATAATCTAATACGATTTTAAACGAATCTTGCATCGCGAAATCATTTCAAGTTTGCGATTTTTTCACAATGAATACGATTCGTAGGACGGATCAGCAGTTCCCAAAATGTGTTTCGCGAAATCCGAGGTCTCCAAAAGATATGAGAAGAATATGAAAACAAATTTTTATTTTATTTATTATTACTTCAAAAAGATAATAAGGTGTTATCGATTACGATTTGTTGGAAATAAAATATGTATTTGTGACAATGAAATAATGAATATTTTTCGTTTGAATAAATGGAATTTCGATTTTCAATTGTTGTTCCTTTTTAGGAAAAAACACGTTACATCATTATGCAAAGTGTCGCACGTCTGATAATATATTTATACAGTCGAAACGTATAAATAACGCGCGTTGTAACGCAACAATGTTTTTATCCAGTCGTTTGAACTGTTGTGTGTATTTTCAGTATATAATTTTAAGAATGTGGGTCGAGTCCGGTGGCCGGCACTTTGAGGTTTAACGAAATACGAACTGTTATTTTTTAAAAGGCATTTGTCGGTCGTAAAAGTTTAAGAACCGCCATACCGGGCAATATACTCGGATCGGTCGTTATTTTTTTACAACTGCGCACAAATCGAAACACAATTTTATAGCTCTTTATTGCATCGAATTGCCACTGACGATTTATCAATCGCGATAGTTCGAATATTCACCGATTTCCGATTATCGCGATGCGCACGCGAGAGTCGGCAAAATAACCGTTCATTAGAGAAGCTCCTTTCGTCCTTTAATATTCGAAATACTTAGAAAAAATTAAATTAAATCAAAAGACGTCGATATTTTCACTAGTCTTTTCCAACACGGTATTCGAGACCAGATGATTATGGCGAGCCACGCGGATGAATACAACGATATCGACATGCTTCCAATCGTTATTAGTGTTATTACAGATCGGATGAAATTTAACCTATACAATAAATATATTTTAGATTCCGAGTGAAACGCGAAATCTATTCTATCTATACGCGTTCACTAAAAAAATTTAAATTTATAACGATAATAGGTAAATGAAACGCGAACCGCAATCTGGTACCATCCATGGTTATCCGGTTATCTCGAACGTATTAATTTATTTTTTAAATCCCGCTCGTCCCGAGAACGATCGCCCGACGCGACGACGCGACGCCGCGAATGAAAATCGACCAGTGATAAGATATTAATAATAACAATAATTATTATTCATTAATACCACGTGTCGTTATTTTATTAATTTTAAAATGTGTCTCTCGTACGGGAAGGTTGGGTTAGTAACCGCGCGCGCGATATTGTGGTGGAAGACAATTCAATGTCACGAGACGCGGCACGCGTCGTGCGTAACGTTCGCACGTTAGTACGCTACCGAGTCCCGGTACCACAGCGGAATAATTCCGTTCAAGTTTTCTTTCAATAGACTTCAGGGAAAATTTACGTTCTTTTTTTTTTTCGCATTGGTTTTTTTTTCCGTCAATTTTTTTTCGTTGCTGTTCAAACACGATGCTGGAACACGCGTTCGTTTTTCGTTCGATCTGAGGTTTTCGTACGTTTGTGCTCGCATCGTACGTGTTGTATTCAAGTCTCGAGGGTGCAAGCGATTCAACACACAGGTGAATACGACGACCAATTATTTATAATATATTATCGACGGCGTTTTGCTTCGCGCGCGCGTTATAAACAGGTATATCGGATAAACATACGATAAACATCCATCGCTTTTGAGTATTTCGATGAAAATTTTAATTTTCCGTTTTTAATTAACAAGTGTTTACCAATGCGTATACACCACTGTGTTTCGTGCGATGATGTCGACGGTTCGGCCGCGACTTGAATTTTTCGCGTCGACGGCTATATTGTACTGTGGAAAAAATAAACAAACCGTTTCCGACAAAAGCCAGTCCCCTCCTCGGCCGAACGTTATTGTTTTTGATTTCGTACGCGCACTATTCGCACGCACGTTTTATTCGACGAAAATTCAAAATAATCCTCGACGACGTGAACGCGCGCGTTCTTCATTCCGCGAGTCGTCGTCGATGACGGTTATTTTTACAGTAGTTTTTTTTTTTTGTTGACAAAACACGTGCAGAGCGCGGCTCTTGGCGCTCGTAAACAATCGACGGAAGGAAAAAAAATAAATAGAAACGCGACGCGTGTATAAAACCGACGGCGAAAAACTACATTTAAACAATAATGTAGTTTTTCGATAATATACGTAGTCTGTGCAAAATCTAGTCGAAATTTCTCGGATACCTCTCGGATACGCGCGTGTTTTTTATGTTCGTTTGCCGCCGAATATGGTGGTCGGTTATTGATTTGCGCGATGTGATACATTAGGGCGGAACGAAGTTTATTTTTCCCGCCGATCACGCTTTTTATCCGTACTCAAAACGCGCACGAACGTACACGACAATACGTCGGAGAATCGTACAAAATGTGAAACGAACGATATCGCTGAATCGTTAGTTTTGAATTGACAAATAATACGGGCGCAGAAAAAAGTAAATTATCACTCGTCCGTCGTTCTAGTTAGATTTGAATACGATGTAATGTTGTGATGCCCAACGGTGACTGGGTCAGCCTAACTCACAAGAGGCCACTATATTACGTACAGTACCAATCAACTATACGTATTACTTTATTTCACGCGTTATGATATTAATATGGGTAATTTGGCGTTCATACAAACGTGTGTTTTAAAATCTCGCATAAAAACGTGATGATAATATTAATTACCAACGAATTAATGGTAAAACGTGTTATTATCTTCATGACGACACTATATATTATTACGATTCGAAAAATGTCCGCGTTAGATTATGAATAAAAGTATTATCTTTTTTACCATAAAATGTGCACTCTTATAAACAGGGGCCACATGATATTGGGAAAAAAAAATATAGCTAACCCCTTAAACCTTCCCCCGAGTTCGTTACTGCAGGTGATACGAAATCGTCGACGCAGTGTGCTTGTATTCGAGTTGACTTTTTTCGGCAGACGAAATGAATTTGATTGCGATTTTCCAAAATGAAAATCCGTTCCGCCCCGCGTAGTCAGTGACGAACCCGCGCAGGCGCCGCCGTTGACGAAATACGTATAGAGTACTGCACTGCCCCAGACGTTCGAATCGCACACGCGATTAAATTATTATACTTTAATCAATGCAACACGCCCGCGCGTAATAACTCGACATTATGATATTAATAGCCGCGGTACGACGATTTCGTACGAAACGTAATACCCGCACAAATATAATATACAATCTTGACCCAAATACGTACGTGGGTAGAACTGTGTGCGCGCGTACCTACTCCAATTATTATTTTTATTTTTTTTTTTAATATTTGATATGATCTCCGCGGACGGCGAGACGACCGTTTCTCGGAAAACCGCACTCGTAACGCGCTTCGAAACCATTGTTACGGACCGTAGGTAATCGTAAAATCGCGAGAAAACAATCGTACGCCATGCAATATCGAACGGTTAATATTAAAAATCGTCGACGAGGTCTGCGTCGAGATCGAAACGATCGGATGATCCGCGCGGCGATGTTTCGCGATGTTGCCGACTTATCGCGTTTACGATCCACAT
The DNA here is from genome assembly GCA_948098885.1 of Drepanosiphum platanoidis. Taxonomy (NCBI): domain Eukaryota; kingdom Metazoa; phylum Arthropoda; class Insecta; order Hemiptera; family Aphididae; genus Drepanosiphum; species Drepanosiphum platanoidis. The sequence continues at coordinate 12,290,146 of OX402529.1, read as the reverse complement.
ACAATATTATATCGGAGCGGCGACGCAGGCGGCGATTTCGACTAGACGATTGCGAATTAAAATCGAAGCTGTCTGCGGCGGACGCGCTTACGGACACACGCGCGTAGGTACACGACGGCGTTCGCCGAGAAACGACGTTTTTATCGCCATTGCGTCGCTGCAACGGTGAGGAAATTAACGATAAAAAAATATAATAATAACAAAGGACTCTTAGAACCGAATTGTTATTATACGACGGCGAGACGTTCGTTTACGAACAACAATCAATATTACCATGTAGAATACTCGAAATACATTTTTCTTCCTACGTTCAAATTTATCGCTCGTAAAACTGTTAGGTATCCCCCGGTTTCGTTTTCGTCCTCCGTTCTATATCGATTTTCAAAATACAACGTCGAATTCGCTATTCACAAAGTCATTTCGAGAGCTGAAATAGTTTTGTCCGTCACTATATCGTTATAATCGATTATAATTTGCGCGCTAAAATAATAAAACACGCGGTTTACTTACGTAATAGTTTTTTAACGTCTTCGGGGCGAGATTTGTACCAGACACGCAGCACCGTTATTCTGTTGCACTTGATATTTCTTATATTCCACGTCAAACATCTATAAAAATACAATACATTTTATATCGTTTTCAAATTATTTTATAACACATTTAATACAATATTAATAATTGACGCTAATTATTATCTTAATAAAATATAGGTAAATAATTTAAAACATTTTTAAGATATTTTTTTAGGTTGTTAGTTTAGTTTTTTTCATTTTAAGTTGTAAATTAATTTTTTATGGACGTTTTTGTTGGTTATTAGATGTGTTTATTTTTTAGAATAATTCATTAATTTTAAGTTCGGGCACTAAACATTATCTTCTGAAAACAAGTGAGTTCATTATACTTTCAACAGTGATGGAAAATCCGAAAGAAAATGTTGACGCAGCTTTTGACGATAGAACGCGCTCGGAATTAAAAAAAAAAAAAAAACCAATAATAATTATAAATATCTAATAAACACAGTCGAAAATAAACGTATTTCGTAAAAAGCCGACGATGTAGTAAGCATAATAGCGTAAGGCTCAATTAGTAGGTACTCACCCCGTGGATTTATTTTGGCGAACGGTTTACATTTGTTACGATCACTCGGTTCGACGAACGACTACAATAATTATAGGAGCACGTTCAATACGTTCTTGAAAATAATAAATACCGATTACACAACGTTCAATATTATATAATAATCAAAATCAATTTGCACCGCACGATGCCGCGAACAAATTATGTACACATAATACCTACGCGACGCGCGTCTGAATTCGTTTGGATTTTGAATGTTTCGCTAAAATCGTGCCGAAGAAAATCGATCTGATCGAGAAAAAATCTTCAAAAAAAACTTCATAACCTCGGGGAGACGGGTGTTTTTTTTTCGAATTCCATTCCGACGAATCTGAAACCGCGGTCGGCGGTGTTTTTCGACTCGGCCTAGCTCAGTGTCGAAAATGCGAGTACAAAAATCGAAATCAACAGATATAAAATATACGAGTATAAGCTTCGACTTCGATTCGTTTTATTTTCAAACGCCCCACCGGAGACAGTATATTCTGCAGCGATAAAATTGAACTCGCATTTAAACGTGAACAAATAATTTGGATTTTAACGATGAGCTATGATAATGACACTGTACCATTTTTTCGAATTACGTTTGAAACTATTCGGCCGCGATAAATAAATAACAACACGTGTGGATCAGAGAACATCGGAAGAACGTTTAAAAGGAGAGTTTCGTTCGTTTGGTTTTTCGTACGCGAAAGCATCGCGTCGTGTTCAGTGGCGGATACAACGGTCGTTTAGTCGGCAAATGCCGGCTGGGCCCCTTCCTAAATCGCGTACTAGGGGAGGGGGCACCAAAAATTATAGTTCGTTTTTTTAAATCTAAAAATAATAATTATATATAACAAACTGTAATAATATCATTTGCATTTACCGTTGTTTTTAATAGCAAAACAATCTAAATATTTAAGGAATACAAAAGAGCCTACACCGTACACTTTTAAAAAGTTGAAAACGTTATTATTACGTATAAACAAAGTAGAAAAGATCGAATAAAATTGGGTAGATCAAAGTCAAACTACTACCTTCGATTATAGAATTCTGTACAATTCCCATGTCCGGACAATTTGGGAGGCACCTCTTATGAGTTTTCCGACTTTATTTCGAACCCTTAAATCCGACGCTGCCGGTCGTATAGCGTCTCGTAGAGCACGTCCGGGGGAATGCGACCGTCTATTAATACCCACTGTGGTTTCAACTGGTTCGTTACCGGTTCGATTCGCTCGTCGTCGGTCGGCACGGGCGGCCTGCCCGCTCTGTATATACCTATACGATTCGAACGCGTCCTCGGCGATATTTTCGTTTGCCCTTGGAACGCGGAGATTCGCGTCGTCCGTTCGCGCGCGCACGCGACCCACCCGTTTGTTTTTTTTAATCGTCGTCGTCGTCGTCGTCCAGCATCTGCCGCCCGAATACGACGGCGGATCGACAACGCTATACCAGTTTTGCTCTCGTCGGCAGCAAACACTGCCGGGACGTGATAAATCACACGCGCGCGACGCATAGAAAAGCGCCACACACGGCCTGCTCAGAAACGCAGAAACCCATTTTGTCTTTTTCAAAACGCGACGACCGAGCTCCGAAACGACGTCGTCACACTTCGACCGCGGCGTCGTGCGATGCTCGTGTGTTTCCGCCATATGAAACTCGTTGTATCCGTATTATAATAACACACCTTGTATCTACAGACAATTTAGAAAATTTGAAAATACATTTGCCCCCTCCCCCCCCGACATTTTAACAACGGACATTTAAAAATATTATCAATAATTGAACGTACGAAATTGAAAAACGAATATTTTTCGATTGGTTTTTGTTTTTAAATCTTCACAAATGTATTTAGTATACATTATACATTAGGTATAAATATTGAAGCTCGCCCGAAAAGGCTATGGTTGTCACTCGTTCCGCGTTGAAATATTTTGACCGGTGTTTGTTAGTACTACCTTCCCAACTAGGTATAGTAATTCGTTGTCTTGTTATTTATTACTGCGTCCGTGGAGAAGAGTATGTAATATAAAGTAATAAAAACGACTCTCACAATTTGAAATATAATATATATATGTAGATATTGCTGGTATTTTTCTATCATACTAAATCTGAAGTCTAGGTCGACATCGCTTACAAAAACATAAGTATGCTTGCTGGTCTGACTCTGCTCTAACGTTTTCGTCGCGGGAGGCCGAGCTGAGTGAACCGCGGGTTTGACGGGATCCCTCGTTGTATTTTCGACATGACGACACGTCGTTATTTTCTCAAACATAGTATACTTAGGAGCACAGAAGTAAACGATCGTTCGGATCCTTAAGACGCTGCAGCCGTGAATCTTGCGGGTAACGTTTATGAGCAAAGCGAGCCGGTACCAAATATAGGATTCGTCGACCGGTTTTCATCCTTTTTCCTCAGTGTACGGTATTGGTTGCCGGTGTATTATAATCGCAACATTATATTTAAAAGCCGACGCAAAAACGCGACAAATCCTATGCAGCGTCGCGATATAGTTTTCAAAACGAATCGCGTACGATATAGAATTCATCGTTTAATCCGTACTTCCGTAAGTGCACCGGAAAAACGGGTTTAAAATCAAACTCGCAACTGCGACACTTTTCCAAACGAAACCGATCGTTGCGATCGATGTAATGGTCGCTATTGTTTGATAAGATTGTTATTGTTATTGTTTACTGACCGAAAATTAAAAAATTTCCAAAAAAGCATTTTATTTCTCTTCTTTTCAACGTGATAATATTACGTTTTTATCTCGTCTTTAATTTTGCAAAAGCAACACGGGCTTTATTCAGCGACCTTCCATGTCGATGGTTTCGACTTGCGTACACTATCGTTCGGCATTTCCTGTAGACCTCTCTGCCATATTTATTCTATAGTCCAACGCAACCGGTTAGTGGTGTATATTGTTTATAGTCGACCGAATCCAGTTTGAACACTATATAGTGCGTTATCAATTTATCATTAAATAACATAAATGCAAAAACACCCGCGTTCTGTGCGTGTACGCAAATAAACGATATAGCGTAGGTCGTGTTGTTTTCGTGGTATTCGCTATATGAGTTCAATTTCGAATTTGAACTTTTTTTTTTTCTCCAAAAGAAATCGAATCATTTACTAACTGTTTATATGTATATTGCATAACCGTCTAAATTCAACGCGTTTAACCGTCAGTCGGGGGCTGAAGAGTTTTCGTAGACAAAACAAACGTTTCCGGGCTTTCTGTAACGTGCGTTTCAAACCGGTAGATTACTTCGATCACCTTTTCAAACGTTTTCAAAACAAACCCTTTCTCAAATCACTTTGGTACATTATTTCGTCAAATATTTACGAAAATTTAATCGATTTTCTTTGATTGTGCGCTCTTTATGAATATGACGATGGCCGAATGCGAGGTTTGTAAATATTTCACTTGAAAACAAAAGTATACGTTATAAAATGACCTTTGATAAAAAATAAACGTTATCCGATTTGACTCTCGTCGAGTTAATATGTGATAATCGTTAATGATTCGCCAATATTCGGCAAAAATAATCGAGTTGGTGAAAGGAGTCTACAACAATAATTTATTGTAAAAGTTGATGACCAATAACAACGTGCCGGCCGAAAGGGAAAGGTTCGTTTCGGCCGAAAAGTATCCCGCCCGTTTGTAGTCCGAAGAGTATTCGATAAAACCGACTACAAATTGCTGTCGAATAATTATGGTCGAAAATAATTTCAATCAAATATTCGACATTTTGAAGGGCGTCGGCTGTTTTCAATTACTTTCATTTTCATTTGTAATAAATAAAAGTGTAACGAGGAATCTATCTCAGTCTGTCGTCTAAACATAATCTCGAGTACCGACCGATTTTAAAGTTTTTTTTCCAGGACTTCTATTTGCATGTGCAAGAAATATATTTTATATTTAATAAACTTTAACACACTGAAAGGTGGTCTGGAGCCTACAGTTTTGAAGTGCTCGGAGTAGAAGGCCGAACGAAATGCTGAAAATACGCCGCCGCGGTGTTGCGACTGTTACGACTGCTACTTGATCGTAGCGATCGTGATCGCTGTCCGAGTGTAAATGCGAAAAGTTTAGTGAAAACGATGCGAGAAAAAAAAACCACCGGCATAAACGAGTTTTTATGTTTTCTAATTGAAATGGTCGATAAATTCATAGCGGTATTGTAAAAACGTTTTTTTTACGATATAAAACGAGCGTGACGTAATGATCGTATCGGACGAGAAGGTTGTCGTGCGCGAAACAGGCCATCGTCCATTGTTGAAATTTCGGAGAACATTTAACGAGTTAAAAATGATAAAAAACCGAATTATCGGACGCCTCAAGTCGCCTCAAAATAGCCGCCGCTCCGCGGACACATTCACCGCGATATTACGCAATAAACGTCGTGTTTTTTCGCAATTTCGCTCGCGTTCAGTATCACACTAATCGTCCGACCATCCGAATAGTGTGATAAATCGAGAACGATCGTAAAAAAAAACCGAAATTTTGTAATTTTCGCGTCTATTATGGGTAGATACGAAAAAAAATTAAATTGTTTGATAACAATACCATGTTTACTGGCCGACGTTTTGCTTATTCGTCCAGTAATGGACATTCGATCATGGCGGCTGTTGTGTATTCAATAACGATTATTTGAGTACGTTAATCTGGCGACTGGTTTAAAAAAAAACTGGTGTTTGAAATAATTTATGTACGTATAACACCGGTAGGGTGAGAAAAAACAAATGCTTCGTTTTTACAACGCAGGAAACCCACGGTAAATGCCTTTTTTTATGCTACTTTTCGTTTCGATTTCCTGATCTCGTAGAACTCTCTCGTAAATAATATATATTTTGTAAATAACATTATTATGAAAATTCAACATAATTAAGTATCCGTTTGTTGTTTTATACATACGAATTTATCAATACCGGTTTTTGTAATGTCATCGGCGAAATATTCGAGCGCGCGGCGAGTTGAACTGAGACGTCGTCGGTAGTTTTAAATAGCGTTTCCATATTTCAACTCGAATGATTTTCCGCACACTTTTCGCCCAAGTGCGTTTTTTTAGATATCCGTCATTTTGACCGGAACACTTGGTGCGATCATCGATTTATTTCGGGTGTGTTTTCCGGTAGCACCTCTGTATCCGATCGGCGCATTAGGGAGGTCATTGTTCTGCGGTTGCAATCGGATAAATAAATAATAAATTTATAATCAATAGTGAGTATAGTTTACACTGTACTATTTTGTGTATTGTCGTGTTAACTGTATTGAAAAGCACGACGATCGGTTCCGATTGATTACTTCGAAGACTTGTTTAAAAACAAACGATCACGAATAAAAAATGATATTGTCATATTAATCCCCGCCTCTCCGTCGATTTTGTCGAGTACACCGTTTGTCCCTCCTCTGCTAGATTTTCACTCTGTCGCATTTAGGCGCGTCTATTATTTGCAACTATTGACATTAAAATCATTGTGAAACGTATTGAAATAAATAACTGAATCTATAGTACTATTTTTATTCAGTGAACGCGACCGGAATAATATTCCGAGCGCGTTCGCCGATGCCCACCCGGCGCGGCTCACGGTCCCGGCTACACTGCGCTAGTTATGCGACGGTGCGACGGAATACACAAGCGCGATCGCACCGAAATGATAATAAAATTCTGCGAGTGGCCCAGACGACATCGTTGGCACATGCGCTGTCTGTCTATCTGTAGTCTCGATCAGGAAAATCCGTGTCTGAATTTTTTAAGGATTCGAACGACCGTATTTTATTTACTTATCGGATTGTGATGAAAATATAAGAGGCCAATTTTAAATTACATTTTACTATTACTCAACACATGTTAACAAATTATAGATCGACGAGAAGTATGTAAGTAATAATGAGTTGTATAAATAGTAGTCAATCGGACTCTAAACATAATTTCGAACGACAGTCGATGTGAGTTTATTTGATTTTTCAGTTAATTTAATAAAAATGATTTTTTTTTTTTTTGTTTCTCAAGTAAGTGGGAAGCAGAAAAATAAATAAAATCACACTTATTATAATATGTCGTTAGAAAAATGTTAATTATTTATATTATGTCACCCGAAACCGTGTCTTCGCTTAATCCGATTTCACAAATGAATTATGTTTGGATTTCATTAAAAGATACAACTTATAATATAGGCATTACCTGTTTTTTTTTGAATCTGGGCGTGTCCATATGATTATTCCGTAGAATTATCGGACGCATTTAGTTGTCACGTTGAAAATATTTCGAATATTCTCGTGTGTATTGGATCCAAACACGTGACTGGTCATATTGCAACCGACGCCTTCGATTTTCTTCAATTTTTATTCAGCACGTGCAAATATAGGAATTCGCCTAGAAAACTTTTTCGGGCGGCTTTTTTTTCAAAATTCCCACTCAATTATTTATAATTAACTAAATATTCAATAAAATTCGCATATTCTGTAATAACCACAAAGTGAACAAATCTGTCGTGTTAAAAGCGATCGGCGACTTCCGAATTTATGTATTTATTTTATTTTTTTCAGTTTAAATTTTACTATAAATAGTACAGATTTTAGTCATAAGAGATTGATTTTAATAGTCGAGTGCCTAAATAGTTTTCGATATAACGTCTGATACCGATGATATATTATAATCGTAAAATGTTCTTTTTACGGACCCAATGTCGTAAGTTTAATTTGCAGAGCTGGTGTTCACGGTGTCACTGCTGTGAACGCACTGATATATAATTCCCGGCGCAATGTACCCGTATACCTTTGGTGCTCGCCCACGTCAGCTTTTAGTAATCGCGTGCACTATAACCAGTTTTCTCTTTTCTTTTGTTCGTTAGTCATCGGTATATTTATTAAAACATTATCGATGTATTTACGGGGTTTTTTTTCATTGGAAATTAAAGCTTCTTAATTTGAAATTTTGTCTTAATGCGGATTATTAGAAAAGATTTTTTTGTAATTTTTCGACTAATCGAAAATGTAAAAATGGAAAACAGTGAAAAAAATTGAGTCATTATTTAAAATTTAATTCTGAAAGGTCCCAAGAGTTGGACTCTGACTCGAGTAGTAAATTTTCCACGGCCACAGCCCGAACGTTTTATCTGCACACGTTGATATTGTCCGCTTTTCATTTGATTTGTACAAACTAGTCGTATCCTTTATTATTTGTTGAACGCGTCCTAGTCTTGGTCCTCCCCTGTGGTTCTCCTCTTCTTCGTTCCCTTCTATACGCAGTTTTAACAGTCCTCCGTTTCGTACTACGTGGCCTATCCATTAGTTTCGTTTTCTAACTATAATTTTCCATAGTAGCTTTCCTTCTAAAATTTTTTTCAGTATTTTTTTTATCAACTAATCTATCCATAGAGATCATTTTCAGCATAATATCTCCCCTGTAACCACACGTTTCAAACGCTTCTAATCTTTCTCGTTCTTCTGATGTCATCAGGTAAAAAGTTTCGCGCCCGTTTTGTAGGGCCAATGAGCTACACATATGTTTTCGGTAGATTTTTTTCCTGATTTTTAGGCTAATGTTTGTTGATGTGAACGCAGGGTTTTGTCGTCGTTAAAGGCGCACACAGTATTATAATAATAATGATATTTGATATGACCGAACGGCCGCGCAGACTACTAAACGATCGCGCGACAATAGAGCGATTAATAATATTGCCTTATTCGTCGACGATGCTTCGCACGAGCCGAACGGGAACATTCGTGCAGAACGTTCGTGACTAAAAAATAAATAAAACTAAATAAATCATACCGCGAATGTGTGATTTTATGAAACGTTTTCGAATATTCGCCTGCGTTTGAGCTCGTCCGTCAGAGAAAGTCACACGTTAACCGGCCGCGTTCGACAAAACGTTTTACTCGCATTACGGTAAAATCGTAGAGTCTATCGTTAAACGGAAAATTTTTATCGAATTTTCGATCGTTTTTGCAAAAAGCTCGAATCGACCCTATCATAGCGTCGTACCGTGCCCACGACTCTTCTTCGACGATGTTTTTATTTTATTTACGTATTTCTAAAGGTAGGTTTCCACTTGAGATTATTTCTCGATTGATCTCGGGGTGTTGTCCATTTGAGAGCACTCGCGGTCTCGAGATAGATTTGTGAGACTCGAAAATGACATTAATCTCGAGACCAAGACAATTTCGTGTCGACTAGAGAGTTAACACACAGTCTTGTACACGTGTTTTTTTTTGCGTGATAGTGTCTTATAAATATACAAAATAATTTATTAAAACTATTAAATATATGAATAATTTTAATAAAATTACAAAATGATAGGTCTTGCCTGGAGTATTAGTATAATTCACTGATAATAATTCGATTCAATTCATAAAAGTATGCAATTGTTCATCGATGTTTTCTTATGACGTTATCACGTTAAATTATCGTCCGTAAACCGACTTTACAGACAACCCGGTCAGTATTACAAAATTTACATACATACATGAATAGCTTACACCGTAAAAAAAGACTGAAAAACTTAAAAATCATAAAACTCGTTTTGTTTTAATAATATTATATACAATTTTCCGATCAAACAAAATTTACCGAAAACATATGTAAATAAATAGTTTCCATGGAAATGAAAGTGATATAATAAATCAATAACCGCGGAGTGTTTATAAGAAAACCGTCACATCAATTCCTGAAAGTATTAGTAAAAGGAAATAAATATTTAATAAATTTTTATAGTCTTAAAAATCAATTTTTAAACTATCAAAATGGCACGCAAATACAATTTGTTTGAAAGACGCCTGAAGCGAGCTGTAAAAAAGGCAATCAAACTGCACGGTCTAACGGAAAAGACTGATGAATCGCGGACGACGCGCAAGTATAGTTCAAAACAAATACACAGCCTGATGCGACGGCAACATTTGAAAATGTTGTCCGCCCCGAAACCGATACGGTTGCGCGTTTGGCCGGACCCCGAGAAGTATGTCGCGCTGCCGGCCCCGATCGCGCGCGGCACGCTGACCGGCAGAGTCCCGTCGAGAATCGCGTACCTGTCGCAGCCGAAGGTCCGCAAGAGCCTGGCACAGATACAGGCAAAAGACGCGCAGTCGTCCAAAAACAAGAAACCCAACGAGAAGATATCGTACGACAGGATATTCAAACTGTCGCAGCCGAAAGCGCGTGGCGGACGAGTGCCGCCGCCGCCGCCGCCGCCACGGAGCGCGTCTAGAGGCGGCGGCGGAAAGCGTCGGGTGAAATCGCGAAAGGGCGACGAATCGGCGTCCAAAAAACGCCGGATCGCCCAAGAGACGTGGCTGAAGAAAAACGCGGTGCCCAAGAGGATAATTTATCCGAGGCCACCGGCGGCGGAAGCGCTGTCGACAATAGAGGCGAAACTATCCGAGTCGCGGCGACAAGACCTCATCAGGAGGCTGCACGACGAGCCGGTCGTCAGGAAACTCGAGAAGCGGTCCGCGGCCGTCATGGCCGCCAGACCGAAAGAGTTGAAGCTCGAGCCGAACTGGGTGCCGGACAAGGGGTCGCGCATACACGCGCTGTCGGTGCCGAGAAAACTGGCGCCAGAGGCCAGGCTCGACATGGATTTCGACCCTTATCGCATCCGGAGAGCGGTGCTCAGGGCGAAGCCGTCCGAGCGCGTGGTCGAGCTGTCCAAGCCGAGGGCCAGACGGATGAACGCGACGGATATCAGAGAGAACGCGTTCCAAGTGTCGCCGGCGGCGCTGAAGTACAGGCCGACCAAGCGGATCAAAAAGCTGGCCATGCCGATAGTGCGGTGAGCCGGACACAGATGGGATATTATAATAATAGTAAAACCGACTGTTTTCGATAATTATTGTCGTTTCGGATCGATGGTCGTGTTGTCGTAGTCACACACTCGTACGTACTTGCAAGATTTCTCATGGTTTGTCGTTGGCATTTCAAGTCCGGTCGACGGACACGTTCGACTGCGAAATGCGCACGACGACTAAAACCCTTGAGATTGTTTTGTCGTATGTGGTGGTGATCCGACGAGACTATCGTTGATCGAAACAACAATAATCCAACAGTGCAGTCGGTTTTATTATTTATTATACAACACAACACAATCCGTACGGTACACAAATAATATTAATATCACCTCTCCCGACGTTGATTCTTTGGCCAATTGATGAAAAGTGTCTGCCATTATTTGATTCTCGTCGGGAGTTAGTTTTTATAATTTATATTTTGTACAGTAAAGTTTACGGAGTAAAAATTCGACTATCCGGCGAGGGGTGAACATTTTTTGATTCTCGTCGGGAAAATGTTCACCCCTCCCCGGATAGTCGAATTTTTACTCCGTAATTTTACTGTAAAAAATATAAATTATAACAACTAAATTTGATGAAAGCAAATTTGAAAAATATTTTATTCTAATAACTAAAGGAAGGTGTCCACTTGAGATTAAATCTGGACCTTGAGTCAAGAAGGGCCAATCTCACTTTTTGGCGAAAATTAAATAAATGGCTTAACATAATATACTATTTTATACATATTTTCTTGTGCTAGAAGGGCGTATCTTGATCATTAAAATCACAAGAAATAGATTGGCCTATGTCGCAAACAAAAATATTATTTCTAATTCTAAAGTGGCCAAACTGATTTGAGCCTTTATAGTCATTATCTAATGATAAATAGTGAGATTGGCCCATCTTGACCCAAGGTCCAGATATAGTCTCGAGACCAACCTCAAGTGGACACCTACCTTTAATATCACAAACATTGTCGGCCAGTGTTGGGATTTATTTATTTCCGCGTAAATCGCGTGTAGACTTTACGAAAATCTTACGCATTGAAAATCAACGAAATATTAGAAATAAACACGTGACATTACTGAAAGAAAAAAAAAAGAAATAAATACGGATTTAGAAAATACTATTTGGGAAAAATGTTACTCGCCGGAACGAACACGGCGGCACACTCTGCTGCATTATTCATATCGGCTTAACTTTGAACCCGTTTCGTCTCGTTTTGATTGGATTCGAGGTGAGTACGTTGAAAACTGAGCACGAGTGTTTGGCATTGAAAACGGTCGTAATATTATATAACACGCGCGTAATAATGATTTAGTCTTGGCAAATAGTTATAATTATTATTATTCGACTCGGATCATACGCTCAATGTTTGTTTTGTTAATAATATAGTATAAAACCGCCGCGCACGCGTGTCAGAATCGTTACTAAAACGCCGTTTTAATTGCACGTGTCGTCCAGTGATAATAATAATTATAATAATCAAAATTAACTCGTAATTATTATGCGGAATTCATAAACAATCAAACGACCTCACGCTGTTGTTTTTCGAAACTTTATGACGAGCTACCTAACCGATACGATAATATTATTGCTCCATGTATGTAACGTCGATAAAAAAAAAAAAACGCAGTGCTCGTAAAAGCGGTAAAATGCGTTCTGAAATGTTGAGAAATTGTATTAAAAAAATTTGCATTCCGTATACGATAGTGTTTGGCATGTTCCTACTATAAAAAGAAACGTGTTCCGTTCCGGAAACGTTCGGAACGGTTTAGAAAAAAAAGAAAGATGAATTATTTGTTTCTTGAAATTTAGTAATAGTACTATCAAGATTGAAAATGACCTTCTAAATACCGTTGTTTTAGATTTAGATGATAAATGATTGTCGACTTTGGCTCACGAAAATCTAGAAATAATGTTTTTAAATTATAGTATATTATTATTAAGTATATTATTATATATTAATTTTTCCTGTTGTATAAGTTACGTACCGGTAAACCGATATT